>JAWWEW010000078.1:124091113-124290017 GCA_035583185.1 Anabacerthia variegaticeps | reverse complement strand
TTGTTAAACACACCCCTCCCCCCCAAAAAAAAAAAAAAAGCCTCCAAAAAAAACCAAAAACAAAAACAAAGCAAACGGGGGGGAAAAAACAAAACCCCCTCAAAAAACAAACAAACAAACAAACAAACAAACAAACAAACAAAAACCCACCAAAATAAAACCCCACAAGCAGTGAGAAAATGAAAATGTGCAAACAGCCAAAAAGTGAGGGAAAAGAGAAGGGCCAATACATTTTATCCCATGTTCACAGAGCATAGGACAAATTGTACTGAAAGAGATTTATGTGGAGAAAAAAATTGTAAAATGAAAGTACTGAAGCACTAGAATAAATTCTTTAGGAAGATTATGGAATAGCTATCGCTAGACATGTTTAAGAACAGGTTAGACAAAAATCTGTCAGGTATTATAAGGTTTGGAAGGTTTGGGAGATTGCTGAAAAGGGTATCCTGTCACCCTGCATCTTGCTTTGAGCTGTGGGGACTAGGATTATAAAATGTCTCAAACTTCACTACAGCCCTATGGTTGTATGAGTATTTTAGGGTCTGTATGCAAATGGATGAGAAATGAAAGCATCTATTGAAAATTTAGTTTTTCCTAATTTGAGACTTTTTGAGTAATGTTTTTAAAAAATTACTATAGGAAATTTTATGGTGTTTTAATTTTAACTTTTATTTCCCTGCATATTAATGAAAACGGAAAAATAGAAAATTGAAAGAAGGATTTGTGCTGTGCTCGTGAGCTCTGTACAGCACTGGATCATACACTAAGACTTTTTTCATGTAGCCATAGATTATTATATGCTTATAAATATGTTATGAGTTGGCATTTAAATGTGTTTGAGTATAACAGACATTATGTGGATATGATGAGAAATATCTTTAAAAATTCCTGATAAGTGGCAGATGTCCCAGACAGATTTAGTCACTCACAGATAAGAAAGCCTTAATGGCACAAGAGCACAAGATAAGGAAACAAATGAGACATGAGTTCCTTAGAATATTATACCTTTGTTCTAAAGCAATTTGTATTAGAAATTATGCTGTACTTATTTTTTACACCACAGTAAAAATCTAGTGCAATTAAACAACTGCATATCACCAGTTGCCTTAAAGAAAGGTGATTTTTTTAACAGCTAATTGATACCTTCAATATTCATACTACTTCCTTTTGCAGAGTTCCTATTGCAGAATTGTTAATAAAAATAAAATCTTATTCACATTTTAATCTGGTACCTAAGTGTGTTCTGTGCTGAAACAGAATTCTCCCGAGAGACTACTCTAAAGATTAGAGGATTCAAAGACTCTTGTGATTGAATAACTAGGAGGATTGTCAAATAAGTTGTTGTGACAAATCTTTGAACTAAACAGAAGGAAATTCATGAAGCCTACACCATTAGATTTTAGTCTGTACTACATCAGGAAGTTTGTTCTGAGTCCAATACCAGTAAATAACCCTGAAAGACAGTACCTTCCTTGAACACTGTTGTTTCCATATCTGTTTTGCTTTATAAATACAACATAAGACCTGGGAAATGGGTAATCTCTGCATTTTATTTCAAGAACATGTACTTAGGGCCCAAACAAGCATGATTTCTGTACAAAGACAGACCAAGGGAAAGTCATGCATTCAAATGGAAAGTTTCATTTACAAGTTGTCCACATGAAGCTTACAAACACTTATGACCCATTCCTTCTTATTCATACGTAAAACCAAAATGAACCCAAATATTATGATATCACTATGTTTACATTAATGAAATATGTAAGAAAATATATAGTAGAACAAAAGTAACATCAATTTAAAATCAAATGTCTTTGTTAAAAAAAACTCAATTTTAAAAATAAAGTGAAAATAAAAGTTTATTTTTTTCTTTTTATTGCAAAAAAAAGTTAATATAATGCCAGTATTTCCAAACATGCAGCAAATAAAGACATAATCATCTGTATCACTAAAGATGGGTCTCTCTCAAACACTTTATTTGCTAGGATTGGCCCAGATTACATATTAGGAAAAAAAATCTACTGTAAGAGTGTTTAGGCTTTGGAATAAATCGTGCAGGGAGGCAGTGGAGGGACCAGCTCTGGAAGTGTTCAAGAGGCATCTGGATGTTGCACTTGGGGATACGGTTTAGGGATGATTGTGGTGGTGCTGGGTTGACTGTTGGACTAGGTGATTTCCAACCTTGATGAGTCTGGGATTCTAGGATTAAAGAAATAGATGATGGGTCAAAGGAAGATACTTTTTTCAGGACTATTAATGAAAATAAAAATTTAATTAAGAGCTTTTTGAAGGTGAATGGAATCTAATGAGTCAAAAGTTTGTTCCGAATCTTTAAGATAATATATTTATCTTAGAAAGTCACTTTCTTAGCACTTGAGCTGTTAAGATTTTTGGTAGCAGTGGACCTGGTGGTAAGTATACAAATTAAGGCACTTACTTTCCAAGCCTTATAAGGTTTGGAAAATTGTTTGCTGAAAAGGGTCTCCTGGCATGCTGCATAGATATTCTTCTCTTTCCTGGGAATCACAGCCTACAAGAGTTTTCATGATCTTAACTACTATAATTTTGAAATCTGTCTCACTTGTTTCAATTGCTACTCACTCATGTTAAAAGACTGCCTAGAATTTTGGTCATTAAGGGCTTAGAAACTTTCTTCAGTCATTTAACTCATATTAATTCATTGTGTCTCTATTCACATTTATTCTTCTTACGATATTCTTATTGTTCCTCACCTCAAATACTTCTTTTTCCTACATGGTTCTCCAAAAAAAATTTGAATTTATAGACAATAATCCTATTGCCTATCAATCTGCTTTGATGTCATTTCTAAAGCCATGTTCCCAGTAGCCTTGGCCATTCTAAGAGACTTTATAGTCTCCTACGTGAATTCACCTTCTGAATGTAACTGGACAGAATAACTCTCACGTTGGCTTATATCTCAATATTAATACTTTCTTTCCTTGCAGTATGTCATATGCATTCTAGAGTCACATTTGCACCAGTGTTTTTAATAACCAGATTGCTTAGTGCTCAGAGGCACCTTGCTGTTGACTAAACACTCAGATATTTATCCTTTTGCATCTAATGATCCCAGCACTTTCAGAAGAAATTCTCAATTTGATTCTAAGTATATGCCTGCAGTATGGAGCATTAGATTTCTTCTTATTTCTATTATTTAGACTAAATAATTTAAATTTTCCTGTATAGGAATCATTCCTACTTTTTAATCTTCCAAATCTAATGTCCTATGTAACATCATTAGCACAGGACTACGTTTTGTATCAACATCATAAAAGAAAATATTAAAGCTCACTCCTAAAACCCCCTTGGTTTCATGTGCAAGTAAAGCAGAAGGATAGGTTCCTTTCACAGGCAATTCACAGCAGAAACTTTTCCCGGCCATTCTGAGCCTCTCCTCGGCAAAGCCTTCTATTGAAATAAAAGGAGCATAATCAAAGTAGTTACAGTTAGCTTTGTGGAATACCTCTATTCCTATACCAAGCAGATGACTGCCATGTTATTTTTCTACTACTAGGTTTCCTAGTAATTTGGGGTTTGTGTACTTAGGCTTGGAACTCGCGCACTTAAAAAGATCTGGTTTCTGTGGCATTACTACAGGATTGTCAGATTGTGGATAAGTTTCTGAACCAATACATTTCACAATGCCTGGAATTTTTGTCTCACGGAAATGTTTCTCAGCTATACCATCATGTTTTGTGTACATCTGTATAGCCATGAATTGTCGAACACTTCTGAAAATTGATTTTCTGAATTAGAGATTCTCAATAATTTATTCAGAAAAACAAATTATTTTTTTTCAAGATACAGGTCATAAATACAATCATAAATCACAGTGTCATGGTTTAATAAAAGCATTAAAAGCTCTATTGCAAGATCAAGAACTGTTTCCATGTAGTTAGGAGAAAGTTTTTTAAGTGCTGGAAAAAAAAAAAAAACCAGAAAACAACGTTATAACTGAAATCAGCAAAATGTGGTGTAGATTTTTTTCAGGCAGCAGCATATACATTTATGAAATACATTTTCTCAGGCATTTGCTACTAGAGAAAAGACGGAATCCGGCTCAGATATTTGGTGTTCATGGCCAAAAAGAAAGAAGTAATTAAATTCTAGATTGCAACTTAGAAGAGGGTAAACCTCTTTTATTCTGAAATAACTATTGCTTTTCTTTATCTCTGTTTATTTGAACTCAGCATAGAAAACTTTCAAGCCACCATACTTAATAGCTGTTGCATACATTAGCACACTCAACACTGTATTCCCATAGCCTGTTTCAAGGCTGTATTCTTTCACTATGCTATAGCTGTCTAAATCTTTTCTGATGGCATGGTGAGAATTACGGCACTGTGATTTTATTCACTAAACAAACAAGTTTAAACCTACAGGTTAAAAAATAAAGTATGCAAGTGAAAAATACAGAAAACTACATTATTATTTTAGTTCTCATGTTACATATATTGCTATTGTTAAACAAAATATGTTTGAGCTAATAACAAGAGAGTGTGCATAGTACATGAGTTGTGGTTCTGACTTTCATTTCCTAGGCCACATGAAATTATTACTTTCTCAGGGAATAAACATTTCCACTCTGTAAAGGACTACATGGTCTAGTAGGTAACATAGACCTGGGCCTGTTGTAACGTATTGAACAAAGGTCAGAGATAAATTTACTTAAAGAATAGTAGCTTGGAGACAAATCCCAGCACCATCTAATGAGACAAGTAGTCAAGTTTATTAAAAGTGATTTAGTGAAATTTGAATGGGCTTCATTAACCATGGCAATTTAAAGTGCACCTCCACACAAAGCAAATGTATAATAAACATCTTCAAATTAGCTGTGCTCAACATGCAGCCTCTTCCATCTGTATTAACAAGTGAAAATTTAAAGTAAGCATTTAGTTACTGGAAAATAATAGAGGAGAAGGTAATGCAAGTCAAATGAGAAGTAGGGCAAGGAAAATCAATTTCTCATCAACTGTGGAGCAAATTACTTTAAACTAAGTCACATAGATTCTAAACAGTACAAAGTAGAAACACATTTGCTCTGTGCTACGCTGCAAAGAGATAACACCAAATTCATGATAGAGGAGACTTTAACTTTTGTTAGAAAGTCTGTGAAATAAAAAAATCCCATGCAATTTGCAGGTCATCACTAGAAAGCAGATAGAAGGGGTCTTTGGCATGACACTTGTGATAAGTGTATTTATCTCTAAGATAGCTAATGCCCTGAGCAAATACAGCAACAGCGAAGACTAAGAATTATTTTAAATTCTTTGTATAGAAGCTAAAAAACTAATTGTGACATGTTAGCTCGAAACAAGGAAGGATTTCATTACATTGCAGATGGCCTGAGCAGAGAGAATATGTGACACAAAAGGTACTGTGATGAGATTACGAAATGTATCAGAACTGCTTTGATTAATCTCATCTGGGGAGTTTTAAGAAATAGACACTTCACAAGACTTAAATTAGCAAAATGACAAGCGTATAATTCCAAACTTCTGCTTCTCCTGCTCCTTTTAACAGCATATCTCTACTTTATCCAATGGTTTTATTGCTGAAGGATTTTTACACGCTTAAATTATGCTTCCTTGGGCACTGTGATGTGTGTTGTGTCTCCAGAAAACTCTGCTTCTCAAAAAGCTACACACCTCCCACTCTGACACTCTCCTTTTTTAGTTACAGCTCCTTCTGTTAGGAACTTCAAAGTAGGTTTAGTTCTTGAGGAGACATGGTGTTTATTCAAAGATCACTTTGCAGTGGTTTTCATTTCTCCCGTACTCAAGGTGCTGTCATACCACTTTCCTTCTACTCAGCTTTGGGAAGATTTTCTCAAGAATCTGGATATTTCAAGCATACTTCACTCCTGGTCTGTTTCTTCTCTTGCTCTAACATCCACATCCCCATGACATTTGGGACAAAGTTGAAAGACTTAAGAAAGAAAGAAAAATTCTCTTCTGTAGCCCATGTATTGTTCATAGCTATCAGGGGTTTGGGTTGGAGTAGCAATTGTGACCTGTGTGTGAGAAGGTCTTGAGCTGCCCTGTGCCAGTCACAGGCATTTCTGTCCAGCTCTGACATCACTGTGTCACATCAGCAGGCAAGTATTGAAAAAAATCCCATATACTGGTCTCCACATAGAGGAATTCCAAATGTGTGGCCGAGCTGCCAGCTAAGTGGCACTCCAAAACAGCCTCAGTCTGCATAATCACACACTAGCAAGTATTGAGGATGAGATTTCAAATATGAATAAACCCAAAAGAGTTGATCAAGAATTACTTTTTATTTGACTGTCCAGCATGCATAAATCCTAATGAAAGCATTAGTTTCAGTGCAGAATGTGAGTTAGCAGGTGTTTGAAAATGAATGGCCCTCAGGTTTGAAGAAATGCTGTCAGTGCCAGAATATCAGCTCAACACTACTGTGGCCCTAAGTAAACTACTAGCAGAAAAAGAAGAAACCTCAGCAAGAACACCAGTGTTTTGTTTCCATCAAAACAGATACACTTTTTTACCTCATGTTTAGAACATAACAAACCATAAAAAACCTAGGTGAAATCAATTTTCCCAATATTAGGGAGCATCAAGTAAGCATAGTCTCTTCTTTCCCACAAGTATTTCAGTCTTTAGCTCAGTTATGTTCTGTCATCATTAGGACATTACTATATAATAATGAGCACATTTTTATGCACAAATGGGAAAAGCATGCCTTACCACTTAATGAATACATCATATTAGCTCTAGGCTTTACATAGCCATGGTAGAACTTGACAAAAGGCAGCAGTAGGAAGCCATTAGTGTAGTGGCCAATGCAGGGTACCCTGATCTCCTCAGCTTGACATAGACTGCTGCTGGCACAAGCAGGAAGCAAGAACAGGTAACTTAAGTTTCTTCTTAGCATGAATTAATTGATGTGAAAAAACACTGTGCTCAATAAAGATCTAACCTTACTGTCTGACTTCAGCTTAGAAATAGATTTAGCACTGTTTCCTTCCGTTAATTTCCAGTGCATTAAGCTTTTTTCCCTTTTGTTTTAATTAGCACACAGAAGCCAACTCCTTCAGGTTTCCAAACAAATGAGTATGCTGAGGCCCAACTTCAAGAGATCGTAAAAAAAATGCGGGAAAGGGCAAACGTCTATAAGGAAAAGCTGAATGACCCAGTGCTGTCTTCACCTGAAGGCAGTCCTACAGCTTGTAAGTGACTCCAGAAACAGCTGTGCATTTATTGAGTTTAAAGCTGGAAATTATTTTGTGGGAACAGAAAATACCACGATAATTTTTTTGTAAGTGCAGTGTATTTATCCACTAAAAAGAATCAGTTTGTGCCCACTGAATTCAATTATCCCTATTTCTCTACAATAAGCTAGGTCCCTAGGTACAAGCTCCCTTTGAACCCCATCAATGAAGAATCTGGGGGAAACCTTACAGAGGCGGTATCTAGAATCATTCCTATCAGGAAGTTTTTTGTATTTTAAAATAGCTCCCAGATATGTTTATTCATGGAGATGAATCTGAAACATATGAAGGAGAAACATACATATATTATGAGTGGATATTAGTCACTCTGATATGAGATCTGCTTTGTAAATAAAATAAAAAAAAAAAAATCAGCCCTGACAGAAATCTTCTGGACATACTGGGGACTTTAAGTTCATGCTTTGAATAGATCAAACTGTTGATGTGAATTAATAACTGATTTTTGACAAAAATATGAAACATAAAACAAATCAACATTTTTCCTCCTCACAGGAAGTTTTGTCCTTTTTTGTCCTTTTCACAAAGAATTGACTGTGGTGATTTTATATTCTGACACTTTAGAAGCTGTTTATAGTTTAAGTGCTTTTTAAAAAGCTGTAAAAAATGTTACCAGAATAATTATAAACTATACCATGTGAGTAAAGAAACTCCTTTTTTTCTAGTTTTTTCTTTGATCATTTACCTCTTTTGTTCTCTTTGCAAAACTTGCAACCATTTGTTTCCTAAATTATTATAGATCTAGTTTGCCAGTTTGCTGCCAAGATTGTGTGTCCTAATCAGAGGTAAAGCCATCAGAATTAATAGGACATGTGTATGGACAACATTATCCAGCCCGAATATAGAAGAACTGGGCTCAAAGGATTGCCACAAGGCTTTCATAAGCCTAGGAATGTATAAAACCATAGGCTTCCCACTAGTTTCACCTGCTGGATCTTGCATATCAGGTCTCAGGAGAGGGGGGAAATCAGCCCATGGCATAGGTGTCATTTCTTATCTCCATCCTCACTGCATGCATTCTTTACAACAGTCATGTAAAGAAAAATGCCCAGTTGTATTAATGAATAATGAATTATGAATTAACTTTTTTGTTGTCAGTCTTATAAAAGACATAACTTGTGGGCACTGTCCAGGGAAATACAGCAATACAGATACTATACTCTGTGACATAAGTGTCCTGTTTGTGATAGCAGACGCACACATTTATACCAGTGGTGATTTTATATTCCAATTGTTTTTCTAAAGCATTTATTATAATAAATTGTAATTTTAGTCATGGCCCAGTGTTTTTAGAAGCTCTCATTCATGTTAAAACAGGGTGTAGTTTTTAAGCCATTATTGAAACATCACCCTTTGTGGCATTCTATTTGTCTAGCACCAAAGAAGCCACCACCACCAAAAGAAGAAAAAAAAGAAGAAAAAAAGGAAGAAAAGAAAGAGGAGGCAGAAGCAAAGCCAGAGGAGGAACATTACTGTGATATGCTGTGCTGTAAATTCAAAAGACGTCCACTGAAAAAATACATGCAATATCTGGAGCTACCAGAGACCATAGACTCATACACAGGTGAATTAAAAGCTATGCAATAGAGTGGGATAAAGTTGTATCGAAGTGATACATAGCACCTGTTAGCCACTGTAGGATACACATTCCAGTTTGCAACTCAGGGGGATGCAGAGATCCTGTCCTAAACAGCATTTTCCTAACCAGGAAAAAGACATGAAAAGTGACACCAGTTGTAAAGATGGTATGCACAAACATGGTATGCAAACCAACCACAGCTAGAACCCAAGTTTCTTGAGCTATAATTTGTACCATTCATTAAGGCCAAATAATTCTTCCATCAGTTATAACACACATGAGCAGAATGCAAAATTATAGTATCAAGTTTCTTCAGATGCATACAATTCTACATGCTCTCACTAACCCATCTTTTTTCCAGTTTGCAAATTCCTTGAGTGACTCCTGGTTCCTATCTATATCACTTTAGCAGCAAGTCCTGTTGAAAAAAGGAGAATGCTAGGTTGCTCTGGGCAAAAGTGTTCCCAGAGACTGCAGTAGAATAAATGAGTCTAAATGAATGACAATACACTCTAAGCTCATCCTGTAAATTCAATGCCTTTTCTTTCAGATCGTCGTTATGTAGGATGGCTCATGCTTGTGACAATCGCCTATAACTGGAATTGCTGGTTCATTCCCCTTCGCTATGTGTTCCCATATCAAACTCCAAGTAACAAAATATATTGGTTTGCCATTGATGTCATTTGTGATATCTGCTACCTCTGTGACTTACTGATTTTCCAGCCCCGAGTGCGATTTATAAGAGGTGGAGATATAATTGTAAGTATTGGAAGTGGGATTTCCATGGATAGTAGTTGTGTGTTAAAGTAGAATACAGAAATTCCTCCAATCTGATGCTTTTTCTTCTCACTAAGTCAAATCTATGTAACTTTTTTTATCAAAGGATATATATATTCTGCTTCACTGACTTTCCATTCTTCACTGATTTTCCATTCTCCTATGTGGAAAGAACATATCCATTGCTTACATTTGTAAAAATAGAAAAAAGTAGTCTTGAAAGTAACAGATGAGAGCAGTTGAAATGGGCATATAGCTCTCAACAGGAGTAAATTGGTGAAGTTTCACTTGAATCAGTGATTATATGACATGCACTCAGGCATGTATACATCTGTTTGCATGTTTGCGTGAAACTTTCTATTCGCCTTGTACCAGAATCATAGTTGAAGTCAGTGCATATTCTGCTAGGGTTGGACAGGATATGCATGTTTTGTAGCAGATTGTGCGACTGTGATTTTATTTTTTTCCTAAAGTCAGGACAAATCCCTGTAATTTTTAGGGTACTCTGAAAGCAATTTATTGGTGATATTATTTTGAGGGATATATGTACATTGAATTTTAATTCTTGCAACTGTTTTAGAGTTACCTTTTTATAGAAAAAATGCAAAATAAACTTTTTAGCAAGTATCTGAAAAGGGTGACAGCTTGCCAAAAGGGCCAGACACCAAAAGGGCCTCTAGAATATTAACTTTTCATTAAAATCTTCCCTGCTTTTGATTCTTTAACTTCTTGTTAAAAAAAAAAATAAGTCAGAAAAAAAATAGTTTTGATAACTTCAGCACGACATTACTGTGCCCAACAGAGAGAAAATTCAAAATTATATATCCTCAAATGTAATTTGGAAGTAGCTTCAGTTCATTGCTTTTACATAAAAATTTATACATTGTACATACACAATATTGCTGATACCTTTACAGATAAAGCTGTGTAAATATCATTTGAATAGGTATTAAATGCAGTGCAGTGTAATGTATTTGTCCACAGCAAGACATCCAGTAACTAGCAATCTTGCCTAAATCCCACAAAACTCAATTTTTATGAACAAAGCAAAACTCTAACATGGGAAGTTTACATTGTATTTCCCTTGGAGCTGTTTGTACAATTCATAGATTTTAGTGCACAAAGAGATCATCTACTGCCTGATCTCCTTCATTTAACTTAGTGCTTAAACTGACAATAGTGAAAGTTGGCATGAAATTATGCTTAGGATTTTGAAGCTCTTGTTAAAGTGTCTCTGATACATATACAGAAAGTATAAAAATAGATACATTTCTTTAGATACTTGTGATTACCCTTTCTTATTAAGGTATTAGCCTCAGTTCCCATGAAGAACAATTTAAGAATAAATAGCTAATCATTACTAATGAATGCAATGTTGATTATCATAATGCTAATAATGCTAGCATGTTAATGCAGCTTTCCAAGAGCTAATTTCGTATAACACCATCAGAAACACTCTGCATTTTTCTTGGAATCACGGCAGAAATTGAAGGGTCAGACACTAAGTGGTACTGATGTCTTGAGGTTTCCCATTTTTGTGGGAAAACAACGTAATGTACTTTTGTAGAGCAACATCCAGATTGGAAAAAATCAGACAAACTCCAAACCTCATTTTTTGAAGTAGTTTTAATAAAATCTGATATACTGTAAACTGAACTAATAAAAGTCCTAGTTCTCCCTCCATTCATATTTTTAGACCATCATTAATTTAACTGCCATCATCTGTACTATCAGAAGAGAATTATTATTATTACTGAGTAGTGGAAGCTCATTCTTGGCAGTCTGTTTTTGACATTGCCTTTTTTCTCCTTTCATTATCACTGTAGATAGACAAAGTGGAAACAAAGAAATTCTACCACAGCTCTTTGAAGTTTCGGGTAAGTAGACCCTGTGTTACTGATATCAATATGAAGTTCTGGCTGTAGGATTTCACATGATTTTTTTTCCACTCACTGAAAATCACTGATGGTTTAAGAATATCACCAGAAAGCATCAACTCAATGGCATATCAGTGCTCCCCAGCTGCAGATTGCCATATCCATAAACACTGTTTGTTTGTAAAGCAGGATAATTACAAATACTATTCTAAATATTAGTTGGGAATTATAATAAATTAATAAAATGGAATTAATAAAATTCTCTGTTTGATGAATTTGTGTGAGGTCACACCAGCACACGCTAAAGACAATAGCACTGTTTACCAGAGATTCATTAAACAAAATTAAAATTCTTGTAGTTAGATGACAACTCTGTTCTGTTAACTCCTATGAAGTACCTCGTGGTACTGAACGGCTCAACATTCACAGAAGCAGTCAAAAATTCAAACTATTATTTTTGATGCTCTTTGAACTTTGTAAAAATAAAGATGCATTTGATACAGGAAAATTGTTCATGTTGTTCCTAAATGTTGGGAGTTTTTTGCCAGCAGAGGATATGTAGTTTATTGAATTCCTGATATAGATACAGCTCTGTGACACTGAGCCCACATCTCAGTTATTGCCCCCTTCTTTAAGTACTTTTGCACCTGCCTTGCTTCAGTTAGATTTCTCTCAGTGAGAGTGGTATCACTACTTATATACTTGAGATTAAGCTATCCAAAAGTGCAGAATATACGCTATACAGGCAAGTGAGTATGACAGAATCAAACTTAAACTTAGTTAGGTGGGTTCATAGGGGTTTATTTTAAGTTCACACTTGCTTTATATTTAGTGCTCTTGATTTCTGGAGAAACTCGTGAATGTTGAGTTTTCTTACCACGTGCAAGACATAGATATAATCTGGGAATTTGTCATATGGCTAAGTACTAATTAACAGCTACTGATATTAAAGCACTTTTAACTAAATTTTGCCTCCTCTTAGACACCTGTCTGAGAGAGGGAGAGAGAGACCATGAAAGGCTGTTTGTCCTCAATCAATTCTTGCTTTGCACAGAGTTCGGGTAATAACTGCTTCTTACTTCCATGGAATAAAAAGTCAGTGCTACAGACAAGTTTCTGCCAATTAAATTTACACTCCTGGAAGCAAAGGCTTTTCTGATTACAGTGAGGAGAAGCCTACAGTTCCACGTCCCTCTCTTATTCCCAAAAAATAACATCAACAGAACAAGGCATCACAGGATCTTTAAAAAGGCAAAGATAAATTTGCCACAGCTTTCCTTCTCTGAACAGAATTCTTGGGAAGAATGTAGTACACAGATATGAAGAGTAATCACATATTTGATGGACTGCAGGGAGACGTTGAAAACCTTAGTGATATGGGAAGAAGCAGCATACAAATAATACAGAAGACAAAATCTATTTAAAAAAACAAACAAACAAACAAAACAAACAAACAAACAAGCAAACAAACCGATAAAGCCCCAACTGAACTATGATGGATTTGTGTTTTGGAAGACATGGCTTCTGCATGTTGCAAGCAAGGAATCTAATTCATTGTGCTGCCCCAGATTTTTTAGGTTTTAAAAGTTGAAGGTTTTAAAAGCTGAAGGACTTTTAAGACATGCTTGCGGAATGATCTCCCCACCTCCACTCACCAGCCATATGCCTAACACTTTAGCCTTGTCAGAACTACAACTGAAATAACAGTATGTATTAATAATCAAATATATGAGATACTATTAATAATCCCCATGAAACAGAGGCCTTAAAAGCAGGGCAAAGCTGCTGGTGTTTATAAAGAGACAATCTTGCCTGCCAGTGCTTGGGAAGCTACATGTTTAACATGCTGACTCTTCAAATATTATTGCAGTCATGATTAAATCTAAGCAGGCTTTTTACAGCAAAAAAATGCATGATGATTACTGTGAAGCTTAAACTGACCTCTCTACTCTTCAACAGCTTGATCTGATATCCATAATTCCAACTGAACTTTTATACTTCTTCTTTGGATTTAATCCAGCACTAAGAGTAAACAAGATGCTAAAGGTAAGATCTGTGTTAGTGATGGATGGCTAGCCATACATAAATGTTTTGTAACCCAACAGAAAGTTTTTTATAATATTTAGGCATATGAAATTTAGAAATTGTAAAATATCTTCAGGCTAAGCTACAACATCAGTAAATAAACCAACAAAAAATACAAGCTACAGTCTAGCCAAATTAACTGACTTCCCACTTTAATTCCTACTTTCGGAAGGTATTTTGTGATTAAAGCTGGGGGTTTTTCCATTATTTGAATTAGATTAATCTCTAATTACCTGTTTAGTTTTAAAAGCTCTAAAAAAAAGAATCACTAATTAATGCCAACATTTTTCCCCTTGTGTGCTTATATCAGGCGTTTAAAAGCAAAGGAAGGAATTTTAAGGACTATGCAAACTATGTACAGAACATTTATCAAGCATAAATCCACTTTTGTTATTGAGTCCAAAGACATCTGGAATTGTGTAATGAGGGGTCCAGAAAGGGATTAGAGCACAGTATCCAGCAGGCCACTCTGCAGCTAAATACATTCCCCTTCATACAATCAACACCTTGACAAATAATCATCTTTCATTTAACACTGGAGGAGACACAAGAACACTGAGTATAAAATGAGGGTGTTCTTCACTTCAATATTCAACAAAATATTGAAAATTCCATAAATCATAACCAAAATAATATGAAAAAATGAAAAGCTAAATAGGACCTCATATTAGGCAAACAGTTGTATATTGAACAAAAACAAAGAAAAAAGCTATATGCAAATATTAAAAGCTACCACTAAAGGTCGATGATTTAACAGGAAGAATTTGATACAGCTGCAGTTGATACCACACAGAATCATCGAGTATGTGGCTGTTGATACATACAGTCACTTACTGGAGAATTACTGGAATTTTATAAAGAGAAAAAAAAGGAGGTTTTATGGAAGTAATTCTCAGTGATCAAATTGCCTAAGCAATTATATATGTTTGAGGAAGTAGAAATAATTTGATCTGCAGCAGCCTGACCAAAACAGCAAGGTGATTTCTGTAATCAAATTAATGGGACACTTAACACCCAAAAAACCATCTAAATTAATTTTTATCTTTGCTTTTCAGTTCACAGTTTAGTTAACATTTGTCATGGTTCTCCAGTTTAGTACTCCCACTAAAACCATGCTGATCTCCCTCCCCCCTTCAACTGGAGGCAAAAAACTCAAAGATCATGAGTTGCGATAAGAACGATTTGCTGGAAACTCCAATGAAATAAGAAAACAAACAGTAACAGCAACAATATTAATAAAAAATAGTGTAAGAAAGAAATTATTCACATGAAAACACTCCCCAATAACAGACAATACCAGACGGTTCCCACACTTGCTCAATGAGAAGGAACCACTTCTCCCTAAAAGAGAGACCCTTTCCCCCACCCCTGGATAGGACCATAACATGGTACAGAATGACCTCTGGGTCCTAGCCATGCCACCCCCTTGGCTACTGCAAAAATTAATTCTGTCCCGGCTGGAACCAGGACAATGTTTAAAGACAGTTTGATTGTTGAAAAATCCATTCTCAAAACACATATGTTAATTAATGTCAGTACTATTATAAGAAGATGTGTACTGAAGAATAGTGAATGGATTACTTTCTTTTTTTTTTTTTTCCCATTCAGCATAACACATTTTTTGAGTTTAATGATCGTTTGGAAGCTATTATGGAAAAAGCATACATCTACAGGTATGTGCTGATAAAACTTGAGTAGCATGCAAAGTTTGGCACAGAATGCATTTCATGTGATTTTATGAGTTGTCAGTTAAGCACTGGATGGAATATGATATGTCTTTAACTGTTCAGTTTAAGTTTCTTTAAAATATCTCTCTTTATTGTAATCATTAAAATAATATATGTAAGACTTCACTCACATATGAAATTTAGCTCAGTTCAGCTGGACTGGTTCTGGAAGAATGTTTACCAAACTGAGTGTCCTGCCAAAATTTAATTGATCAAAAGTATCAGGAAGCAGTTTCTTTAGTGAAAGAGCTAAAGAACAGTTTCTTTAGATTGCTAGTAGCAGTTTCAAATCCTCAGTAGCTGTTTATTTATACTTTAATAAGAGTTATGAGCTTGAGCCTGTGTCAACATTTTTCTTCAAACATGCTCTCCCCATGAACCTGGCAAATACAGAAACTTGATCCTTCACTGCATTGACTACACTTGGAATGAGGATCAATTCAGCACAGTTCTCAAATAGTGATCGTAACTGCTGTCTGCTGAACTGTGTTTTCACCTTCTGCATTGACAGGAAGAATTTTGGATCCAACTCAAGCAGTCCATGGGCATAGTTATGGCAAGTTTCATAGGCCCCTCAGCTGTCACTGTTGCTACTGTGGCCCAATGCACCCATCTACTCTGTCACCATTATTGACATCTACTGTCAGTGTCATCAGCCCTAGTTTATCTTGTGTAGTTCCTACACCAATAGATTTTTTTTCCCTGTCTCAGTTTTGGGGCATATATTGTTCCTGTGTGTTGCTGCTGCGGAAGCAAGAACATGTTGTTTATCATCTTATTCTGTTTCAGAGATTATTGAACTTGATATTTATATATTTAGATGAGATATTTCAAAAAATTTAAAAACTAGTTAAACTTGAAAAGAAGGTTGAAATATCAATTCTTTCATATTTTCATGTACCTATGAAATAAAACAAAACTTAGAAGTTTGAAAGTTTTATGAAAGTATTTTTGAGATGCTGAGCTCCACAAAACTTATTCTTATATTGCACTCTCTTTTCAGTTATTGAAGACTTTTGTGGTTTGATTGGCTTTATTTTTTTTATTTTTTTTTTTTTTAATCCATGTTTGTTTAAGAGGGGACTTTTCTGAATTTCCACAAGAAGAAAAAATGTCTTGTTAGTTTCTGAATCACTGCCTCCCTATATTCTCCATTTTCTAATTTCATTAAAAAGAATGGGCTTTCTTCTGCTTATGGTTTTTAACTTTTTCTAATGTCAATAAGTTTTAAAGGTAATAGTTCTAAAATTAATTATTTTCCCTATTATGTCCTTTGCTCTTTGGAGTAATAATTCAGTGATTTTTGTGTATCTCCTATAATGTTTGCAGCGAGTACTGGGAGATACGTTTTTTTTAATATAGATAATTCTGAATCAAGTAACTAATTTGTATGTAACAATAATGTTGTGTGTATATGGATTTCAAAGAAATGGGAACAAATTTGCAAACTCATTTTTACCCAAATAAACAGCTTTGCAAGGGACAGAGTTTCACACTATATAAAAATATGGAGAATGGGAAATGATTGTTCAAAGAGCAAATTGAGAAAGGGATGTGTATGTCTTCAAGCTAACTTAATTTTGAAGGATGTGGTGTTTATTTGCATGTCAAAAAAACATGAAAACACTCATTTAGAAAGGCTAAGACACACAGAGCAAGATGTCACTGGTCATGTAAAATGTATGCAGTAGCTGGAAAGACAGAGCCAGCTACTCTGCAAAGCTCTTTGCCCTGTTAGACATTTTTTAGCATGATTGGTTGAGTGCCACAACCATGTGTTGCTTCTTGTGTCTCTGCTTCCTGGTCACAGGCCCATTTAGATTTTTCAATATTAAATCACTCACAGAATGTAAATTTCAACCTCTGGTATAAAGAGAACCTATTTTCTACCTCATACTTCAAAAAACACTGACTCCCAGTTTTGCTAATTGGCAAATGGAGAACAGGGGTAGTTATACACAGGAAGACTACAGGGAGCTAAAATTCTAAAAAAACCAGGCTTTTTGTGAAAACTTCTGTGTTTTATTGAAATGTAGCAGTGTTGTTTTGGCCTGAGATGCTGGTATAGTCATAATTTGAGGCACCAATGAACTAACTAATAGTGAACTAAACTTCTACACAGCAAGTGTATGTGACAGGGTAGATTTTCTTCTCAAACTAATTAGTTTGAGTTTGTAGGAATAGAGCTGGCAAAGGTTACTTACGTCTTATGTACCCATTGTAATTGATTCAATACCTGTCTAGAGAAACAAAATGTATTGTAGCAAAGGCTCTCAGAATCTTCACTCAGACCTCAGAAGTCCACTGAAATAGATTCAAACTTGTACACAAGACCTCGTATGGTCAGTATTGCAATATTACTAGGTCGCAACAGCTATCTGCTGTTCTCAATAACTTGCAATCCTAAACAGAGCTGTCCTGGAAGCACACCAACTTTTAAACAGAGAAATGGCATTCATTTGTCAGCATCATAAAGAAGAGTACTCTTAGGTAGATTGCTTAATGGCACAGAGAGACCGAGAAGGGCATGCAATTGCACCTGAAGAACAAACAAAGGAATGCGTAATACAAAAGCAACCACATTAATGGTTGATATTACCTCCCATTAGCTTGGTTTGTAGAACCAACTGATTTAGATTTCATTAAATTTTCATAAAACCACATAGTTATTCTGGACTCCACCATGCATTCAATTCTAGCTGTAGCAGATAAACGCATTACATACCAGCCTCTCTGTGATTAGGCAAGCCCTGTACTTTTCCTGCTTATTTAACCCCTGTTTGTATGAATAGTTGAATGGAGACCTAAATCTGGGAGATGTTACTTTTGAACTGCATGCACTGAACAGAGGATATACAATGAGATCATATTATTGTGTTTAAAAGAAAGCTGCTTGGTGCTTTAGACGTTCAGCATTGGTATTCTTCAAAGAACTGGCCATAAGCATAAGAACTGGGATTAGGAATGGCATAACTTGCTATAGACGCTAAATCATATTATTGAGAGGAGCTAATGCAGTCTTCCTTACACAGCTTTTGCAAAGCAGTTCATTTCTGACCTCAGACATTTATTGGCTTTGGTTCTCAAGTTTGGAGCCTGTCTTAAAGAAGTTTGTCAAATGCATTAGTTTGTACCCTCTAGCCTCATCAATATAGCTTCAAATTTCTGTGAATATTCATAGACATTTAAAGATGGGTACTATAAATTCCTCAGGGAACCATAATTTAAAAATTACCCCATGTCAAATATTCTAGGAAAGATATTTATTTGACCTTGGACAAATGTGACAGATGGGTAACTGCCAGCTATTTTTTTTACAGAATCAGTCCAGGTGGGGAACTACCTAGTAGATGCTTGATATAAACATTGTTGATCCAAAGAAGGAATGGGTTGTATATTAAAAAGGAGGGAAAATGTAAGCTGTTTTACAGGAATCTCATTACTTCTATAGGGTCATTCGAACAACCGGATACTTGCTGTTTCTCTTGCACCTTAATGCATGCCTGTATTATTGGGCTTCAGACTATGAAGGAATTGGCAGCACTAGATGGGTGTATGATGGCGAAGGAAACATGTAAGTCCTTTTCTCTTGTGAGAGATTTTTGTTGATTTTTATTTTCCCTGCTTCCCCCTCCTCTTGCTATGCCTTCGTTTGCAGGCTATGCCTTTACTTTACAAGCATTTGTGTAGTAAACTTTTAGCACCAGGACTGCTGATTAGCAGCTTTCATTACTAACATATTGGGAGGGCAGGTGCAGTGAATAATCAATTTACCACTTTCACCTTTATAGGTTTATGAGTCAGTGCTGAGCACCAACTTAATCAAATATTTAGAAAGCAACAAGGGTCATAAATTAAACTTACTGATTGCATATGCACATGGGAATCCTTAGAAGGATTGTATAGCAATCCCTCAAAGGAAGCAGAAGAATATCTTGCGGGGGGGTGGGGGGAGGTGGTTCCTGCCACACAGCATTGTGTCCTTAAAGTGTAACACTTTAGTCCCTCTACACCGTGGGAATTGGTCTGAAGAAATTCCAACAACTTTCTCTGACCTTTTGGGAAGATCATGCTTAATTATGTGGCAGAGTGTCACTGGGGGGTAGGACTGGGTATTGGCACACTTTTCCACAATCTTCTTATGACAGCATTAGGTTGGGTGCTGAATAAAGAATATTTATTAAGATGATGGAGATGAAGTAAGAGAAAATAACTAAGTCATAATGCATTTTTTGTGTAGTTTTATAAAAACATATCTGGTAGGTTCAGTTCTATGAATATTCATTTCTTTCAAAGGCCAAAATTTACTTAAGGCCACAGAAGCTCATTTTGTTCATTAATTACATTCTTTGAATAACCACATATAATATTTAACTGCTGTTGTAAACCACCTTTCAACAACTTTTCACCTTTTTCTTGGAAATGTACTACTCTTGTTTCCTGTTTTGTCAGACTTCATGAGTTTGGTATGAAATCACTACCTTGAAGGCCAGGAAAATTGCCTTTGAAAGCAAAACACACTTCGTGTAAAGCAGCATTGACTTTTACAATTAGGGCTATCTCTCAAAAAAAATTACATGTGTGAAGTTTCCACAGACCACTAAAACACACAGCTTGAGTACTGCAGTCAGGCATGCACAAGCAGAGTCAGGGAGCTCAGTGAGACCACTTATGTAAGTGACGTTATAGACAGGCATTTATTTGCAGGATCAAGGCTTCCAGAAAACTGACAAGAAAACACAAAATTATTTTCCACTATGGTTACTTTTTGTTAATGTCATTCTTGGAAACACTTGCCTTATAATTAAAAAATCAGGTAAGTAAGACTAAAAAACCTGAAGTGCTTACTCAGCCAAGTTTTTTAATGCTTCTTCAGAACAGTCTAAGGAACAGGCAAGAAAGTCATTCTGTTTTTCACAGACAAAAATATTTGACATTTCACTCAGAGAAACAATTGGTAGAAATAATTTATTAGCCTGATCACAGACAATGTATTTGTGCCCAGAGGTAATGGTGAGGTCTTTTAATATTTTGTGATAGCTCTTCCATGAGGAGACAAAAACATTTTCCAAATGAGGTCATACTGAAATCACATGGAATTTAGGGAAGATTTATTTTGTAAAAAATAGTAATAAACAGGTAATTCAAGATCTGCTTTAAAATGAGATGCTGAAATAAAATGCATAATAGGATATGCATAAATCTTAACACAAGAGAGATTTTGACCTATTGGAACAAGTCCAGAGAAGAGCCACTAAGATGATCACAGGGCTGGAGTACCTGTCCCATGAAGACAGGTTGGGAAAGGTGGGACTGTTAAGCCTAGAGAAGACTCTCAGGAGACCTTAGAGCAGCCTTTCAGCACCTGAAAGGGCCTACAAGAAAGCTGCTGAGGGACTTTTTACAATAGCATGCAGTGATAGGACAAGGGGGAATGTCTTTAAACCAAAAAAAGGGAAAGTTTAGATATAAGGAAGACATTCCTTACTATAAAGAGTGGTGAGGTACTGAAACAAATTGCCCAGAGAGGCTGTACACTCCCAACCCTGGAAATGTTCAAGACCAGATTGGATGGGGCTCTGGGTAAAATCTGGTCTAGTGGATGATGTCCTTGCCCATGGCAGGGGGTTTGGAACTAGGTGATCTTTAAGGTCCCTTCCAATCCAAACCATTCAATGATTTTATGACTCTATTCATATAAGTCTCATTAAGCCATTAATTTACCTCATTTTGACACTGGTTGGTGAATGTATGACATTATTCTTTCACCTGTATCTAACTCATACTGGGTTATAAACTCCCATGTATGTGGAACCCCAAAGAGCATCCCTTGCTGAGCTGCATTTCATAAGGTATAGCTGTGTATCCCACTAACAGTAAAAGCCTTCTCTATGGGATAGTCATTGCCTTAGAGAATCAGGCATGGCATATTACCTAATTGTCAAATATTTGAGGATTTTTGACAGAGAGGCATTATGTGAACATTAGTTACAATTGGAGATACAATCTGAATTTAAGCCTACCAAATAAGATACTTCCAGATATCTAAGTATTCAATTATTTGGAAAGCAGGATTTAAGAACACTATGGGAAAAATCTACCTGGAAAAGTGACCACTACTGCAGCATATATTATAGTACGGCATAATTTCCTCTCACATAGCATTCAGGGTTGACGGTATTTGGAGCAAAATATGCCATTACTCTCACAAAGAATGGGAACACATTCAGAAAGAAGATTAAGCAAACATAGCTAATTTGATAATTTTCAAAAATGACAGTAAGCAGTTTGATAAATAAACCAAAATTCTCATTGTCTCAGATTACACTGACCCAAAGCAAATGATGTGGCACTGATTTAGTGTTATAAATCCCTTCTGTGTCCATAAAATATTGCTAGTTATAACCAAACCCAGTTCTTAAAAATGAGAACACTTCTAGGATACCTTTTTTTTTCCTTTTCCAGGCTAAAAAGAATAAACAGACAACAGTTTATTTTATCAATTTGATTATATTTATTCTCCCGAGCAGGCAAACTAACTGATTAATTAACTCTACAACTGTACACAACATTCAAACCACAAGAATAATTATCAAAGTAGCTCTTTTGCAAATCTCTGCTATCTCTATTATTTTCCAGTTCTTCTCTAGACTCTAAAGTGTTAGTGTCAATCCAAGAGCATCTGAGCCTTTTTGCAGGGCAGCCTTCAGTCAAAGCCTTTGATCTGAGGTGCAAAACGCAGTCTTTACTTACCTACAACGCACCCAAATCAGCCACACAAGATGTTTCCAGCATTAGAAGTGCACTCATGAGCTTGGTATAATTAGGCAGACAGACCTCAGTCTCTCCTAACGCAGAAGGACAGCATCACTAATGCAACACCATAGTGTAGAGTCTGCGTAAGCACGGCAGCAGGATATCAAAAAGGTCTCCTAAGTGGATAAGTTGAACTATATGTGTTTATTTACAATCTAATTTAACTGCCTAAGTAAGACATCAATCTCCCTAATTCCTGAGGAAAATGGACAAAACCTTTAGAGACGGATTCAAGGCAGGAACCTAACATCATTGCTCTGAGTTGTTCCAAGGAAGTATCTGTCTTTCATCACAGCCCATGGAGGAGCTGAAATTGTCATGCAATCCCTCCAGGTCAGCAGTAAATTTAGGCAAAATAAATAATTTCACTTTGCTCATTGTATACTTCTGTTGCTTGCAAGTCATCCACAAGAAGTCTGCAAAATTCTTTGGCATATTTAAGACATATATTTGCATCCCAGTTATGTTTCTCTGTAGCTTGCTGCCCTCCTGCTCTGGGCACAGACTTAGTGGATATCTGTAAGTCCCAAGAAATGGTCATTGTATGTGTCTAGTACAACTCCACTTCTTTGGTATGCACTGCCTAATGCACAGAAAGACTGTCAAATCTTAAAATATGTCTCATGGGTATTCAGCTGTACATTGCTCTTGTAATAGATCTGATGTGTCACAGTCATGGCACTTGCTATACAAAGGCAGTTTTGTGCTTCCAGACAAGCTGTGAATGCACAGCCCAACTCATAGGTCAGACCTAACGCTTTCAGACCTGCTACCTGCAGCCGTATTTCTAAGGTAAAGGCTTTGTAGTTTACTCTGTTCTGAGATCATCATGCCCACAGCCACCCGATGAACACATCACTCTAGAGAAAGGGACATCTAAGAAGGAGGTCATTATATTACCAGTTTGTAAAGGCCAGTTTTTTACTCTGCTTAAACCAGGTTGTAACCTGAAAGGAATCAAACACAATAGCCTTGGAAAAGTGCCTCCCTGGGCTGAAATATGCATGTGAATACCACCTTAAAATCTGAGAGCCACCTGCACAAAGACTTGATTTACCTGCATTAACCAAATCTATGGAAGAAGTTTAGTGTATTCTAAAATGGACTTTTATGAAAAAGATATTTCTATTGGCATAATATTATAAATTTGCAGTGTTTCTGAATGTTTTTATACCTTGGACTTATTTTAGGGAAAAATCTAGTAGTTTGATTGCCTGAAGGATAAACATACTCTCTATGGTGAGCAGAGGGAAAAATCCCTTTCTTGTCTCATGTTGTTTGCTTCAACAGTAATTTTATAGCAGGCTATATGGTGTATGGTGAACAGTGATGACTTCCAGACACAAGCTAGTAGGAAGCCAAGCTGCTAATACTGTTGAAATAGGAGTCTGTTTTTTCTGGCTTTCCTTAAACAAAATTTACAATCTCATTTCTCCCTTTCTTATGGAAGAAAAAAAGCTGTTCTATATTTCAACTGTGTAAGTTTCATTTCAGATTAAAATAAAACAAAAAATTGCATAAATGGAGAAAACCTGTGCCTAAGAGATAGTGAATATCATGTGTCTTTGCCAGTAGAAAGTTTCTTTTGAAGTAAAATTACAGAAGAATATAATGTATTAACATTGTCTTCAGAAAGGGGTAGGCAGATATCAAAAAAATATCTCACATTTTGGGTATATAATACTGCAAAGAAAAATGTCCCCTAAATTCCTCTGAGGAGCTGCTTTCATTATTTGTAGACATTCCCAGAATGAAGATTATATTGTCTATCATGGTGGAATTAGCAATCTTGTTATGCAGGGCCATTGTGGGTGAAGGAGTTGGTTAATTACTTTTCTTTCCTATGGTAACTAGCACAGAAGTAATGCTAATTTCTTTACTTTTATATTACTAAATTATACTTGTTTCAAGCACTATGACATTCTCAGTTATGGCAAACAAATATGATATTAATAAGCTTTATATGATAATTCCTCTCAGCCAAGCTGGAGGCATTATTTTAGGCTTAAATCTGTCATTCCTCCAAGACAGATCTGAGTCTTTTTCTTACTATTTGTTTATGCTACAGTATTCTAGCAGAAAGCTTCCACTTATGCATACTTTGCTGGAAACATTCATATTTTATTTATTTCTTTTTTAACCCAGGTGAAAATATTATAGTGGTGTAATACAGCAGTTCATTTTATGCCCCTAATGTAGACAAATTATATGAAGGCAAATATGCAAAGATTTTATTTTTTTTTAATTCAGGACTCTGTATGAAAGTGGCCAGTTCTGGCTGTTAAAATCTAAAACTAGAAAACTATGGTAAAAATTGTCATTGTTACTGTGTTTCATTAATCTGCAAGCAAGAAAAAACTGCCTTTGCAATCAAAAGCAAAAATCAATTGCTTGGTAAAGCAAATTTTTTGTTGAGAAGCTTGGAAAGGCTTCTGAGTGGTTTAATTAAAAAAACCTCATGGGAATTGGTTGTGAGTTTATTTTCTCATATTCGTACAAAAACAACCCTACGGTTGTCTTATCATACCAACCAATTACTAATAGAAGTGTAGTCCATATCTTAATAAAAGAGAAGAGTAAAAGTGGAGACAATTAAACAAAATGTACACCTGAGGTCTGCAAGCAGATCAGGTAGCCTCAGATTCAGGATAAACATGAGAAGGTGCATGCTAGACTTTCTATTTCAAAACAAACACCTCCAAAAGTATTTCTTCTGTGTTTCAGTGTTTGGGGTTTCTTTGTTTGTTTGGTTGGGGTTTTTTTAATTAGTATCTCAAACTCAATAAAATTCAACAAAGAGAAAGAATCATCATTGCTTCAGAAGCAATAGTAATAGCTGAAATAGTAGAAAATCTCACTGTACAATTAAGAAAAATGAACTTCCACTGTAATCATCAGTGAAGTCTGTACAAAAACTTAGGAAGTCAAATTCTAACTAATAGGAGGCTTTTAAAAATATACCTAAACCAAGTACTTGTTTGCTCAGAAAAGAAGAAAATCACAGCATGTTCATGACAATGATTTGAACTATTCCCCACAGCACAGTATGGGGAATGTTGCATTACTTGTTCTGTATTCTAGAATAAAATTTAAACCAGAATTTTAGACATGTCAAGGCACTTTTTCAAAACATTCAGTCCAGGTCCTTTGCTGTCTTCACAATCTTGTGTTATCATACTAATAGAAATACATGACTTGAATGCAACAGGCTGTACAAAAAGGGCTGTACACACAGAACAAAAAACTTTGTCCACAGAGCTCACACTTCAGATATGAAGATTGACACAGTGAATGGATACTGTGAAGGAGTCATTATAAGCCATATAGTGAAGCAGAATCTTAGTGACTGACCACTGCTCACTGCTGTATTTATTTGGTTTTTAGATTAAGAGAATTCTGATAAAAATCTTAAAAGTCATTTTGTAGCCAGTAATGAATAAGTCTCCCCTGGCAGGAGCGAAAATAGTGAGGAAGGGAAGTGTTTGTTAAGGTGACAGGAGTAGTGAACATCAGCAGCTAGGAGAGGTTAATACAGGAGTCAACCTTTCAGTGCTGAAAAAGTGGTTTGGGGAAGCTGGATAAACACACAGCTTGTGGAAACACATAACTTCTGTTTGACACAACCCAGGAGGCAGAGCCAATGAAGGGTGCTCAGAAGGAGAGTGGGAGGAAGACCAGCATGGTTAAAGGGGTAGGAATGGATACAAGAGCAACAACAGTGCATTTGTCATTCCCACCATAAGTCCTTACACTGGTGTCAAGTGAAAACAATGAAAGAGATCTTCAGATATCTGAGAGTCTGGGAAGTCTCTAACATTTTTACACTGCATTTAACATCACTACATCTTCACTGATAGCATCCCAACACTGTAATGCCCATCTTGGCAACTTTTCACACACATGTTCTGTAACACTACATGATGTTACTAGAGAACACATAGTTACTAGTGCTGAATTTCCCATACATTCTTATTTTGCTGTCAGTGAGAACATTCAGCTCAACCTGTTTTATGTAACTATAGCATTTATAAATTCATAACCCTTTATAAAAATGCTGAAAGTCTTTTGGACTGAAAGGCATCATTGAAAGGTCCAACTCAGGTAGGTATATGTTTGACTTCAACCACATAAGTACTTACAGTCTCTAACAAAAGTGCTGTTTGTATCCACAGGTATCTGAGGTGTTACTACTGGGCAGTTCGTAGTTTAATCACCATCGGTGGCCTTCCAGAACCACAAACGCTGTTTGAGATAGTTTTTCAACTGCTGAATTATTTTATGGGTGTCTTTGTCTTCTCCAGCTTAATTGGTCAGGTACATAAAAAAAAATCAATAACAAGTCACATTCAAATTACTGCAATGTAGTGATAATATATTCAATTTAATGGAGTTTAGCTCTGGGAAAAAGTTTAGCTTCCATCCTCTATTCTACTGTCCTTCCTACTTATTCTTCTGACAAATAGATGTGTTTAATCAGCTCTCGATTTTGCAGCTCTTTTGCACACAAGCTGATTTAAAGCCAAGACTCTGCAGGACACAGATGATTCTTGAAACTATTTATAATTCCTTGGTTTCCCCCTTACTTACAGACAAGGAGACAGTTTCTTGACATTCATATTATACTGTTAAATCTGATATAAAAATTATAATTGTTGAAAAAGTCATGCTCAGTACTATTACCAATAGAATACTGTTAATGGAAATCCCATTATTTTTGTCGAACTAGAATCCCGACCTCTTCCACCAAATACAATATATTTATTAAGATGAAAATTAATTGGTTTCTAGTTCTCTGTTCTCATTTGGCAGGAGAGAAAAAGAAGGCCATAGCATAAAAAATCAGTTACATTTCCAAATATTTCCGGCTTTAGGTCCACAGGTTTAAAAATAAGGCTTTAAAATAACTTGCCTACAGAAAAACAAATGTCGTGGTTCCTATGTGAGACTGTGTCTTATCAGTTTCTGTAGAAATCATTCCAGACTTTTTGATTTGTACATGTCTGCTATTGAAAGAATTATTTTAAAAAAAAAAAAAACTAAAATTTAATTTTTATTTCTAATACAGCATTTCAAAAATTCAATGAAATGGTTAAAAATTACATATGTTGCTTGTTCTTTAGAAGTGCAAGGAGAGGTAACTGTCGCAAAAGAGACTCTTGCCTATAGGATTTAAAATTCCTCCACAAACAAGAATTACCAAAAATAAAATAAAGCAGTCATATAAAATATTTCTTCTGGAAAAATACTGAATTCAAGTATATGGAATTAAACTTTAGAGTTTCCACATTTATAATTTTTTCCTAAATTTTGCAATTGTCAGTGAAAGCCTCATTCCCCAAGAAGATTCTGCAGATTAGTTTTTGTAACCGGTGTAGTCATTTGCAGACTCAGACTTTAAACCTTAACACACAGATTGCTTCACTGCAGTTTGTTTTTATAGTTCCTGTTTACAAAGAATTCTTACAATTACTGAATTATTCCTGGTTTAGCGCACTTGCCTAAAAATTGTTATTCCCATTGCAATCAATTGCAGGTCTGTAATAAAGAGCAAAATTCAGTCCATGGCTGAACCCTTGACAGTAATCCTTGGCATCTGTCAAATGAAGCCATTGCACTAAAACACATCTGAATACTTATGCATTTTAAGAGGGAATATCTATGAACACTAACTCATCTACTTTCTAAAAACTGAATTACATTTGTGTTGAAATGCTAAATGATGTTCCTGCACTAAAAACCTGAAGTTTACCTTTCAGATCACACTCCTCAGGACTGATCTCTTAGCTATTTAAACAGTGGCATGACCATAGTTCTAGTGGTGTCAGATGACGTTATTAGAGAAATTCAGCCCAGTTTGCTTCACTTCTGACTTGCATTGCATGCCAAATACAGAGAACCTTTATTATGGACTTTTAAGAAAAGCATTATCTATAATTTTCATCCATGTCTGCAAATATGAGACAGAAGAAAAAACTAAACTGCAGAAATGATTCCTCTAGAACCATAGTTACACGCTTTCTAACACAATCAGATTAAATCTGCAATGCTTCTGAAAGAGCAGATGAAGCACCTATGCAAAACATACAGATGAATGTATAACAATTCAATGGTTTTGCAAATAGATATTTTATTATTTTTAAATGTTGTTGGCAAGATACTAAAATCAAGACTATTTTTGCTGAAATGTGTAGTAACAAGAATTGATGTTTGCAGATGAGAGACGTAATTGGAGCAGCAACAGCAGGACAGAACTACTTCCGTTCTTGTCTGGACAACACTGTCTCCTATATGAACACGTATTCTATTCCAAAATTGGTCCAAAATCGTGTTCGAACTTGGTATGAATACACATGGGCCTCTCAGGGAATGCTGGGTAAGGATTTCCTATTCCAATTACTTAGCATGTCTAAATGAGAGTGTCTGTATAGATATAGATTTAGATATACGGTAAAATTCACATTTCCCCTTTTCTGAATTGCATGTGGGAAGTGAGAGGAGGTTGCTCAATCTACTTTGGAAAAGAAAAAAATTACAGAGCAATATGACGCTTACTACTTAATAGATTCAATTCATTAATATAATGATCTGGTCATAATTTTAGACAAGATATATTCAACTTCTTAGTAAAGGCCTATTGGCAGCTTCCTTGCTTGAACTCATAAATAGCTCCATTAAGTTATTTTTCTGTACAATACTCATTTTTATGGACATTCTTTTTTTTTTTTTTTTCAGATGAATCAGAATTACTGGAGCAGATGCCAACCAAAATGCAATTAGCCATCGCAATTGATGTGAATTTTGCCATTGTCAATAAAGTGGACTTATTCAAAGCAAGTAGTTTTACAAGAGAATGCAGAAATGTGTGGTATTCCTAAGACAGAAACTTTGTTTTGTGCATCATGCAACACTTAAGAATGTTTGTTAATATGCAAGGCAAAATAAGTCTAAGAAATTTCTCAGTTAATGGATACATAGCAGAACAAAGCGAAGTGCCTGCATTTGAATGTTGGGTTTTTTTTGTGTAAAGGGAGTGATTTTTTTAAAAAAGCAAATGAGACTAAGACACAGTTCTGTTGTGACAACGTGCTAAAGCTGATGGTACAGTCAGACTGTGAGCTCAGGATATAACTAATCTCAAGAGTCGGACATAGAATAATTTAATTGTTATCGTAGTTCACCTTGCTATATGTCACTCAGGTCTGCCCGAGAGACCTCCCATACTATGTGTTGTGGCAACATAACTTTCATGTTGTGAATGCCGCATTTTAGTAAATTTTTGGGCAAAAGAGCTTTCTCTTTATTTACCATAGTAGTTTTCCAGAGCTACAATTTGAATGTGTACTTAAAATTGGATTTCTGAGACAAAACTAAGCAGACTCTGAACTTTTAGAAGTAGTCTTGACATACAGTAAATTTGCTTGGTAGGATATTTCCATGAAATCACATGCTATATCGGTATAACCATTACACGGCTGTATGGTTTTTCCACACTTCCATAGAATTCATAGATTAATACCAACATTTGACATGATCTTGTTTTTCCCCTGGATCAGTTAAAAAAAAGAAAAAAAATTAAAAAAAAAAAAACCAAAACAAAAAACACCATAAAATTCCCATAACAGATCCATAAATTTCTAAACATAATACTAACTGAGCTTCTGCAGCAAATCCTGTACAGAAGCTCACTTTGTAAAAAATGAAAAGATGTTCCACCCATAGAGAACTTTATAAGTATTTTGAAATAACAACCCTTTTGTCTTTTCTCAGCTCTCATATCTGATCTTTATGATGCTTTGAGTTTGCATTCCACTTATAAATCCCTTGGTCATTCCTGTATTGTTGGGGTTTGAGGCCCGTATAAGCATTAATAGTCACTTTTGTTACTGGATTAACAGAGCAATCAACTCTAACTATTTTAACAGGGCTGTGATATGCAGATGATATACGACATGCTGCTAAGGTTGAAATCCATTGTGTATTTACCTGGTGACTTTGTCTGCAAAAAGGTGAGCATTCTTGTCTTGCTCGAATAATAATTATATTATGTATTTCAGAAAAAGAGTTCAGATATCAGTCAACGACATCCTTTAAATAAAATTAATCCTGACTGAATTAGACAGCATAAAAGTAACTACAGTACTCTTGTGTAATAACAACAAATGTTCTCTCAGATTTCAATGTAGGACAAGACAGTATGGATTTTATTACTTACATTATCAAACATAAAATTATAGTAATATGGGAAAGTATTTAATGTAAATATGGCTTATCTAATGATACAGCATGAAATTTTAATATATAAAATGGAGCAAAATTAATGTTTCTATACATATATCCATACAAACTTAGCCTACAGATCTCAGTCTGTGATGCTTTGCCTGTGTTTCATTTGTGTATTCAGGAACTCTTAAGTGAAATTATTCAACAACGTAGAAAATACACTGCATCATCCCATATCGCTCCTTACAGCAGGATTTGCTCTACCTTCACTCACTGCTCTGAGCCATCTCCAGACTTCCAGCTGAATGCTGTCACACTGTCCCTTAGCAAAGATGTCTATCTTCTCTTAGCATTTTGGCTCAAACAAGGTCAGATAGATAGCTCACAGGTAAATAGCTCAGCCTCGGACCAGGTGAGCCCAAGCCGCTTTTCAGAAGGCACGTAAACACAAGGCAATGTAGGATGCAATTAAAGGACAAGGGGATGAAGTATCAGTACTATTACTGTTCTGGCAAGTGACTCACACTTCGCACCACATCCAGAAGGGGCCATCAGAACCCCTTAACCTGTCTTCAGCAGTTCTGGTCCAGTCTGTTCATTAAGTTCCTGTTCACTTCAAGAGTCAAGTATACAACCCTCCCAAATGCTGAGCTCCTCCCACTGACTCCACAGTGTAGGAAGTTAAACATTTGTGAATACACTGAACGATCAAGTGTGTCCCTTCAAAGACCAATCCCAGAACTGTTGTTGGCTAAGAAGGTTGGAAGAGTAGTTTGTTGTGTTTGCTTATACAATGCACAGCATGAAAGGATCTTAGACTGAGGTTGGGACTCTGACATAACATATATAATAAAGGACAGTAACAGATTCAGTGTGTTGATACTGCAGACAGATGCAGAGTTCTTAATGAAGATGGATTATGAGAAATTCAAGTATCAACTTATTACAGTTTGATTCACAGATAAAAGGCCTCCTACTTATATAACTCTACTATGCAGCAAATAACCATAGTAATCCTACTAATGCTGTAACACATAGTAGGGAATAAAACCCTGTTGGAACCACCTCCCCCTTGGATGTATGTTGCTCTCATTCTACTCTGCCAAGAAGAAGCTACATGTAGGCTTGGAGGACCATGACACAGGAAGTACAAGTCCCTACATTTCCAGTCTTGGCTTTGTTGCTGCTGCCTCTTCACTTTTAAAATGAAATTGCTGCTTTGCCTCATAATACTGGTAAACCTTTTGTTTATGAGAGAGTGAAAAGATATTTAAAGAAGAATCTGTCATATTATTCTGAAACATGGGTTCTTTATGTGTTTGTGTGCCCAGGGAGAGATTGGTAGAGAGATGTACATCATCAAACAGGGTGAAGTTCAAGTTCTTGGAGGTCCTGATGGTACAAAAGTCCTGGTTACACTAAGAGCAGGAGCTGTATTTGGGGAGATCAGGTAGGTCCACCAGTATTTCCAATACTTTCTTTACAACAGGTTGAAGAATCAGTGGTTGTTTAACTTCTCTGTGGTAAGCATGACAGCTAGACGCTAGAAAGTGGGTAGAATCAACAAAGAGGACACTGAGCAAGCAGATGCAGGTAAATGAAGTAAAATCTAAGCAAAGCATCAGCAATTAATAGGGCAAGATCTGAGACCAATGTTTTGGTCAATGTACACAGGGTATATGGACAAATTTCGTCAGCATTTTAAAGATTCAACAAAACATTCAACACACTCCCTGCTATGCTGTCTGCAATACAGCAGGAAGAAATGCATTTTACTGTCTGGATATTGAGCCTTAAACAACAGATGGCAAAGACAAAAATTAATTTCCAACGAAACTGATAAAAAATCTAAAATAACAAATAAAAATAGTCCATTTAGGAGCTGAAGTAGGAATTAAACTGACGAAAATCAGGCATTGTAATTTGAAAAAGTATTTATTTAAGAGCATACATAAAATAAGAAAAAGGGCAATAGATCAGGGGTTTTTTTGTCTGAGTTTATTTGGAGGAGACAAATTTTTCCTAGTGGCTACAAGTGGTTTTATATTCTTCATGTGCTTGCTATGCAAAACCCATTAACTCTTCTGTGCTATGTTCCCTGATCAAGTGTTAGGTTTTAGGCACTGCACCCCCCTGCTGAGGTTGGTCTGAGGAAAACTAATAAAATACATCTGCTGCCATATGTGATAAACTGGATCCTTGGTTTCTTCCAGCTGCTTTCCTGCTATTGTTAATCCTCTTGCTGGTAGATTTAATCTGCCTTTTGAAAAGCAGTAATCAGTTCTGTGCCAGGTTTACTTTGTCTTCTACTTGTGTCTCCATTTGTAGTAGGGGAAACATTCCTGTTTATCCAGTGATGTATGTACAGAACTTGTGTAGACCTCAAGTGGAAAACACCTGATCTATCCCATAGATACAAAACTTTTTCATTGAGTGAGAAAGTGAAATTATATCAGCTCTTTGAAAGAAGGTTATTTGGAAGGTATTTCTCTGTGTGACAATACAATACCTGAGCAAAGTCTCCAAACAAAAGGCTGCATTGTAAATTATGTGGAAAAGCTGAGAATAAAATCACCACTAAGAGCTGAATAATGAAAAGATAAACGAAAAAGCTAAAGCAGCCCCAATATGTAACACACACATGGTCTTCAATTATTTATTAGTCTGATATTTGGAGTGAGAACTTTATATTTTAAACTGAGAAATTATAAAGATTGGGTTTAAAAAAAAGGAAGGGATTTTCACTCTTTTGATCCAATACAGGTGAGTGCTTGTTTCCATGTGAGAAGCACACAATGACCTTTAAAGATTCATTTCCCAGTACGTATTACTCTTTACATAATTGCCAACGTGACCAGCAAAACCCTCAGCAATGTTATAACACTACACTTCTAGTCTTATTTTATTCATCACTGACCTACTGCAGCAGTAAACCCATTCAGACACATGTAATTTGCATATAAAATGTCAGGCAGTGGATAAACTCAAGGAGAAAACCCGTAGCAACTGGCAGACATGAAGCACTAAGTGTATTGGTAGAGATATGTTCTTCCTTGTGGCAAAGTGCTAGAAAATAATTAGTTTTTATTTTGCCTTCCAATATAAGTTTTGTCAAGGTCTTCTGAATACAGAATACCAGAAGCAAATGGAAAAAATTACTCTTTAGTGGACAAAATACTACCTAATTCAGGACAACCATGTTTTCCCCTCACTTCATAGTGTGGTGATAAACTCATATCAGATTGATTTCCCTCTGATTTCTAATTCAAGATTTGTTTAAAGAAATAAGTCAGCTTCCTTCCGAGTGGTGTAAGTATATGATTTATAAGGCACTTGCTACTTAATCTCACTTTGTTCCAAATTCGTGTAATTGATGCTTTAAAAGTCTCCAGTGGCAAAGGAATAGAATAAAAACTTTTTATTATAAAAAAATACCCTGAATTATACTAGAAGGCCAATGCAAGACTAATGATCACACATGTCCTTTGCCAATTTCATCCTTGAAAATTATTACAGAAGGAGATTGAGTAATAGAAGTTCCAACTAAAATCCTAGCCTCATTACTATTTTCCTGCATAGATATCAGTTTGGGGAAGTAAAATAATTTCAGAACCAGAAACAAACAGATTGTTGCCTTAATGAGAGCTCATCAACACAGACAATTCAGAAAGGGAGAAATTCAGTTATAACAACACTTCATTAGCCCGGAGAAAGTTACACTTTAAGCCAGATGTCCTCATTCATCCATTTATTGGTATTTTACTAGAGCTGCTTCCTATCAGAAAATGGTAATTCTGGAAAAAATAATACATTTCTCCATTTCATGTACAGTTTTGTCACAAAGATCTCTAAATGTTTGTCTCAGCTTTTATTTTAAACTTTATTTTTTAAAAAAAATCAAAACTACAGGTAATATTTAGTTCTGTGAAAGATTATATTTTCCATTACTTTGGTCCCGGATTTCCTTTAAGGTGGTAGCTGTTGCTTTTCAATAAGCTCTGCCCTTCGGAGCTTGAAATCCTGCTCAGAAACAAGATCCAGACCTATTCCCCTTTCTTGATTTAAAAGTTCCCTTCACGTGCACATAAGTGCCAAGTTGAGCCACCACAGCCCTGCACGTTCAGTTGATAACACACACCATTCCCTCATCTGTTTGCTAATTTCAATGAGCAGCAGCTTCCTACAGAGATCAGCTTTAAAAAGACAATAGATAAGCTGAGTAATCACTTTGACAACTTCATAGCTGAAATTTAATTTGCTAGCATAAGAATTCAAAAGTTTTCAACTTGTACTAATATTACCTCATTTCAGGCTAACAACTGGAGTGAAAATGTTAGGTAAAAAAGGCAAATTTCACAATTAATATAGATATTACATTACCAAGAACCATTGCAAGGCATATGTATCTATTTAAAAAAAATATTGGTCATATAACACTTCACACACTAACCAAAACAGATTCAATGCTTAAGGACCTAACACTGTCCTTAGGCAAAGACAATTTTGTTTCAGCAAAGACTGCCTTACTTGTAAAATTCACCTCACATCATCACCGTAATGAAAAAGTTGATCTCTTTAGTCCTCGTCTACCTTGATAAAATGAGCTTTCTGTTAGGGAAGTCTGAAGATGATTGTTCAATGACTTGTTGAGAAGTGATTCATCAGAGCTCAAAAGCTGTTTGCAATTTCTTTTGGCTGCTTTGCATATTGTCAAAGAGTTTTATTCCATCTGAGGAATTGTACAGAATTGCTTAAAAAGAAGACAGTAAACGGTGTTTTCAGATTGAGTTCATATGATTGCTGTCTTGGGTTGCAGAAAAACACTCTGTGTGCAGGTAAAAACAGCCTTGCACACACAATTGCACATACAAAATTTACAAATTAAATATATTATCTACATGATGCAATATTTAGAAATACGTTCTAGAAATATATTTAATATTAAAACAAATACATATATATCCTTAATTAATATTTTAGATGGGTATCAATTCTTGTTTTATGGGGCCCACACTATCTTTCATTAATAACTTTTAAATTTAGATAATACTAAATGTTCTCTAAAAATATTAATTCACTGGGAAATCTTTAAGTGACAAATTTTAGGGTAGATCTTGAATACAGTGATAGAGCAATTTTAGTACTAAGAGCAAAATGCAAATTCTCTTGCTTATCACCACATCTGAGAAGTGAAGTCTCTTCATTTGTTTAGTGCAAGATGAAAAATTTCATTTTTATTTGTGCATCTATTTTTTTTTAAGATATCCTTCCTATGACCAACTGCTGTTGGCTAAACTAGTCTAATGCCTTACTTTCAAAACAAAATATCCTTCTTTTTTTCTGGCAAACACATTTGTAACTGTCAGGTCTTTTAGACCTTCCTAATCTGTATCATTCAACTTACCAACATTCAAATGTGATATGTGGTATGTGAGAAAACTGAAAACCAGAGTCCAGCAGAAATTATTCACCCAGGAAAATTGAAATTATTGGAGAATCATTCATTCATTGTAAATAAAGGTGTCCTACTTCCAATGTAAATAATTTTCAAGAATAAAATTTAGGTAATGACAAGTTCCTGTGAGGACTAAAACAAGTGCAGCCCCTGCTGTGGGTGTCTTTTAACAGAAACGTCTCTATGTAGCAACACTTTTTACAGTCCTTAGAATTTACCCGACCAGCAGTGACAATTTGCCTTCCTGAGGCAAAAACACATTTCGGATCTCAATTGTACAGGGCCTTTACAGAATATCCGATAGAACGGTCAGGTACGTACGTGAGCTTTACAATGACTTTAATGAAAAACTACCAGGAAAGTGGTTCCTCACTAGGGCAAGAATCAATGTGACTGATGGTGTTTGTTTTTGTTCCAGCCTACTAGCTGCAGGTGGAGGAAATCGAAGGACTGCCAATGTGGTGGCTCACGGTTTTGCCAACCTTTTCATTCTGGACAAGAAAACGCTAAATGAAATCTTGAGGCACTATCCTGACTCAGAAAAGCTTCTCATGAAGAAAGCAAAGTATGTCCTAACAACAGTTTTTAAGTCATATCATTTAGTTGAAGAATGGACAGTTGTGACTTTTATACAAATTCCTTTCATGGAAGAGTAACAGATGTAAACACATTGGTATTTAGAGGTCAGATTTCCTTAGTATTTTCTAGCAGAAAGCATGGTCTTGGTAGGAATCCCAAAGGTTGTGGAAATGTGATAAGTAGAACGAAATCCTGAATGTAGTTGCCTTCTGCATTGTATTTAAGGTAACCAAGAAAACAGATTAGGATACACATCAGGGCTCCTTACATAGTCAAGAAAGAAACTACAGTACAGACGTCAATTAAGGAGTAGGTTTTCAAAGATGCAACCAAACACTTGCAATTAATTCTACAGAAATATGCTTCAATGTACACACAGACTTGTATGCATTTCCAAAACCTTATGCAGAAGTTAGAAATGGATTTGAAGTAAGGCCTGACAAGAAGGAAATACACAGATTAGAGAGTTGTGCATTTTGTTCAAAAGATTCCAAAATGGGATTTCAGACCTTCCTTTGGCTGTAGCTTGCTAGTGTCACCATTTCCCCAGCTTTGAAACTGCAAAGTATTGTCAGATTTTGTCATAAAATTACGACATAATAAAATGAGTACCTTGCTTACCTTGTAAAGGTCCAAATACTCAAAAAGTTTGTCATTATTGGTATTCTCCAGCACTTCTATTGTTCTCAACTGTTGCCTTGAATTGCTATCAAGGGCTGATCCCAGACTTGAAATTTCACCAGAGAAGACTAAACAGGAGTTTAGCACAGGAGTGATATTTTGTTTGGTGGAAGTGCTAGTAGATGACTGCACTGAGCATGTTGCAACAGCCCTGGCTGTCAAACAACAGTATCTTGAGGATCATGACACTCCTGAGGAGCAAGCAACATCAACACAGAATGGGCTCATTGCCCAATTTTCAAAACCAGCATCGACAGGTAGAAAAGTGGAACAAATCCACCGTTCAATGGTCTCCAGAATTTATCCTTCCTAACTTTTCCTCAGCCTCTTTTTAAACAGTAGTATGACCATCATTACTTTTTATTCCTGTCTCTCTGTCTCATATTACCTCTTCTGCTTTCTTGCCCACCCTGATCATATTTTGCCAATTGGTTAAATTCTGCTACCCCCAGAGAGCCCTTCTCAACTGCAGAGCTTAACCACCCATCTTCTTTACCTGCAGTCCCATTTGAGCTCACAGCTCTCTCTAAATATCAGACTAAATACAGGATATCCTGTTTAATTTCAAAGATATGCAGTACCTGCCCTGTGCTGGAGGCCATGTATTTTGCTCACCTATCTAGGCATCCACCAATTCTGCCAAAACTAGGCACAAAAATGAAATCTGTGCACTGCTTTGATAAAGATTGCAATTATGTTCTGTTTTGCAATGAAGTTACTGGTTGCTCTGCCCTGAAAGGTTTACATTGGAGTTCTGTGTGGCCATCTGACAACCTTAAAGGGCTCCTTTAAATAAACTCAAAGTATTTTTTCAAGCAAGAAATCTTTTCTGTCACCACATGCCCAACACCCACAATATGGTCTTTACATAATAAAGCTTTGCAAGCTACTGAAGTGTACTTTTTTAATTTATGACAATAAAACTGAAAAAAAAAAAAAAGTAAAACCTCCACTTCTGAAGTTACCAAAGTACAAGATTTTGGAGAAAATTATAGTATTATGGGATTTATTGTCCTTCAGATTGCAAATAGTCTTTATTCATAAAGTGCCTGAGGTTGGGGCTTTTGCAAGGATACAAAAGTCGCCTTGAAAACTGTACAGTAATCTAACAGAAACTGAAAGCAGGGCAACCCTCTGCTTTTCACTGGTTTCATCTGTCTCAGAACTGTCATCTAATCTTTACCCTTGTCATTCATTCCCACTTCTTGTCACTATGGCTGCAAATCAGTCCAGCTACAGAACAGTGTGAAAATTTAGTCTGCCACATGATTGGCAGTAATGTTTATATCTTCAGGGCGTCTTCTTCTACTGAAGAAGACCAGAAATAAGTACCACTGTCTAACCTGACCTAGGAGAAATAAGCCATGCTGGAAATTAGTTTGGTAAACTATTACTTACACAAGTATCAGCTGGACTCCAAAATGGAGCACTAAATGCATTCTGAATTTGCATCCAGAAGGCCAGCTGAGACTGCCACCTCAGGTATGGGGCATACATCCCACTCTACACCTCTTCTATCCCTATAAAACTCTTGACTGCTTTGAGACACCTTAACTTGAGCCAGGACCTGTTTATTCTCCAGGATATAGGTAAGCAAGTTCAACGGCAAACAGTTTCCTCCAACTTTACCAGAGCCTAGTGTAAAACCCTTACCATTCCCAGTTTTGCTCTTATCACTGGACCTGGGAACCAAAAAAAAATTTGGCTGTGAAAGCTGACAGATTTTCATGCAAGAATGTGGCGTTTCAGCTTAGCAGGAACTTTGCTCAGTTTCACAGCACTGCTGTGTGTTCTCATTCCCTTCCATCTCCAGGGTGCTGCTGAAGCAGAAGGGGAAACCTCCTCCAGGACCACCAGTGCAACAACCACGAGGCTTAGCCAGTCTCTTTGGGCAGAAACAGGAAACTCCAAAATTGTTTAAAGCAATGCTTGGAGGAAAAGGAAAAGAAGGCCTTGCTAAGCTGCTCCAGCTGAAGAGACAAGAAAAGGCTGAGGTAAAGCCGCAGAAAATAGAGTAGAATCTTCCAGGTGCTGAAAGATATTGAGAGGCCTTGGGCAAACAGAGTAGATGAAAATTTAGCCTTACTGCAATCAACAGCAGAAACTCCCAGTAGCTGAGACTTAACCACTTTCCTAATCTCTGTAAACACTGATTCTAAAATTTGGCTCAAATCTTTCTGAACCTGGACTCTGTGCAGAGCAGAGAAAACAAAAACAAGGCAAAAAAGCAAGCGAACAGAAATCTTCAAAGAAAGTAAGGATAAAATAGACTTTAGAAAGGCCCTAAGGGCATCTGATCTTCTAATTTTATGTAAACAGTAAATATAGAAATATTCTAACACAGTAATCTGATCCAGGTGACTTGGGAACACAGTGAACTTCACAATTCATTGTCAGATCTCTGGTTGTTACAAATCCTGAAGACAAAACATAAAGTATAGCCCACACAGCTAAAACTGATTAAATCTCTAATATACTGCACTTATGAGAAAACTGTTATTTTAACTGATAAAAAATAATTCCAACATAATACTCTGTTCTGAGAAATGTTAGTAAGAACCTGCTCAGCTCTATATATTTACCCAAAGGTGGCAGAATCCTTTACTTTGTAGCTGAACTAGCTGTGATTTTATTTAAGTTAAATAAAGAACTTTGCTTACACAAATGACTACAACACTATGATTAGAGCAGAAACATTGCTCAGTTTAATTTGTATTTGTGAACTTAACAGCAAATAGGCTCTGCCAAGGAATTGGGGCAGTATGCCGAAATTTACATAACACTTTTTCTTTCTCCACTAGTGTAAGTACATAAAGGAAGGCAAGACCTAAGGAAGGGTTCTATGCCGCAAAACAGGCCTGTTTCTTCCTGTTATATTACTAAGAAGTAGATACCATCATTATCCACAAGCTTTTCCTAGGTTTTACACTGATACTCTGATTCTGAAATTGCATCTCATGTAGAAACTGATCCTCAGCATCTAAATAGAAATTTACATATGTTGCATACCATTAATCACAGTTGTCATGGTGTGCCTTTCCATGGCAAATACAGAGTAGAACTACTTCCAGAATTTCTTCTGCAGTATTGAAAAACATTAAACTTCTTGTTTCTAGGAAACTAAAGCTGAAACAGAGACTAAGCCTAAAGAAGAGGAGAAGATGCCTGAGAAGCCTGCAGCCTCCTCTGCACCCCCTGCTCCAAAGGAAGAACCAAACACAGACACGAAGCCTGCAGTTATACAGAGAGGAACCAGTAAGGAGTCTCTGATCATTAGTATGTCACCATCCCCCACAGCAGGAGAAGGAGAAATCCTTAAAGTTGAAATTAAAGAGAAACCAAAGAACTAGATGGCACTTTGGGCTGTGGCCCCATCTGTTGTCTTGCTGAATTCAGAGGGCTGGTGTGACTTTGCGTTTGGATACAGAATATAGAGACTACTCATGAAAAAAATCTACCCCGGATCCTCTTCTTCTTTCCCGCCTCTGCTGACACAATGGCACAAATTATTTATATCCTTAACCTTGAGCCTGAAGAGAGAACTTTTGGTGTCCTAGGAATTAGAACTCGGATTGTATTTCAGGACCACTTGTTTCTTGTTTGATCCATGCTCTCCCTTTTCTTTTACTCTGTCTTGTTTTTGCTTCTCCTCTTCCCTCTCCTGTTTATCCTTGCTTTCTTATTGCTGATCCTATTGCTCAGTTTGCTCTTAACTGTTGTATGTACTCTCTTCTGTTTTCTCCTCTGGTTTCCCATAGTTATCCTTTTCCTTGCTACTGGCTTACTGTTGCTGAGGGTCCTTATGTTTCTCTCTATCCTTCTCTCTCCTCCCCTTACATTTCTAATCAGTGACCTGGGTTTGTGACCAGCATGGCTCGGAGCAGACAGATGTGGTGCTGTGTTGGGATGTTTTAGCTTGGAACAGGGGACTATGTAACAAAACCGTTGTCAAAAAATAAAATCACAAAATCCACAAGAGGTGAGTGGATTGCAGAATTATTGCCTGCCCTCTGAAAGCATAAATATCTGCTCCAGTTGTCTTTGACTCTGGCAAATAAATATGGCAAAGACTTAGACAGGCCCCCAACAACAACCCAAAGGTGGTCTTTAACTTTGGGCTGCTGATTTACATCCTTGATCTTCTCAAGGGGTTGGGCATGCACTCTGAAGAGTAGGAAGTTGATCCAGCTAACAGTCTGCAGAATGTTGGTATTTAAACCAGCCACTTCAAAAATAAATGCTATTTTATAAAAAGTGGGATTTACACTGTCTGGCTCTGTGATGAGAACTTTCAACCAATGCTCCGATTGTTCACCTACATCATGACCTTGACCTATGGTGCAAAGTGAAACTCGTCTTCCAAGACTGAGCCACATCATACCTGTGAACTACAGTAATCTCTTATGAGTGTCACAATTGAGAGGGATATAGCATCCTAACAAGGAGGTCTTACACTCTCAGCCTTCTGCATTGACTCATCACAGTGCCAGATGCAGTATGAAACAAAAGGCTGAAGCTACATTTAAATTTAATTCTCAATTACTTTTTTCTCTTCTATGGGTTTGCATGTCCTCTCTCTCCCTATCCCCTTTCAGACCTCAATGGATGAATAGTTTTGTGAACTAAAAACATTATGCAGAGGCCAAGCCAAGAAATCGTAAGGGCAGGCTTCATAGCTCATCAGCTGACCAGCCAACCAAGGCAGGCATCATGCCAACATTAAACATTCACTTTGCAGGCTATATATGACCCTGCAGGCTACGCATTCTGTAGGCCTGTACTTTAAAGCCTTTAAACTTCTCTGATCACAGACAAAGCTGGCAGCTCAATCAGAATCAGCTGGAAGTTTGCCAGAGTAAAAGCTGGATGACTGAATTCTGTATGTTATATATTCCATAAATCCTCTGACATGACCAAAACCCAAATCTCTTTCAAAAAGAAAGTTCTACTGCATTAGCAGTGAGGTGAGGTTTCCATTGCTATGTGGAAAGAACCTTCTTTATTTGTATGTTTCTTGTTAGATAGTACATAAGAAAAAAAAAAATATCACAACAGAGAGAAAATTTTAAGTTTCACAAAGAATTATCCATCTATTACATATCCAGGAATGACTCAACGAAACCTCAAAATCAGAAATATTGCAGAACTGTTTCACAAATGAGGGCTTCTATGAATAATAATGATCTATGAATTTGTTACAATATATAGGTTTCACTTTTTTTTTTGAGATTTGTCAAAACATTACGGAAGAGGAAAAAACATAACTCCACATATTTTAACACTTTTATATTAGTGAGCAAAGCTTGCTCTCATTGCAAAAGAATTGATTCCCTTCTGCCTACACAAATGGTACCAGGTAGTTTCAAATGTTTTCTCTGTGGGCACATCGAAGTTCATCAGTCACACACTAACACACATTACAAATAAGGGCTGAGACTGAAGAAGCAAGCACTACACTGCAGCGACACAGCATCTTATGAACTGCTGCTTTGCTACAGCTCAGAACAGCCCAGACTGCACAAAAGCCTGACAGTTCGGTCTGCAAGATTGCCAAGTTATGCACAGCTCTCAAGTACCTTAGACCCAAAAAAAAGAGGAGAAACATCAGTGCAGAAGATCGCGGCCACTCAGACATAACATCCATCTTGTTTTCTCTGACATCCTACTTTTCTTTTGGAGTATTTTCTCCTTCCCAAAATTGCTCCATTTCTAGGGGTGGACAGGGGCAAGAAGGTTCCATAAATCCAAATTGCAACTATTTGAATGTAAAGAAACTGAAGGGTAGAAAAGGATAATGTATTCAAAAAGTAAAAATAACTAAATGTCCATGCTCTTCCAATTAAAATACAGATGCCGTTTTGAAAAAAAATATTTGGAAAACCTGATCATAATTGTATGAAATAGCATGGGAGAACTAAAATGTGGCTTAGAGCATAAAACAGACACAGCTAAAGCTGCCCAATTTCAGAATATCATCCTGCTAAAAGCCAGTATATTTTATAGAACATACACTGCAGATTCATAACCACTATGTGAAAAGGCATTTTTTCTCTTATCTGATGATACTTGCTATAAATCTGTGGTATACTCACCATAGGAATCAGAAAAGCAGCATTTAGTATTACAAAGAAAATGTTGAAAACTAAAGTAACAACAGAACAGTATACTGAAATTATAATTTTATTGTATAAGGCATTGCAAATCAGCTGAATTCATCAGAACTGAAATACATAGAAAAGTAAAAAATTCTGATTACAGGTTAGCTCTCTGCTGTACATATGTATATTATGACCAATACATGGCAAAAAGCATCTAATGACAAAAACTGCCATACATCACTTTTATCACAAGGTGGTGCCAGTGACCTACGAGCACATTCACTTTACAAAACTGACAATATTTTGCTTTGTCACTCTCAAGCTAACAGTTTTTACAGGTAAAAATACACGGACAAAAAAAAAAAAAAAGGGGCCAAACAACATAGTAACTCTCTTTCCCCTTGACTCACAATCTGCTGCATTTTTTGATCCACAATATTGCTTCAGCCTACCTTGAAAGTTTTTAACAGGCATTAGGTGTACACCTCTAAGAAATTACATCTGGAAAATGGTTCTTGACACTGTCAGGTCTGAAACACTTATTTTATACAGAATAGAGAACATTGAGAACTAGATGCCATTGATATGCTATTTAATTCCCTAAACTTCAGGAACATGGGGGCAATTCTTTAATAGAAGATAATGAATTCTCTACTGTAGAAACTCAACATTTCTGTGTAAAACACAGCCAAAACAAAAGGTTTTCTTTTACATGCAGCAGATACTTAGTATCATAATACCCACTAACATATTTAAATGTATTTCCATGGCAACTTCAAACAGAATTGATAGCAGAACTCAGGTGCAGCATTGTATTTTTGGCAGACAGCTGAGAGGAACTTCAGTAGTATCTCGTACTCCTATCAGTAGTACTCATCCACTTCAATTAATCTAGACAAAGCACTAATGCTGCATCCAATTATCTCTGTATGGAGCAGGTAGCTGTGAAAGTTTACTGTTTCAAAATAAGACACTTTCAATCTAGAGTAGTGTTATTTAGATTTATTATAATAACTTCTTTGATCTTAATATTTTGTGTTGCCTATTTGATATGACACTTCATTATAATTTATATATAAAATAGTAACAGATTTGCACTACACTGATAAAAAGATTATTATTGATTTTTTACATAAATACATGAATTACATTTAAAAAAAAAAAAAAAAAGACTTTGGCTTAATATGAAATACCATCACTTCCTTAGTATTCCACTATTGAAAGTATTTAGGACCCCCTTCCACCACGGAAAATTGCGTGGAGATAACATACCTATTCATGATTGATTGATAACACTCAACTGTCCTGTGTAAGACAATCTCAACACACATATCTTTCATCCATCAATGTTAATGTGAATTCAGATTTTTGACAGGATTATATTTGTAAAAACCCCCTCGCCAAAAACCCTAACAAAACCCACGCAAAGCCGCTCCAGCACCCAAAAGTCACATACAAAGTCACATACACTATGACTTGGTGCTACCTTGAGTGACCAAGTGTGCTAAATTTAGCATTAGTCCATTCTGTTTTTACATGAAATTAGTTGGATGCCTAACTCTAAACCACTTCAAATGTGAAACTGCAAACTTAATATTCAAGATTGGCATTTCAAAGCGATAAATGTGACCTTTACATCCACCTATATTACACGGAGTGACAGACCAGAAGAGATCCTCAGCAAGTAGTATGCAATTGAGAGCCAAGAAAGCTTCACCTGTCCACTATACAAACAATATGATTTACACTTGATATCAGTGATGAAGAGAAAACTCAAGTCTAGAGAAATGCAGTGTGATTACAGGGTTAGTGCTTAGAGACTTGACTTTCTTATGTCTTCCTAAAGGGATGGAATGGAATAGGGAATATTAGGTTTTTTGCAGGCACTTTTCATTAGTGGGCTCCTGAAGGAGCAGTATGATTCAAAATATGACAAAAATAGAAAAGCTGCCTTTGCCTGAAAATATGCTGTCATAAATCTGACAAGAAACTTTTTAACCAAAAAATGGATTCCTACTTCACAAAAAGCCCTTTGAAGATCAATAGTCATGACTGTTTTACGGAGGGAGGTGGGACGGAAGCCCAAAATAAAACCCCTACCAAAATAACATCTGGATTTTTCATTTTCCAGTACACTGCACTTTAAAATACATCTTACATCCCTTAGAGTAGTAGCCTCAAAGGCCAACAGTATTCTTCTGAGATGTTAGAGGTTTACCATGATTCACCCTAGTTATTCTCATACTAACAAAAGAGAAGGCATACTGTAAAAGAATATATACTTTAATGACTTCTTTGGTTCATTTTCACACAGCCCGGAATCCCAGGCACTGGTCAAAGGCACTGAAGTGGCAAATGTGAAGCAGGCCTGCAAGGAAGGCCTTTATGCTCTGTAGCACTTGTTGAATTACAAAATTCCTGTGAAAAAATTTTGTTATGGTGGCTTGATAGACATAGAAGCCTGAAATATTCCAGATTAGTTAAAGCAAATGCTTTGGTGGGAATATACCCTCTACTCCATTTCAGAATGGTTTTACGATCACTGAGAAACTGCAGTTCTCGGTGCTGATCTGCACAAGAGTAACTGAATACTCTCATTGGCCATATTTACCAAACAGGTAGCCCTTCCACTTTCAGCTGTTCTCTCCCTTCTCTCTGCATATTCAACCTCTTTTTTCCACTCTTACTTTTCAAAATAAAATGCATCCATGTAAGCACTATCTCTCCAATCAACAGCAAATATTAACACCATAACAATTTTGGCCCTTAAAAGGCACACTTGGCAAAGTGATTTGTAGGCAACAGCTAATATACATTACCGTACAGAGACATGTGTACATGTATACAGAATATATCGAGGACCAAAGTCTGTAGATACAGCAAGTAAAGCAAGCACAAAGTCTCAGGTCCTTCGCTCAGCCCATTCACTTTGCAGCAGGAGTGTTAGGAGGTTGCAGTTTGTAGGTGCTGAAGTAGTTCACCACTTGCTGAGGGACTTCTGCCAGGACACATTGCGCCAGAGCTTCTTTTGGAGACTTGTAAAAACAGAACATCAAGTTTCAGTTTCCACCAACTGTTAACAGAGATGCTAAGACAAGTAATAAGCACCTTCTCTACTAGGCCAGTTTAAAGTCTGACATTTTACAAATGACTTTACACAGTGCCCTTGTGTGACAGATGGAAGCTTCCCTGACATATATAACTTCTTGCTCCTGTTACCAGAAATCGGATGGCTTGTTTCACTGAAGTAACAGAAGCTGAGTGCACAAAAGGCTGCCATGTCTGAAGGTACCTTTTGTCATATGAAATATACAGTGCAGACATCAGATTTCAGCTATGTAAATATACTTCAACTATACACTTAAGATGACCCTTTATGGACTTGTCTAAATCACTTGCAATTTTTACACCAAGTCTCATACTCAGTAACTGTATTTTTATGGAGCAGCTCGTCTGGAGATACTGTTTTTACTGTAAGACTAAGTATATGGGAAAAAAAACATCCCTTTTTCTAGAAAATGAATATGTAATTTTATACTGAATATGGACCCTAGTTAATCTACACCCAGGGGCATTATTTGATAAGTATATTCTACATTGATTTTGCTCTCTTTCTCCTTTCAGCTTGCCTGAGTTACTATCAGATTAATCAATGAACTTGTATCAAAAGTAAAACCAAAAACACAAAAGCATAAAAGGAAGACATAAGGAGTATTAACAGGGTTAATATTGAGACACAAGACAAAATTAGAACATATTAGTATGGAAATAAAAAAAAAATTACAATAAGAATAAAACCATGTAAGTTCTTCCACATCCATTTGTTTAATCAAGTCAGAGTGTTCTAAAAAGGTCATTTCCCTGCAACAACTAGTCTGAAATGCAGTGCTGGAACCAGAAAGTCTTTTAAAACACAAATCAGCTCATCTAAGGGAAATTCTAGATGTTGAATTCTTCGGTTCTTTTTTTTTGGCATTTGATAAAGGGTTATCTCAGAGTCCATCTTGAAAACACTATAAAAGCTACATGTAGAATAACCTATCAAATCCAGCATACCTCTACAATATTTATTAAGAATATCATTAAAGTTACTTACATTTTGGAACTTCCTGAACGGCACAAATTGAACAATGTCTCTGACAGCTGGTTCTCCTGATGAGGACCTAAGAACTCCATCATCACCATCAAGAAACTCCATAGCATCAAAGTCTGCTCCTCCAACACCAACAATGATAATGGACATGGGCAGTTTTGAAGCATTAACTATGGCAGTTCGAGTTTGATCGAGGTCTGTTATCACACCATCCGTTATGATCAGAAGTATAAAGTATTGCTGTCAAATCAATAAACACCGTGTTATCGCACAGCAATAGCAAACATCTAGGCACACACACTTAGAAAAACACATATACAGACAACACGCTGTTGTCACTTGGAGCACATTCAATGCACTCACTGAATTTTACAATCAAAACTCTAACTTGTAGTCAGGCTTCATCTGTACAGTTTGAAGAAAATAATAAGACAACATAATCAATGTTTTAAAATAAGTCATCTTTAAACAGTCACCTCCCAAAAGCCCAATGGCATCACCCTTCTCGTCTCCAAAATCCCAAGACAAACCAAGAGTTAACCTGTTTTCCTGTTGTTTGTCCCAAGTTAGAAGGCAGTTTATTGAGGTTTTAGACAAATAACACCTGTAAAACTTGCATTTGTTTCTTTTCTGAACTATCAATACTTTTATGAAACACTAACATTCACTTCATTTAGAGTATCCTGAAAATCCTAAACCATACCATTTTGTGCTGAACGACAGCATGGCCATTTTCAAATTCTTTCACATTTTCTAGCTGCTTTATGAAGTTAATTACCAAAGCAATTGGTTAATAGCTTAAACATTGTTAAGATGACCAGAAGACTTTTTCCACTGTAGAAAACTGCAAGGAAACAGCTGCTCTTCTAGGAAAGCCCACTCCTCCCTAAATATGTCTCCTAACTTGTGTGAAAGGATCTTAAGATAAGGGGGTACTATTGTCCAGCTATCTCAGGTGCAGAAGGGTGTGCACCTGAAGCTACAACTTGGATCTCCAGATAACCTGGATCTCCAGATAAGAGGCTGATAAGAGGTAAATCCTGTGAGGTGGGATAGTCCTCCTTATCATGCCAGCGATGACTCATGATGTGAAAACATGATGACTCAGCTGTGAAAATCCCTCTGGGGAGCACTGTAGGCAATCACACCTAGCCTGAGCTATTCATCTTGGATGATGGACCATAATGGGCCATGGTTGATTCTAACATAGTAGGTAGCTGTAATGTCTTAGAAGGTGTCAAAGGCTCAAGACATGTCCCTGTGATCCAGTATTCCATCATCCATTGTAATGAGGCATTCCCACTTGAACTTGAACAGACATAATTCATTAAATCTTTGAGTTTGTGGATTTCCCCCATCACCAAGAAATGAAGACCATCACTTTGACAGGACTGAGACCACTTCAACCAACAGACATCGAAGATGCAACTACCAAGTTTTGTTGCTGGATCCAACAGGTGATGGCTATATATCTTTCTACTCTTATCCTTTCTTTCTCTTTCTTTTCCTTGTACATTTTCTTAAGTGTTACTTTTATATTGCTATATTACTATAGATGATAACAACCAAAATGGCTATATACCTGTTTTCCTTTGCAACCAAGTTGTTCTAAAATAACCCTACATATGTATAGTTACAAACACCCATCATTCAGTGTAATTTCCCTCTAATCTGCACCAAAGGATCTATTAACAAGAACATGGGTTACCCTCATCTTCTGGAGCAGGTCATAACAGCATCTGAGACCACTTCGCAGCACTTTGGTAATTTATTCAAGTACCAACCAAGTTGCTTCCAATATACTGTCAGGGCTTCTACAAGTTGGCATCTTAGCCTGTTCTGGATTGAAGTACCAAAAACAAGCTAGAAGTACAAAGTTCAAAACCTATCAAATGCTTTTTGAACTTCTAGTCTTCCCTCACTTGGTTCATTTCAGACAATTACTAAGCACCACAAACTCATGTTCCAAACACACTCCTGTCTACCCTTATCTGCCTCTAAGAAAACTCTTCTTCCCTTATCTCTTCTGTTCAGGTATCACCTTTTCTCAGTGCTCCCTGCTACTCCATTCCCTGGCTCCAGCAAGAATGTCTACAAACACCTATGACAACAGACCAGCAGCATGACAGTACATCACATTTGATTTATTTCTCTCTTCTCATACTTCCCCCATACTGGAAAAAAACACCAACCCAAAATATCTATGATATGTATTAAATACCAAGGTAGCAAAACACCTTTGATACATCCTTTCAGGCAGAACAGATAAATCTCTTTCTAGGTATACTACACTCTCAGGAAAAAAAAAAAAAATAAGTGCAAGACATTTTGCTACTTTCCCAATACATTTTATTTATATACATATGAATGTGTATGTACATGTATATATATATGAGACAGCTACTAGTCAAAAACTACCATGGCAAAACCTTACCAGCCTCTTGGCATATGAAAATCCATAGGTCTATTCCAAACTGGTTTCCACAGGTACTTATATATAGAAAAACAGCTGATTTTATATTCTGATTTTACATGATGTCTGATACACCAGTGCTTGCTGTCATCAATGATTTATGATGTATGTGGCTTCAGTTTTGCTGAACTTGCATTATTATTATCTAAATGATTCAATATTCAAGACTTGCTCTTCTGACTTCCTACTTCTTAATATAATACTTGACAACAACTCACGCATACAATTTTAATAAAGAGGGAGGTACAGCACACACAGCACATACAGCACCTAAAGCTTTATAGTACACAAAGGTAATTATCTATGCCGATAGCTAGGTGCCAGGAGCTATATTATCCATTTCTTCACTACCTTAGTTAATTCCTTCTCTCAGCTACCCGAAGTGAAACAAGGTCTAGCTGACTTTTCTCAGCTAAGATTAAATCACTCTCTTGTATGTAAAGGCTTAAATTAGACTTTAGCACCTGTATAGTGTTGCAAGAACTTGGAACAGATGACACCATAAAGGCGTTGTGTATTTTAAGTTGATATTTCAACCCTGAAGCCTTTAGTTAGTTTATAAGAGGGCTGTTGTGTACAGTCTGCAAAGAACAGTTAGCTTTTATCTTGTTTTAAGGGTAACAAACACTAAGTCACAAGGTAAATTGCCATCTGTCAAAACAAGTACACTTAGAAGATTAAAAGAGAAAAATAGAAGGGAAATTAAAAATACACATGGTATGATAACTTACAGATGCTGTTTGCTGTTGTGTAGCTGCAGCAGCAAATCTTGCCACATGATTTATAATTGGAGAAAAATTTGTTGGTCCATATAACTTTACTTGAGGAAGACAAGCCCGATATGCATCAACAATGCCTTGAATTCCTAGAGAACAGAAACAGATCATATTATTTTTTTCATATTAGAATTAGGACATTTTGAAGCACTCAATCTTCCTAACCTGTATCAATTACTTAATTGAAAAGATGATGCAAAGATTCAAAATTAACCATGATGAAAAAAATAAAAGACTCAGGTTTTCTGCTTAACCAAATGTTTAAGGCACATGTATAACATAAATAGCTTTATGTAAACAGAAAGGCCAAATCCTGTATGCTCAAGTGTGTGTAACCAAATTGCAATAGTGTTCTTTGCCTGGCAGCTTGTGCTAGTTAGTAATGTGATCAGAGAGAAAACACTAAAGAGGCATTAGCAGCATCACAGTCAAACCAGACAGCTCCACATGAAAGAAAGTGGCTTCATAACACAGGAGAACTGTTCCCAGCCCTGCACCCTAGCTGCTCAGAACACTTCTTTCACAAATCATTACAGAAGACAGATGCAATGCTATTTCTCATAACTAGGAAATCAGTTATAAAATTGTTTCCTGCTACAGGACTAAACAAGTTATTCAATTAGAATAGCATGCTTCAGTTCACTTTTCAAGAGTTTTTTTCCCTTCACCTTGGACATTTTATTCTCAAGATCTGATACTGCTTTCTCAGACTTACCATTACAGAAGGGGTTTGATGGGTTAAAATTTATTGGGAACTCATGAGACACCTGTCAATACACAAAAGACATAGTCAGGACTGTATGTACAGTCTCCTCCTGATATAAATGCTTTCAGCTGCTTTATATAATACATTTATATATTCCATTACCTGAAAGGAAGGAGGAATTTGTGCACCAAACCCAAAGGCTGGAAACATCTTATCTCTAAAAAAGCAATTTTAAAGAAAATGAAGTCAGTGCCTTCCTTTAGAAGCTACCATAGTTCAGTAAGTGTAGTTATCAGTGCTGCTTTTCATCACTAAGAATGCTGTTTATTAAGAGGCAAAACTAAATGGAAGTTCCCCGTTACAATTGTTTCTAGGACCAAAATTAGTCTTTAACACCAAATTGGCAAGAATGCAAACATTTATTTAAATCAATGCTGCTCTTTACATCACAGATGAAAAGCTTTGCTTGTCTACAGTAAACACTAGCTTATACATGTGATTACATGATTGTGCAGTGATTATTATTTTTAGCTCTATATTTTAGCTCAACAGTTTTATTCCAATATATCTGCAGGCAATTTCAACACTGGTTTAACAAACTACCACAAAAATCCATGCATACCTAAAGAATTATCTAAATAAAAATCTAACACTTACGTATCATAATCCTGAATGACCATTCCTACAGACCAAATGGCTGTTAGGTATTCATTAACTCCATTAGGGCTGAGGTAATGCAGAGAGTCCGGAGAGCGGGGGTCTCCATTGGAGCCTGTAAAATCTATCCCCACCTGTCAAATGCAATATTTATATCTGATTGTGGTTAGAGGTAGAATCATGTTTCTTATCCCTGGCAAAGCCAAAATGAAAATCATGGAAGAGTTGAAAACAGTAGTTAGAAGGATATCTACAACTCTAATGGGCGCAATACTTAGATTCAGGTTTCTTGGAATATTAACACTTAAAACAATGTCACTACAAAACCAGCAAAAGTTCTGCATGTCTTCAGAGGCTTAAAACAACTTTCATCTGAATCACAGAATCATAGAAAGGTTTGGGTTGTAAGGGACTGAAAAGATCATCTAGTTCCAACCCCGCCGCCATGGGCAGGGACAACTTCCACTAGACCAGGTTGCTTGGACCCCCATTCAACTTGGCCTTGAACACTTCTGTGGATAGGGCATCTACAATTTCTCTGGGCAACATGTCAGGTTTTCACTGTGTTTATGTTCAGTTACTATTCAGAGCAGCTCTTCAAAAGCTGTTAAATTAATTTAATTCTGTATCTTGTCATACATAGCTTTCCTCTCAGAAGTACAACGTATGTAGCTTAATTATGTAACTTAAGGGTCCTAACCCATATGATGACCTCTGTATGTTGCTTTCAAAGAACAATTCCTCTTTGGTCTCCATCCAACAGCTTAGCTAGTTCCTAATAAACGTAACTACAGGTGCACTCTGGCAAAATCACTTCCCATTCCATGCAACAAAACAAAATCCCAAAAGAAAAAGAAAAAAAAATACAATTATCAAGTGAAGAGCACAGGTAATCAATTCTATACTTCAGTTTGCTCCAAAACTCAAAAGCTACTTCATATAAATGATTTAACTTACTGTGAAATTCAGCTGACACCCACCCATGATGTAATCAAGAAATGTGCATTCTACAATGATCTAAAAATAAAGGATAGAAATGTTGGGGGTTTTTAAAGAGGAAAAAAAACCAGTATTATTGCAGCAACTTCTGAGGTTCCAGATTTGTTATCTTTACCCATGAAAAGCACTAGTTTTACTCGACAGCTATCCCACCCACCCGCTGCAATGAGGGCACTTGCAGCATGTGTCACCTACACTCAGTGCATCAGAATCAGGCCTTTTACAAAATTACAGGCAGACAACACAGCTGCTCCAAAAGGACAACAATTTATAAAGCAACATACTATGACAGAGTTACACAATTTTGATTCACCTTAAAACAGTGAGCTGGGAAATGCAGGGGTTCAGGAATGACCGTAAGAACTGGTAAGTGACCTTTGCCACAGAAATTGCATCTTCAAGAGAAAGTGCGAGACATGGGAGGACACATATGTGATTCAGTTGTCAATCTGTCTCCTTATATGACTCACTCCCTTAAATATTTACTGTGTCTGGAACAGTCAGATATTTTACGGTTTCTCACAATTTGAAGGTGAAGACATTAGATGAGAGTTGTTATGCATGAACATTTAAAAACAGAGTCATACTAAAACATATTACTGACCTCACAGTGCTTAACACTCACAATGCCAGAGTTTTTATAGCCTTTTTTCTTCTGTCTTTTCTTTTCATTGATGCACTCAAATTCAACCTGCATGAATGCAAACAAAACCAACAAAAGCACTATAATATCATTTATGCGACAAATGTAATAATCCTTTATTCTAGTACTGGTACTTTGGGCTTGTATTAAAAATGCAGTTCTTTTCAAAATCAAGCAAAATTAAATCCAGACTGCTCAATATCAGAAAGTAAAAATAAAAGAAGAAATCATTATCAGGACAGAAATCCTCTCTAACCCAAACGGTTACAAATAGATTTGTTTGGACAACTATATTTCACCCAGAGAAAGAAATTCTATACTATTCTCCCTCTGAGGATTCTGCTAACAACTTTTCTTTTGGTAAAGACATGGTGGTTCAAGCAAAGCATCACTGTTTCCACCAGCTGTGGCAGTAACATATGAAATAAGAGGTGCAGGTTAGAGTTTTCCAAAGTCAGTTGTCAAGGGTTCATCAACTAAACCAATACCTTAACACCAAATAGCCAGCCAGGTTAAGCAGCTCCCGCCATCATATAATCACGATGGCACAATGCCGCATATCAGATCACACAAAATTAGAGGTTAGTTCCTTCTAAAAGTAGAAGAAACACAGAGGACATTATTTGCGTTCTCTCATCTTTGCTTCATCTTACTGATGCCGCACTAAGTTATTCTGAGTAAGTATAGCCACAGTTCTTATCAAAACAACTTCCTTAGGTCATTTCCAAAACCAGCACAGACAGACTATAATTTAAAATACCTCCTCTTTAAATTCAAAAGAGACTGCACCTACTATAGCAAAAATGGAACTTTTTTTTTAAATGAAGAAAAACATCTTGTTAAAAGAGTCATTGAATTTTCATTAGAAACAACAGAAAAAATAATTTTAGTAAATCCTCCTGCTCCTGATTAATTTTTACGATTCTAATTACAATAATAAGAAGGATCATTCTCAGCATTAAAGGCTAAACTCATACCATCTGGCCCCTGAAAAATCTAGAAAAAAGATTGAAAAAACCCACTTAGGAGTGCTAAGTAGGCAGCATATGAATAACATGCATAGGATACAAGCACAAAATTCCTTACAAACAATATAAAACCTTAAGAGGAATTGAAATGAACAATGTATAATTCAAAAGGAATTCAGGAACAAGTATCTAAAAGAAAAGCCTGGCAGGGAACAAGGAGACAATCCAAAAACCACTACAGTCAAGGTTGATTCTTCACATTCAACAGCCCTAATTAATTTAGTACAAAAAAATGCAACACTCAAGATATTAGAAAAGTACAAGCAGACACTGCTGTATATACATCCCAGTACTATTAATGCAGGAATAGTTCTACAGCTTTTACAAAACTAAAGGAAAATAGGGTAAAATATTTTGACAACACATAAAAACATAAAGACTTTTAAGTTAATTTGATTATGCTAAGTTTTGTCTCCTGTATGTAAACCCTGTCTATTAAAAGGTTTGCAGATTGTTATAGTTTGTAAGATCAGGAAGGGCAATATTACTCTAAAGAAGGGCCACATAGAGTAATGCATTCAGTTGCATTTTTGTGCAGTGGCATAAATACTGATTTTTTTCATATTGACAAATGGTTGATAAGTACCACACTTTTAAAATAAAGGACTCAGTAAAATCTGAAAAAAAAGTAGTACAAGCGTTGGTCTTGCAACTGTAGTTAAATTTGTACTGCATTTTATCTTTTGACAAAATATTTTTTTTTATTTCTGTATTTTTATGATTAGTGACATTTGTTTGTGCTGACGGGTATTTAGATATGTAACATCTAAATACATAACACCCCAATGGGTATTAGGATATGCAATACTAAAAACTGTAACCAAGATATTAATGCTGGGAAAATGGATGTATAATGTAAATAATGATTTGGCCTCAACTACAATAGCACTGTTAACATGTAGCCTAACATGACTTCAATGCCTGCAAGTCAGGTGATGCAAGTTTTGATCCAAACTGAGTAAAACAGCTTATCAAGAACATACAGGCAACTTAGACTATGAAAGACTTACAGGTGAGGACCGACATGCTTCCTTCAGTTTTGACATTGTTGTTTGAAAACTTCCTATGAGATCATGAGACCCATCACTATCATAGTCATAGCACTCAACCTAAAATGAAGCATTATTTAGTGTTAGTAGCAGAAATGGCCCTATAAAAACAATAAACACTGCAAGGGCAAACCTCAGCATCCAAAATATTCCTGTATCTCCTATATCACTGAATTCTTCCCGCATTGACATCTTAGAACTGCAAAGAGTTGCATTTAAAAACCACAGATTAAGACTGAGTAAAAGCCAATACACTCAGTTTTTGATTTAATCTTCCACTCAGGTGAAGGAGGATGAGAATACTAAGTGTCAGGTCTTACATGAGCAAGTAGGATCAATATTGAACTATGTTTTGAGAGTGATAGGGTGTTGGGAAGAGTGGAAAAACAACACAGGCTTTTTTACACTCATCATGGATCTGTGTAAATATTTAGTAAATCAATAGTAAATATTTAGTAAATCAATTATTTAGCAATCACTAGAGTTTTGGCAACACTTTTATATTACTTTATTAATATGCAAAATAACCCAGAATTTGTAAGCATATGAAGGTTCAGCCCTAAATCTAGAAACAATATTTGATTTTTTTTTTTTTAAGATTAGCAAATTTAAACAGCAGATCTGTTAAAACTATGATCCACATTTCATGGATCTGACTGTCAACTGAAAATCTCTTTTCCCATACTAAGAGTTTAATGCCAAGCTTTACTATTCAATCAATGCATCTTTTAACAACCCAACCTACCAAAGAAGGCAGAAGAACTGAAAAACAGACTTTTCTCCTTTTTAAGAACATGACCCAAATGCCTTTCTATATAAAAAGCTGGTTATTTATCTGCAAAAGCATATGCTAATTCCATCCACTTCTGATATTTTATTTCAGTTCAGCAATACAGACATGCTAGCTAAGTTTATCAAATCACAGCAAAACATATTAAAATAATTTAATAATGATCATGATAAATAGTAACAATAATAAATGAAGAGTCAAAGTAGGAATTCCACATTATTTGGAATCAAAATAAACTTAAAAATTTCAGACTATGTGTTGCTTAAACTGAACAGGTATTTTTACATCCATCTTTCAGGACTGAAAATATTGTACCTTATATTCAAGAAACAATTTAACTGATTACTTGAGTGTTTCAGTTAGAAATAAAAAGTAAAACAAACAACTTGAACATACCCTTGAGCTTCTGAAAGAAATTAAGTTTCTGAAAACAAACCATAATGCTGAAGTACAAAACATGATGGTTGGGAGTTCTACTGCACAGAACATGCCCCTATGTTGCAGTTTATACTACTCCTACAACATTTTGAATGCACTAATAAATAAATAAATGCATGCACATGCACTGAACAGCAACATAAATGTCAAACAAGCAGCTACACAACCAACAGATTAATTAATGTTCATGGCAGATGCTATGTAAATTCTTCTGAATGCCATAAATTATGCCAATAAAATACTCAGCCAAGTGCTTCAATATCTGAAACATTAATAAATTCAATATCTTGAATATCAATTCAAGTGCTTGAATATCTGAAATTTAAAACTGAAGACATTTCCTAGCCAATAGTTAGGACACCTGTTAGCACAGTTAGAGTTATTTCCTTTTTGTTTCAAGAACGTCAAAGTTTGTTTCGACTGACATGCTTGACCCATCTAAGCCAATTTTTAATACTTGATTCCAGACAAGAGAGAAACACTTCTTTTTTTTCCATGTATGTTCCCCTGGACACACACTAGTGCTAGGGAACCATACGATAAAATTGTACAAGCGTAATTTTCCCAACAGAACTAGGCATGCGGGCTCCAGATGAAAGGCTTACATTTTCAATACAGAAAAACTTCACTGAGTGCAAACCCACTCATATGGAATGTAACAAAGAAACCAGAAGACAAAGAATCAACTTGGTTTGTGCATTGCTGGGGATACACAAACTAAGCTATTATAAAAGTGAAAAGCCACTCATGGAAAAATTGCTGGTTTTACTTACTATGACAAACAGCCCATTACGCATGCAACTGTGTGCACATAAAAGTGTTAAAAATATAGTTTAATTCTTCAATAACATTGTAATACAATTCTGTCTGCATTTTAATGTTTGAAGTAACAGCTCCAGAATTTTTAAGTTAAAACATAATCCTACTGCCTGTCTGCAAGTCCATAATTATTCCAAGTCTATTTCCTCTGGATATGAACCTATACTTCTGAGGTAAGGTCCTACAAAACAGAGTATATTAAAATGATGGCAGAGCTAAGAATAATTCTTCATAGATACATTGAGATGAATGGGCAATAATTTTAGTATGCTGCTTACTGAAAAAGAGAAATCTATTTACAGTATACAGAGATGTAAGAGCTGTCATAGCTATTTTGGGGAAAAGGAAAGAAAAAAGGAATGAGAGGGGAAAAACACAGAAGCAGTAAAGCAGGGCTTGTAAGGTTCTCATTAGTCTCTTCTATAAATATCTATTTAAATCCACCCAGGTGCTTTTAACACCCAGATCCCTGTGGCTGTTAAGCATTTTCCAGGACTGCCTCAAGTCATATGACTAATACCTGTCAGATGCAAATCATGCTCTCAGTTTTCCTTCCCAGAGGAAGAACAGCAAGTATATTGGTTTGTTTTATTTGGGTTTTTTGTTTTCTTTTTCAAATGCTAAAATACTGGGGTTCTAACATAAAGAGCTTAAATGGCATTTTGATTGGTTATTTAACTTCAATTACACCCCTAAAGGAAATTTTTGTAGAAAAACATTCAGAAGTTAAACACAACTTATTCAAGGTAAATTTTAAAGATACAAAGTATTAAAGACCAGCCCTGCTAGAACTATCCTTTAACAGGTTTGGTTAACTTTATGACAGAAACTCAAGCTTTACATGAGGGAAAAAAGTTGCTAAAACTCATATTCACAAATTATATCTGGTCCATATCTGTTGTTCTCCCTGCTAGTATATTAAGTGCAATTAATTTTATCAGGCAATAAATATAACAAGGAAGTATATCATTAGTGTTAGCTGTTGCAGCAATAACAAAGTATTGCAAGATGCATTACATAAAACAAAGCATATTCTAGCCTTTAACATGCATCTTTCACTAAACAATATCTTAACACCACCAATATTGGTTGATGCAATGCTAAAACTGTACAATCAAAATAAGAAATTGGACATTTTAACCACACTTGTGTTCAACTGCTTTCCCAGACCAACTTCTACCAGGTAATGCATCACAAATACACATTGCTTGCTTTTTTCCCCCCCCTAAAATGTGCATGTGTATCTGTGACTTTCAAATAAGGAACCTAATACTTTCAATTAATTTGAAACAAAAGCAATAATAACACATCTTGCCTGTACTATATATTCTAATTTTTAACACATTCATTTATACACACATTCAATACACAATACCTTGATTGACTTATCCATGTCACTGTAACACAGAGAATTGAGAGAGATTTTAAAGGGCCTCCAAACAGGATTCAGGTTGTTTTTAATAACCTGTTAAGAAAAAAAAAAAGCCAGAACAGTATTGTTCACAACATTGGACAGTAGTCATCACAATGGGCCATACCTTCATGCCATGATTTTTGTATGCAAAAAAGAGCTGACTAATGCTGCCATCAATGGACTCTGAAACCTAGTATATAGGATACAAACAACTTTGAATATGCAATACCATCATTCAAAAAGAGATGGTGTGTTTTTCTGGACTTCACTGTCAACTACTATATCCTTCAGCTACTACACTGCAAAAATTAAATTACATTTACATAAAGAGATATTGGCTGTTTTCTTTTAATAAACACACATATATACATATACACACACATAAAGGCATGAGTTACCAAAAAAAGTGTGGAAAAATATTACACTGGAATTTCTGAATACATCAGTGCTCTGGAGATTACAATTCACTTACTCTTTATTCTGAAATGCCACTTATGGAAATATTCCCTCAAGAAATTCATGGTATAGTAATGTAGAACCGTGCACGAGAACAAAAGGCCGCTCAAGATGAATGCTAAATAAGTGCCATTTACAAATAATACTCAAGGATCTTCAAAATTTGTCAATTGGTAAGTACCTGTAAATATACCCTATACCCCAAATAACGATCTTATAAAGCACAAGAAACTACATTCAACATGCACTACTTGATTAATAATAGCTAACAACAATAATACTTCCAGCACTGTAGTAGTGCTGAGAAAGAAACCTCTCTCTTGAAAATGAAAACAATAAAAACAGTAGTTAGTAACAAAAAGAGGTTTTTTAAATCTGTAACAAAAAACTCACCCACGAGACAGTTCTAGACTAGAACAACAAGTTCTAGATTTATTAGTGAAATTTATGACTGAAATCTTCATGGAAAAGACAGCTTAAGCAGAAGAACCACCCCATGAAAGAAACTATTTTTAGAAGTCTGACACAAAAGAGGATTTATACTTCTTCAATATCTGTGCTTCAAAAAGAATACAGTCATCATTTCCAATGCATGCAAGTACCTCAGCTGTGATTAGGCCTTGAGCTTCTGCTACAGTCAGACATTTTGGACCTACTCTTACAGCGTCAGCTGCTGTCACAGGACCCTCACACGTCCTCTTGGGTGAAAGGCTGTTGCAGCTCAAGCACATTTTCCTCTCACCCAGCATTCTCCTTGGCTTGCCCTTGTTACACAAGTATTCACCACAATTACTTTCATTAGCAAACTGTACAGCCAGGTGACACTGACCTGAGAACAGCACAGTCAGGAATGCCCACGTCCTACCTCGGCACTGGGCAGAACTGAGACAAACGTCCCTGAGTAAGTATGCAGTACCTTTTTGAAACACTTGCTTTCTCAGAGATTGCAGAAATTAAATGAAAAAATAAAAAGAATTTTCCTTTCAAATAGGATGGCATAAAACAAAATCAGAATAATGAGAATAAGGTAGATTTCCTATTCTACTGGAAAAATCAGTGGAAGAGCTGATGCAATTTCTAACTGGTCTACATGTCAACCTCCAGTCCATATGCCTCTTTATGTAAGGCACAGTACCTACTCTAGTGCTGTGACACACTGGAAATCAAATAACCTTAATTTCTTGGTTGTGAACTGAAAACATCCTACCTCTGTTCTGTGAACCATCACCCAGCTTCCATCTCCAGTCTGCTTGTGGAATTCCAGATAAGGGTCTGACTTTCCAAAAAAATCCTGTATTTAAAGAACATGTAATTACCTCAGAACAGCCTGTAGCCTGAATACCATTAAACAATAGTTAAAACACATTAAAATTAACAAAAAGTAAATTCAGGGTACAAAAGCTTTAGGTGAAGAAATACAGGATTGTATTGCCACTTGTGAAAAAGAGAAAGAAAATTGGGCATGTCCTTCAATTTAGGATAAAAGTGTCCACACACCAAATACTTGACAGGTCAAGCAAAAGAATACTTATACTAGGAAGCACTACAGTGGATGGATAGAAAACTAAGGATTTCATCCAGTTCAAAAAAGTGGAATAAAAGGCAAAAATAAAAACATTTTTTCTTTTTTTTTTTTTTAATTTTGCTTTATAAGTCTTTCTAGATACAGTAATTTTAGCCAGACCAAATATATTTAATAATTTATACACACCGAGTACACTCTTTACCATTTATTTCAGAGAGGTTACAGGTAGCCATTTATATTGCTATTCAGAATAATGGATACAGCAAAACGCCCCTATATTTATAAATAAATGTAAAGATTTACATTTAAATAGGAGCACATTGTTTGTGAACTATCCCTGCAATGCACTTATCTTACTTAGAAATGCATTATAATTCATTTCAAAACAGTCAATGAAGCTACTCTGTAGCAATCTTTCTTCAATTTTTAGTGTAAGAAAAATCTTAATGGATTTTATTATTTAAGCAAAAACGACAATGAATATTTAAATGTTTCATGCTTTGACAAGATTTTGATTTTACTACTTTATCAAAGAAACAGCAATCACCTATATACCTTATTGTCCAGTTTCCTTGCTTCTACTTCCAATACAACCACCCTGTTATCCTTCACTTCTTCAGCTGTAATCTAGGTAGGCAAACAAAATACTTATTTTTTATTGAAGAACTACACAGTTTTATTATATGCACAACATTCCTATGACAAGTCCATTAAAAAAAAATGTTTTCTCACAAATGAAGCATTAAAAGAAAGGAACAATTTGATTTGACATTGGGATTCCATTCCATCTATTTACCATAGATGATGGCTCTGATAAAGATATTCCACAAATAGCAGCACAGCAGATGCCCTAATTATTTTGAACCATGCAATGGGACTTATAATACAGAAGGGAGGCTGCTATTGAATGACAAAGATATATTAGTGGAGGAAAAAAAAGGCTTTACGATACTTTTTACAGCACTATAGAATAGACGCACTGTGTTCAAGCCACTAATCAACTAACTAAGCAAAAATAAAAAAAACAAAGACGTTTAAGTATAGGCTCTGAAGAGATTTATTTCCTCAATTGTCTTACCATAATGCTTCCTCTTCCAGCAGGTTTGCCATTTTTAAGTACTAATGGTTTTGTTAGAGTCTTGCTTGAAACTATCTGCCAAGACAAAATTTGAGTATCAAGCATTATTAACAAAATCTAATAGATTTCCAAAGGAATTAAATAAGGTAGTGAGGTATTTTTCATTTTAGGAATTTTTCCCTTATTGTAAAGATGAGAGCATTACATTTACTTCCCACAATCTTCTATAAATAAACAGCTAACACTTGATACACTTCAAAATTTTAAAATACATATGCAGATGAATGTATGCAGAGCATAAGGAGTAATATGAAAAAAAATGTCTTCTGGGAACATAGATGGATAAAGACAATATCTTAAGAACAATTTGAAGTTGGAACTTAAGTTTTTCATGCATACCTTTCAAAGGCATTTAGGGCATATTTCATAAATGGCTTCAGAAAGCAGATTTATAAACACAACCTGTGTCATGCAAACAAACATCAGCCTCCCCATCACTGTTTCTTGCTGATTTTATTTTACCATATTCAGGTAATTCTTACTTCAAAGTGTGTCTATTCATTCTACAGGTGCTTCTTTAAGAATGAATTATTAATTTTAAATTGACACTAAATTTCCTTTCACAATTCCTCCACCTTCATAATACAATTAAAATAAAAATACTCCATACACAGGGCAGAAAAAATCCCAAGATGACCCTCTTGAGAAGTACCTTTGAAGGATCTACTTGAAAGAAAAAGTTAAAAAGAAGCTCCCCAATTGTGATAGAACCAATAGCAGAACATGACTGGGAAATTTGAGTAAAATCTACAGCTGGCAGAACTAGGATCACTGCTTGTATTGAGTAGGAAGCCAACTGGAAGGATAACATGGCTCTTGTGAACACTGTGTTCTTCTACACCAGTTCTCTTTTCATGGAGCATAAAAATTAGAATTTAAATATTAGATTAAGTAAATAGCAATTACTACTTTGTGCTCATTTACAGACCACTTACTTTCAGACAGCAATCTAACAATCACCATCCTAGAGTACATTTCAGGGCATTGATCTCAAGACTTTTTGCAAATGAAGTGTATATACACTGAACCAAGGCTTGAAAAACAAGAGTACTCAAGAACACTGTGAAAAATTTAAGGTAGAAGTTGCTAATGATTTGAAGTAACTCATTTTCTCAGTTTTAAGGCAAAATATCCACATACTTACTTGTCCCAGCGTACATTCAAATTCTCCTAAGAAGTCATCATCACTCAGATCAAAGGTTTTGTTATCAATGTCATATATTCCAAATTTAAGTTTCTGAACCATCTCAAAATAATAATCAATTAGGAATTTCTTGGAAAACTTTGGGTTCAAGGAATTCTTAATTCTTTCTGTGCGATCAACCTGCAATTAGAAAGATACCACTTTATCCAGTATTTAATGAACTAATCAACTATGCAAATCAAATAATCTATTTTTGAAGACATTCAAAAGTTCTTCTTACTATAAAGTACAAAGCCATATCTTCCTACAAACCTTTCCTCGAATAAAAATTATATTACAAAATATTGTATTAAATATACACATTATGCTACAAAATCCACTGCTGTAAATTAAGGATACTTGAGGGCACCCTCTCTGTAAGAAATATCTATTCCTGCACAGGGAAGACCAACACAGAATTGTATATTGTCAAACTCAGGATGAGACCCTAGTTTTGGACTACCATATTTATAAAAGCACATTTAAGCACTTAGAAGGCTTCTGTTGGTCTACACATAGCTGGGGAAATGGTGCCAAAAATAACACAGGTGTAAGGATTTAACAGAAAACTATTAGTGTGATGCCTTTATAAATATTAGAGACATTATCTAATGAGAAGTATTCAGAGGCGCTGGTGCAAAATTAAAATATTTTAATGAAATTTGATATGTTTATGTTTCAGTGTTTTAAAAAGTCCAACAAGTTAGAATACGTTTTTAGCATATTTGTGAGAAGCATCAGACTGTACCTCATACCACTGACCACTTGCGTTCTGGAGAAGCACACACAGAGGGTCTGACTTGGAACCAACATCTTTGTCCAAGAGATTGGTGCAGGCAATACTCAGTTCCACCTTTGTCACACACTGTGCCGCCATTTGTTAAGCTAGAAAGCAGCAACAGAAATCATTATTTTTTATAGTGACTAAAAAGCGAACATTGGGATTGTCACAATGCATTAATTCTCTACCTGATTGCTAGAATTGTTAGCTTGTCAGGAGTGATGATTTGAGGCTAAACCTGCAAATTTTAAGATGTATTATGTATCAACATTACAGTATTATTACTGTCCTACTCTTGGCTTTGCCACACAGGTAGAAAAAATTAAAATATGTACACAAAAAAAAACCCCAAGATCAGGTTTCTCAGAACACCTGAGGAAGCAAATGAAAAATGGGATAAACCTCAAAGAAAGCACACTGGTTTGAATTCCTGACAATAAAACTTCACAAGCTTTAAATTAAATCCTGTAAAGCCTACATGAATGTCAGTATCTTACGATATTAATCATAACTCAGTGAATAAGGAAAAGAGTTACATGATATAGTCCTCCATGAAACTATTATAGCAAAATGCCAAAATCATGAGCGTGGCAGAATCAGAAAAGAACTTTAAGTGGCTAACAGGTGATATTGCTAAAATGTACAAAAACAACTACAAATTTTAATAACAGGGATAAACACTTTCAAGTCAAATAACAACTGAAAATTAGGAGGAACTGTTCGTTCTGGAGATTTGCTTTAAAAAAAGAATAGGAAGCCTTCTTACATTTTCTCTTTAGATATCTGTATCATTCTCCACTGGAACTTAGTCAAGCAAAGATTACAAACCTATAGAAATTACTTCATTATAATTTAAAAATCCCATGCTGGGACAACATGCATTTGCAAGCCCAGCAGGTTATTTTCTGCATTAAAAAAAAAAAAATAAAAATCTCTATAATTATACACTTCAAGGATACAGTTGATAATTTCCAACAACTCTTGGAGAGGTAAATCTCTACAGCACAATTGCCCTTCACTCAGAGGCTAAAACTTCCAAAGCTTTCCACAAGCAGCGTATCTTGGAAGTTCCCAAGCCCCTTTAGTTTTAGGTTTTCCTTCTCTCCAGCAAGGCTACAGTGTAGGCAAAGTATCCCTCTGGATGAATTTACCTTGAAATTGCATGAGACACCAAACAGAAGGCGGCAGAAGGAAAGGTATCTGCCTCTATTTAGCCAGTTCACTTGCATCATACACATATAGTGTATTCAAATTTGAAACTATGCTTAACCCAACCCACCTCTCTCTCCCTTTCACTGTATTCAAAGGGTTTTTCATGAAAACAAATGGTTTTTAGAGGCAAAAAGGGAAAGAAATATGGAAAAGAGGAAGAACGAATTGAAAACATGAGAAAGAAAACACTGTGGGGTCTGAGCGAGTTTTCCTGAGGCTTCTTGTACTACACTAGGGCTCGCTTCACATATTGCCTCTTATCTCTGTTTTGCTCTCTTAGTGATGAACCTTTTGGAGACTGAAGTATATAAAAATTATCTGTAAAGGAACCACTCAAACATCCATGCACATATTTCAATTTTAAGAAGCATGTTAGATTCACAGAAATCCTTCTGCACCTCCCAAACACCTAAATGTGATTTCATCTTTGAGTTTCTTTTGTTCCCATGACCTTATAAAGTTTAAGTCATTGTCCTTGAGGGGAAAAAGGGAAAGCTCTAAATAGCTTTGAAACCAATTTTTTTTAGGTTTAGAAAGCGTACCTCTTAAAAGCAGTCTGCCTCTTTTTTCCTGGTTCTCTTTTTATACTGGTATTTTCCATTCCCTATTACTTTCCTGGCTGCCAGAGTGAGCTCATTAACAATCAGTGCCTTTCCCACAGAATCCAGTGCAGACCAGTACATGACTCCTTAATGGCTGTTTCCAGGAACACAATCTTTTGCAGGCAAAATGATGCTCTAACACCCCCTGACACTTCAACAGCAAGCAGAACAGGTCTTCATGAAATTCAACAGAATGCAAACTTGAGTTGAGACATATTTCTCAAACCAGTCAAAATTTTCTTGCTTCAACTTGCCTGAAACTCCTCATTATTAAGAGTCCTTGAGAGCACTTGTAGCCATATTTTGTTAAGGTAATATTTCCAGAATCACTGGTAAATGGATAGCAGCCAGTCAGCCTAGAAATACACTCAGCTTTTTCCTCTTTGCGTGTGTGTGTGGTGGGTGTGTGGATGTGTGGGTGTGGGTGTGCATATCCCACTTCTCTTACACCTCAAGTACTTTCTCACATGAACACATTGATTCTGTTACTTCCTCTCCTCCTCCATGTCACCAATTCTCCATCTAAGCACCTAATGCAGGAAAAGGGCAGATTTAGCAAAAGAAGTGCTGTGCAAAAAGCATCCTTTAGCACAGAGAAAGTAAGAATAAAAAGGCTGCTTATCTTCCCTGAAACACAAATGCTCATTTGAGATGCAATAACTGCATTCATATTAGATAAAAGACAACTTGTAACAAGAACATGCATTTATCTACCTGGAGGATACTCAACTTAAAACACAGACACAAAAGCAAAACTTCGCAAATGCAAAATATTCTAGATACATGACTAGATTGCTTGAACATTTCAGATTCTGGAATAACTTTACAAGGACAGATAATATTACTTGGACTCTGGTAGGACAAGCCTTGACTGTCAGTGAGTTACAACACGTAACAAGAGATTCACTTATTTAATCAGTTATTTTTATTAAAGTAGCTATGCTCCCCATTGGCCAAATTTAATTAAAACCTCTGCTTTTCTCAAGCTATCAACTGTTTGCCCTCCATGTATGGTACAGCATAAAGGGAGGTATAACACACCAGAATGCATCCAAATGATAGCTCAATAGTCCCTTTTTATTGGAATACCTTTTATGACTGCAAGAGCTTGTAAGACTTAAAAAACAAACAAAAAAACCACAACACTGCCGCCCCCTTGCAGAAAAAAAAAAAAAAAAAAGGCAGGACTTGTGACGTTCAGACTCTGAACTGCAGCAATGTATGGTCACAAGGGAGACACAATCCTATGCCATGTCTAGGCTGCTCACAAGCACCATTAGCCATTAGGTCAATTAAGTATACAACAACTCCTTCTGCTTGAGTTGTCATTATCAAACCAAAAATATGAGTCAAGAACTAGTCTTGTCTTGCAGTTCTATGGATCATAATGTTCTCTGAATTCCACTGATGATTCTGTTGAAGGTAAGTGGTACACACCAAATAACCCAGTCATTGAGTGTTTTTCAACATGGCATTCTACCTGGAAAGGAATCTGGAAATATCTATTATCAGAATAAACTAACCAAGCAGTTGGGAACTGTGATACTGCAGCAATCCTGTCAATGCTGCAATGTCAGAGAACAGTATTGGCTTTCCCAGTCATCATCTTTCCAGAGCAATACAATGGCATGTTCATAATTACAGGTGCTTCTGACAAGCAGAAATACATAAAAACAAGGAGACAAAAAGACTAATGAAGTGAACACTGCCCTAACTGCGTTTGGTACAACTGCCTTTAGTCACAAGTTGCAAAGTTGTTCTAATGCAAGTTATTGCTATCATAGAACACATACTAGTTCTGTGACAATAGACCAAAAATCCATAATTTGTAGATACCTCAGGACATGGAAAAGCCACAGGAAACTTGATAATAAAGTCTGTTCCTGATCAGCTAACCTTCTTGCTATAATGCTACACTTAAGCATTTTACATTGCCTGTGCGCTAGACTGAAAAAGCCAGTAGCATATACAATCGGTGCTACAATCCTTCTTGGATTATTAAGTATTTCCCATGAACCTGGGCAGATAACAAAAAGAGGAAATGTAAAAATGAAAGTCTTGAACTAAGCCTAAACCTGAAATAATGCATATAAGCTTTACTGTCCTGAACATTCAGTGCACTCAATTTTTCAGTCTCTGCTCTTTCAGACAGGACTAAGACACTACTTCTTGCAAACAGAAATTTGTTGTGGTAAAGGCCTGTATTTCTTAAAACCACTTCTATTGGATCTTGGACCAAGCAATAACAGCACTTCTTGCAACAGCCTTTCACAAGAAGGGTTCCAGTAAAGAGCTGGCACAAAGATCGGCAAGGCAAGATTTAAATGGAAGTAACCTGGGAGACAACATCTATCTGACAATATAAACTGTTCAATCCACTGTCTCAGCATAGTCCTCTAACATTTCTTGATGTTAGATAGTTGCACATGCAAAGAGCAGGAAATGGCATCATACTCCCAGAAATTGCCACATCTGCTACAAGAAGCTGACAATGAAATTATGGCAAGCAGATGCTTCTTCCACTGATGGGGCTAGTAGTAACACGATTGCTAGTGTTCTTGGACTACATGTATATAAATATTTATTTTTAAAAACCTCAAGATAACCCTTCAATTCTCAAGGAAACCGACCACCTCACAGGAAACTGACTTTTCATGCAGTTACAAAGGTTCACTGTTTCACAATCTAATATCACCATTGCATTTGGGGGAAAAAAAAAAAGAAAAAAAAAAGGCTTCTCTAAAAATTATACCTCTAAATCTGAATTCTCCTCCTCTTATTTTGTTTACAGACAACACAAGTAGTAAACTGTACTATGGCACTAGCTAATGTGCTGACAGGCTGGGTAACAGAAGCAGCTCAAAGTAGTGAATCTCGAGTCACCCTATATTTGAAGAATCACACAAAACCTTGAGTGTAAGTTGTATTCTCCTATCAGTATGGATACAGCTATCACTCTAGAAGTGACAGCTCTGTCTGTCTTGGAGGGTGGGAAGGCTCTGCAGAGGGATCTAGAAAGGCTGGATCAATGGGCCATGGCCAACAGAATGAGATTCAATAAGGTGAAGTGCTGGGTTCTGCACTTGGGATACGACAACCCCATGCAGTGCTACAGGCTTGGGAAAGAGTAGCTGGAAACCTGCCCAGTGCAAAAGGACCTAGGGGTGCTGGTTGACAGCCAGCTGAACACGAGGCAGCAATGTGCATAGGTGGCTAAGGCCACTGGCATCTGGGCCTGGATCAGAAACCGCCACCAGGACCAGGGTAGTGATTGTGCCATTGTAGTCTGCATTGGTGAGGCCACATCTCAAGTCCTGTGTCCTGTTCTGGACCCCTTAAGAAGGATACTGAGGTGCCAGAGCATGTCCAGAGAAGGACAACAGAGCCGGTGAAGGGTCTGGTCCTGTGAGGAGGAGTGGCTGAGGGAGCTGGGGTTGCTTAGTCTAAAGAAAAGGAAGGTCAGGGGAGACCTTACCACTCTCTACAACCACCTAAAAGGAGGCTGTAGGCAGGTGGGGGTCAGCTTCTCCCAGGCAACAAGTGACAGGACAAGAGGTCATGGCCTCACGCTGCATCAGAAGAGGTTCAGGGTGGACATCAGACAGCATTTCTTTGTGGAAAGGGTTCATAAGCACTGGAATAGACTGCCCAGGGAGGTGGTGGAGTCACCACCCCTGCAAATGCTCACGAAATGAATGAATGTAGCACTTAGGGCCACTATCTAGTTGACAAGGTCGTTTTCAAAGGTTGGAATCGATGATCTTGTAGGTCTTTTTCAACCTAAATGATTCTATGACCGTCATATTAACTACTTAGTTTGCATGAAGGAATTAAACAAGTGAGATTATGCTGATAAAATGCTAATGACCACACAACTCATTTTACTGGGGATTATGCCAAACAAAAATCAAATCTAATATTTAAGAAATCATATGTAAGAGTGCATGAGAAGGGAGACACAGTTTTCTCCATGGGAAATGAATCATCTACTTATTACAAGCTTCATGATACTCAGGCAGTTCAAATATTTATCTATGGGATTGGTAGCACACTGGTGCAACAAGTCAAGCAACTATGTACAAGTTGTTCCTATATATAAAAATCTATCATGAAGTTACATTGCCAAAGAACAAGTTTAGAAATCTACTTTACAAAAAAAAACCCACTGCAGAGAAAATATCAATTTGACACCTGTTCACAAAATGACTTAGAAACAGTAATTTCTACATACCCTTCTGTTGATTTTTTTTCTGTATTCCTGTACATGTGTGTTCACCCTTTAGACACACCTTTAATGTGGAGGGCTCTTTCCAGCATCTTCCTCACACGAAAGTTTTACAAGAACTTTAGGTGACATTTTGATTCAAGTAAGCTAAACTATAAAAGGTAAAATTGTGCTTTGAACCAGAAAATTAAGAAACACTGATCTCCTGACTTCAAAATTTAGTTATTTTAAGCACACAGCAGCCAACCAGGGTAATGTGTGTTTTCTGCATATATGTTTATATGGTTTATCAGAGTATCTTTGTATCAATTATGTCATAGAAAACAATCTATCAACTACACAATGTGAATATTATCTTAAATCGTGTATTCTTCATTGCAATTTCTCTGTGTAGAGCCACTGACTGACTGACTACATAATTAACATTACCCAGAAGAAAGAAAAACTTATCTCACTAAAACTTGCTGTGCTTTATTGTGGAAACAAGATGCAGGTGACATCACATTTTAGACTAATCCTTCTTACAGTCTGTTTCTAGGCATGTTGTGACACTTCAGTGTTACAAAGACCAGTTCTTAAAAATGAATTTACAGTAACCTGCCTCAGAGGTCTGCCTCTGGGCCTCTCAATCAAAGGCTAAAGTTTCAACCAACAGTAGCACTAAAATGTGAAGTGAAAGGAAATTAAAAACAAGAATTTTTATTCCCATATATCAATCAAAGTGTACAGAGTTTGAGGAACTACAGTTCCTCTTAAACTAAATAACCTGTCCAACAGCTTTATGTGTCCATGACAGCAGTGCTGAAAAGAGTGCATGCTAGAGAACAGTATGTATTAGATATTTAAAAAGTCCAGCAAGAAAAGCCCTTTAAGTTTTTAAGAACAAAGACCAATTACAATTTTTGTCTTATTCATTTAACATAGGTTTTTTTCCAATAAGGTAACAGTGGTTTAGAGTAAATACATCAAAATCAGTGGCTCACAATGTGGATTATGCTCTAAGAAATCTGTGCATTCTTACACTGCCAAAGGATGCCTAAGAAAAATCCATAAAAGCACTATCCCATAATGGTCCTGCGTATCACTTTGTATCTCAGTATAAACAATAACATCTTGAAACCAACAACCACAAAATTACATTTTGCTATAGCACAGATGTATTTCAAACCTTCCTGTATGCAAACCAAGAGCTCTATAGTCAGCTGTCCTTTCATTCTGCACTATAGCAGCTACTTGTAGTCAGCATTCCCTATGCCTGGCAGGCGTAATACCTGCCCTGCATATTCACAGGCAGTGGCTCTGGACACAGGCACACAGCAATCATGCTGATTCCTGGAACCATCAGATAATAGCACATTTGCTAAACACCTACCACGAGGACTTTGTAACAACCCCTCTGGATACAGGAAGCAGAAGAAAATGGCCAAGACCAGAACTAATTCAGCAGGCTCCTAACTGTGCCTTGGATAAAGCACTGAATGAAAACGTGCACCTGATCCACCAGTATGGAATGGATCTACTGAATAAAATCCTCTTTCAGCCATGGAAGAAAGTATGAAGCAAGTGATCCAAATCATTAAAGACTACTTTTTAAACATATTAAACAGAAGTCCGGATCTGGAACCCAGCCCCAAAACTACTATATTCAGAAATCCTTCAAACACTTAATAATGCTCTTTTTAAATGTCTGAGCATCTCAACTAAAGCACTATTAAACATAAATTAAAGAAATCAAACAGAATCACAGAATTGAAGGAAAATACTTTTAAACTTATAAAAGAGTAAAGAGATCCATAATTCTACTTTCTGTCTACTTGTTGCAAAAACACTGCATTCTTCCTAACACCATAATAAAAATAAAAAAACCTTTCTCCTTGCACATCTTTCTTGCTTACTCTTTTTTCTTCTGTTTGTTGGGGTTCTGCATGCCCTTTGAAACATATTGCCTCTGTAATTATACCTCTATACATCTATATATACATCTATAAAGATAAAATTTAAAGCTTCAACTGAAAAAAAAAATAGCTGGGATTAAGTTTGACTCTAATTACTTCTATTAAACAAACTTTTTGCACCACCACAGAAATAAAACTCCCAAGAAAACAAACATAAATTTTGGAGGCAGGGAAATGCGTATTTCCTTAAGAATATTTAATGGACTTTGAAGACAGCGGTACGGAAGCGAAAGTAAAGAGGTTTCACATTTTCACTTTTCCCTAGTGGAAGAGTAAGTTATGACAACGTGAACGCCATCGACGGCTAATCTTATACATATTATGAAACTGCAATGAAGCAAGAAAACAACCACCCACTCAACCAGCAGCTCAGAAAGTGCAGCATGCGGTTTCCAGGAACGCTGCTGCCTCTCGACAGCCTGCTCCCTAAGAGACGAGGGTGCTTTTCAGAGATCAGTGCTGGCACTCAAACCTCCCGGCCTACAGCTCCACCTCCTCCGCGTTCCGCTGCCCGCGGCGCGGCGGGGCAGGGGCGGCTGATCCCCCGGGCCCCGCACAGCCCCGGGCAGGGCAGCGGGCCCGGGGCTCCACTCGGGAGGGGCAGCGGCTGCGGGCGCCTGCAGCCCAGCCCGGCCCGGCCCGGCCCTGCACGGCTCCCGCCGGAGGACACCGCAGCCCCGCAGCGGGCGGCACACGGCCCGGGGACTCTGTGCGGGAACTCAGCCCGGACCCCCCTCACCTGCAGCGGCGCCTCCGCTCCCCAAGCCCCGAGTCCCCTCTCCCCGACCGACCCCGCCCAGCCCCGCCCGGCCCGGGGCGCATGCGCAGAGCCCCGCGGTGGGCCCGTCCCGCCCGCTCCCCCCGCCGGGCCCAGCGCCGGGCATGGCGCGGCCCCGGTATTCCCGGCGCTGGGCCCGGCGCGCTGCCCGGCGAGGGCGGGTGGCTCCTCGCCTACCCCTTGTCCCTGTGTGCCCCAGGGCCGGGCTGCGGGGCGGAGCGGCCCCTCCGGAGGCGGGGGGCGGTGCTGGCGGCGGCGATGGCGGCACTCATGGCGGTGCTGGCGCGGCCCTTCCGCCGCGGGCCTGCCGCGCTGGGGCGGCGGCTCCGGCGGGACGCGGCGGGCGGCCCGGGGGGCCGGGGCCGGGCGGGGAGCGAGGTAGCCGGGGCGCCGCTCGGGGCGGGGAGGCGCGGCCGCCCCCAGGGGGGCTTTTGGAGCGGGCTGCCCCTGGAGCTGTTCGGGGCCGCGCCTGGTGCCGCGGTGGTGTTCGGTGGACGTGGTGGTGGTCGGGGGGAGCCCGCGCTCGGTGGTCCCGGAGGGCTCTGCCAACCTGAGGGGTGCCGTGGCTCCCGCGGGCGGGAGGGAGGAGGCGGCAGCTCCGCAGGCTCCGGCATCGCGGGGCGTAGCGAAGGGCTGATTTAGTGTTGCAAAAGCTGGGAGGCCCGTGCTCCTCCGAACAACACGAGTTTTTTCTTCTTGTGTTGTGTTGGCTCCATATTTATGGTTTGTTTTCAGTCTAGTGCTCTGGTCGTATTTTAAAGCGTAACTGTTGAATATACTTAAAATATTCTCTTGATGGGTCTTAGGAAGGCTTTTTTAATATTCAAAAGCCTTTTTTTTTTTTTTGCTCAAATATGAAATATAACTGTGGTACAGACAAGAAAAACATCAGAGTGATAATGCTCATTAATACCTATCTTACGATCCCACACAGGTGCATAGAAAAAGCCTTTTGAGGGGAGTTGTGCTTTCTACAGGGTCCCTTTTGGTTTATGAAGCTCACAAGCTGATTTCTGGCTTTGCTGAGGTTCATGCAAGCTTCAAAGGTAATGTTTTCAAACTTTGACATACATAGGATATTCTGATGTGAAATTTAAAAATTTTTAGTGCCAGAATTGTAGAGGAAAATGGTGTAATGCTTTTGATTTTCTCCATTAAGACTGCATACAATGTGTTTTCATGACAGGATGCTTTTGAATTTGTTATGGGTAGCCTTTTAGCAGTTTTAACATGTGATTCTTTCAGCTGTCACTGAAAGCAGATCTAGTAGCTCATCCTGTCAGGGATAGAATACATGCACAAGGTGTACGATACCTAACTTGCTGCCCAAACTTTAAGTAACTGGTATTGAAAAGTTATAGTCCAGTCTGGAATGCAGACCAAAGCTTAATCGATTTCTAGAAACTTTAGCTAGTTCAGATTTTCAGTACAAACACAATGTGATTCCCATTTAATCTAGTTGAGCAACACCAAGATTGCATTTCAAACATGATTGAGTAATGTCTAGTGTTTTTGTGACACAAAAAAAAAGGGGAAGCAAAGCCTTGCTTTACCTAGCAGAAAAAAGTACACGTGATAAAACACCCTTTTCAAATTTGAATAAGGATAGTCTCACTGCTGGAAGAACAGCAACAATATCTTAAAAGGGGATATTTTTGCAGATTAGAACATTTAGCATCTATTACATGCTAAATTAAAGATTTTGAGAGTATGCCTAACTGAACAGAGAATGAGCCTCACTGGATGTATGCATACTGTGTAGATGCTTATGGAAATAAAAATTAAGACAATATATTTTTGAATGGATAAAGAACATTTTCATTTGGTGTAACAGGAGGAGTGTCAGTGAATAGATTTGAGATAGCTACTTGGTACACAAATAAGCAATAATAATAATGAGGAATAAGGAATTTCTCATTTCTCATGAGGAACAGAAATAACACCGCTTACGCGCTTCTGGTCTTTTAGTCCTCCCACTGGAATTTGGCATTTACGTTGCCAAGGAAAGCAATGTTAATGGACTTTCTATGCAAGAGAATTAATAGATAAGGTGAAAATAAAGGTAAAATAGAAATACCTGAAAATTACTCTGAAGTAATAAAAGTATAATAAATTGTATTCAGCACCTAGTGTGAAATGTGTTCAGAGTTTTGAGTTCTGAGCATTTAGTCATTAGGTATGTTAGTAGCGTTCAGGTCAACAAGCAAACATAACAGTTTGCCGAAGATAATACTGAAGATGTACCATGAAGTTTATTTTAAACATGAAAACCCAAAGTCCAGGTAGACTGTTATCTTATCTTTGAAAGGGTTGAAAGCAGATATTTAAAGACAGCAAGGTTAAAAATTATCCACATTTGTATTCTAGAATATTTTTAAGCTGAAGAGAAGGGTTTTGTGTTTAATAACCTTCAATGTTTTCCTTCTTCCATAAAGAAAACTGTGCTGCTGTTAAATGTGGCTACCATGTTTAATAGGTAACTTGAAAAAGAAAAGCTTATAAACATGATTAATTTTTATGAAGGGGGTTAGAGCTTGTGTTTTCTTAAGCATCCAAAGCTCTCTTGCTGAAAGCTGTTGTAGTTTCATTAGAGAGGCACTGATTCCCAGCCTAGTTGTATGTTGTACATATTGTTTATTCTATCTTGTGGTGCCTGTAACTTTCTTGGAATGATGGCCTAAAAGAGAGCTATATAATTTTCAGCTGGGTTGTCTTGCTCTAAAATGTTTTGTTTGTGCTATAATGTCCTAATTACCTGTAATTTGTTCTTCTGTTTCCACAATTTTAATTTCATCTTAAGTGGAAGAAGTGATAGAACAAGCAGACTACCTGTATGGGAGTGGAGAAACTGAAAAGCTGTATCGGTTGCTGGTTCAGCATAAAAATAGGTATTTCATTGCATTGAGACATTACTGTGATTTCAATGAATATTCTCCTTGTGGTATGCTGGAGAACCTTGCTGTCGGCCTTACGTAAATAGGAAAGGATTCCTGATCTTTTTCCTCCTACTGGAAAAATGAAGAAAGAACTGGTAGCTGTAAAAAGTGAGGGTTAACCCTTAAATTTTTCAGTCCTGCAAAGGAGGTGGTTTTGCATTCTTGTTGCTCAAAGAATCATTTAAAATTACTGCAAAAACTGACAATGTGTCTACACATTAGTAAAGGACCAAGGTACCTAGAATTCAGGTGTTGAAAATTTCTAAGTCACTGTTTCATTTCTTTTTCATTGCTGACCAGTTATTCTTTCTATTTTCAGTTGTCTGTTGTTAGGATTTAAGTCTGAACAAAAAAATGCCCTTATTCATGTAGTTATGTCTTAAGTGTACAAAACATTGATAAGCGAACTGGGCCAGCTTTTAATGAAAAAAGTAGAAAATGGATTGCCAACCTATGGGTCCATTCCTTTGGAGGAGAAAAAAACATCTCACTCCAAGAACCTTTCAGAGGAAGCCAACTTTTCAGTTCTTTTCAGTAGTTTCCAGGTGTTTTGCTTTTTGTTTTTTTCGCCCCTCATTCTTGCCAGGGGTGCAAGTATAAAACCTGTGAAATTAAATGATGGTCCCACCGTGTAAGGGACACCATATCAAGCAAGGTGTAAGCTTGCTAGTAGGTGTATAACAACATGAATTATTCTCTGAAGTGTAATGATTCCAGTAGTAGTGCTTAAGATTTTTGTGACTTGGCTGAAAAATGAGCCTTCTAGTTCTGGGTTACTCTATTAATTAGAGTAGGACTGCTGCACTATGAGCAGGGACTCACATTTACTCCAGATAAGAAAACTGTCTTCTATTGATGCTTTGAGTTTAGCAGTAATTCTTACATGCTTTTAAATACTTTCAGTTTCTGGTAGTTTTGACTTCAGTTTTCCTGGGGTGGAGGGGTGCAGGTTTATAACCAGATAGACAAAACCTCTGAAAGACTCTAAATTTAAGTCTCTATTAAAATGGTAAGCCAAAATTAAAATGGTACTTCCCTAAAAGTACAGTGAAGTGCAAGCAGTGTTTCATAACAGTGTGAACAAAGTAAAAATTTAGATGCTTTATCTTTGGCTATAACCTGCTATACACCATTTGATAAAGTGATATAAATAAATGCATAAATGTACTGTTTTATATGTTGGTGGTGTGGCTAATGTGTGGTTTTTTACTGTTGTTCTAGTAAGAGTTTAATTATTTAAATACAGTTAGAAGGAAAAGATTCATAATTTTTTTAATATTCCAAGTAAACATCAATAGAAAGTAGCGGAACGCTGGGAAAAATACCATCTAGCTAAGAATAGAGTAGTCCTCCTTTTCCTTCTGGTGTTTTCAGTGGTACCATGGAGTTTTTTTAAACTGTATCTTTGGGTATTTTGAGAAAACAAAGACCTTTCCTACAAACCTGTTTGCTTTTCAGACCTGAATGGCAGAACAGAGGTATTGAGGGCTTTCATTTGCTGTTTGTTATCTTGGATTTGTATATAGATAGCATGACAGATGATACACTGTTGCCTTATCACCCCGTTGAGATACATTAAGACCTTTGCTTGCTTTGTTTCCATTATTGCCTTAAAATGTTAGTGTTTCTGTTTCTGACCAGTGATGATGCTGAGTTGTTATGGCGGCTGGCACGGTCATCACGAGATCTAGCTCAGCTTAGTAGTACTTCTGCAGAGGAGAAGAGACAACTGACTTATGACTCCCTTGAGTATGCAAAAAAGGCACTTGAAAAAAATGAATCAAATTCTGCAGCGCACAAGGTGAGCCATGCAAAATAACTGAAATCGTGTTTGTTGATTTCTGCTACTAGAAACTGAAACAAATGTCATTGTGCTGTGTTAGCAAACTTCAGCATAATTGAACTTTTCAGCTGAGAATGAATGAGACTTCTAAATTCTCCTTAATCCTTTCGGAAGATCTGAGTTCAGACTTCTTCAGCTAAATTTCCTCTATACAGGAATCAGAAACTGGTTAAATGTATTCAGAACCATGGAAAGAGGTGACCAATGAGGTTGATTACAGCTGATGTAATCAGCTCCTCCTCCCCCAGTGTAGCCTTAAAAATGCTCTACATGTCTCACATTCAGCATGCTGTTTCTGTGCTCTTTAGAGTTTTGCTGGAAATACTTCAGGCCCTGGCTTTGTTCTGCCTTTTTTTTTGGTGATGCTTCTCTCACAGGCAAAGAAGTAGCAAAGTGTAGTCACTTGTGTTGGCATCTAGGATCAGAAGAGGACGTTTATTGTTTATTCCCTTACACATGCAGAGCAGCAGGTTGCACTGATGCTGCCTGAGCTGTTCACAACAAATACTTCTTGCTTGTTTGTTGTTTGTGTTGGTGGCAGGTTTTCTGGTTGCGGGTTTTTGAAAATAGTACATTAGTAGCTACAGTGCTATATTAAATGTTTTATTTTTGTTATTTGAATTGCAGTGGTATGGAATTTGCCTCAGTGATGTTGGAGACTATGAAGGAATCAAGACTAAAATTGGGAATGCTATTGTTATCAAAGAGCATTTCCAGGTAATGCAAACAGCTTTTTGCATGTGACAGCGTGAATGTGTCCAGTATGTAGATTGTGTGACAGCTGGTAACTAATTTTTGGCAAAATATTGCAAGTGTACTTCTGTTCATAATCCTAGTGACACTTTGTTTTTTGGGTTCTTGTGACATGTGCCCCAGAAATGCTGGAGAAACAAGGAGTACAATTTGTCTCCTGCAGTAAATTAAGTCCCCTTAGAAGGGAGTCTTGAAGTAGCTGAAATGCTTCAGACGTGTCTTAGGACTAGATAAAATATAATTGTGATACTGAAAAATGGCTATGTTACCATTCTTTTAACTGTGGGTTATGTAGCAGGGAAGGACAAATACTGGAGAAGATAAAGGACTATTAATTTTACATCACCAGAGATTGTATCAAAATCTGAACATGTCAAGTCTCATTTGCAACTTTTAATGATCTACTAAGCAGAAGCGCTTAGAAATCTGTCAGTGTTGTCGGTTTTTTAGAGGTGAGCTGATGTAGTTGTGTACTGAATAAATAATATATTACCTTGAAATTCTACACACTATCAGTCTGGTTTAATTAACAGCAGGGTAACAAGTCTACTTTTTAAATGTATTTTAATCCATGTGCCAGAACAACTTCTTACATTTGCGTTGTTTTTTTAATCTCCTAACCAGAGAGCCATTGAACTGAATCCAAAAGATGCTACGACAATTCATCTTATAGGGATTTGGTAAGGCGTATTTTCAAACAATTTCAACAATTTCAAAATTTAGCATATGGCAAAGAAAAATGCCGGAATATAAAATATCTTACATGAATTGCATAACTAATTGGAATAATTTAGTGGCTTATAATTGGTGCAAACATGAAAACTGTTGAATGGGTATAGGACATCATGCCTTGATAAGGTCTGGCTGTTAATTCTTAAGCAGTTCAAAAAGATGAAAAATAATTGTTCATTTAATTTATTTGTATGGACCTATTAAAAACTCATTTTGCAGATGTTAAGTTTGTTTCATAGAATTCATAGCAGGCATCAGCAGTTCCGGGTGCCGCTCATTTTATTCTACTGGTGTGAATGGAGTCAAAACTCAACATTAAATTTCTATTGAATTTCAGCAATGACTGCAACTTAATACAGTCTGTGAAAAGCTATTGAAAGTGAGATCTGTTCCTAAAATACTTCTCTTGTTATCTGTCATGATACTGTATTTTAGAGGTTATATTAATAACTGGATTTTCTAAGTGCACATATATTAACAAAAAATCTTTGAAATTGAATTTACTGCTCAGTGAAATTGGTACTAAGAATTAGTGTTACATAGCAGGCAGAGGGACTGGAAATACAACTTTCCATACAAATCAGGGCATTCTGTGGAAGTGGCATGATGGACAGTAATATCTTTTATGTCTTTTTGGTGGAAGACTCCAGACAGCACTTTTGGTCATTTATCTTAAAAAGACCAAAGCTGTTGCATTGTTTTACAGGAAATCTCTGCTGTAAGATTGAGAGATTGAAAATAAAGAAAGCCAATATATTTGCAGCTTAAAAAAATACTAAAAACCACAGTTACTTTCTCTATCGTTTTTTTGGACTCTTTAAGTATCAGAGAAAACTACAATCTATTGCTCCAGAGTTTTTTATTAGTTTCCAAACTTACTGTGGTTTTTCAGCATCCACCATCATTCCCACATGACCTAACAACTGCAATAGTCCAAATATCTAAACAGAAGTATATGCTACCAATTGACTGAGCCTCAAGGTCCGTTATGAGATAGGAAGCTTGCTCTGGAAAGTACTTAAGACGTTCCTAAGGCAAATTAGAAAAGATAAGAACTGTGAGATTATTGCTGCTTTTGGCACTAAAATATTTCCATGTTGTACATTTAAATCTACTCCTGGAGCATCTTCATCTGAAACTGACATTTGGTATCAGCCAATTCTTGAATATTTATTATTTTTTTACCTCTAGAGTGCTATATTTGACATAGTGAATAGTAATTGTAAACTCATTGTGGAAGGCTACTGAACTGAATAGCATTGTTTAATATTTACACCTGGAATGTTCTGTGGACTTGAGATGCTTCACAAATGTTTTCACCAATAAGATAGGTAACTGATTAATTACCTGTGTTATTTAGTAGATAGGAAAGCAGTGTAGCATGGTCGGTCTAGCCTAGAACACAGTGGTTTGATTCTTGGATTTATTTTCATTCTTATAGATCAGAGTCTTTCAGGAATGTACTGCAGATCTGCTTTATATTAATAATTGAAAAAAGCAAAGTAGTGTTGAGGTAAGGCAATGACATTACTCAGTTGTGCCATTTTTGCAAATATATTAGAACAAAATACACATAAATCATTAATATCACTCAAGCTCAAAAGCTGTCTTATGCTTAGTAGCTGTCTCCAGTTTTACCTAATGTAATTAGTTTCCAGTAAAATACACATCAAAACTTCTTTAGTAGCAGCTTCAAACATTGTCCTATTTTCTTGTACAGATGTAAGAATGTGCTTATAGAACTTGCAGTGTGTCTAGAGTTTTGACTTGCAAACAACAATTATGACATCCAGTTTTTTATCTAACAACAACTATGAGAATTTTGCTCAAAAATAAGAGAAAAATGTGAAGGGTAGATAGGAATGCTTTTTTTTTGCTTCAGGTGTTACTCCTTTGCTGAAATGCCATGGTACCAAAGAAAAATTGCTGCAACGCTGTTTGCTACACCACCAACCTCCACGTTTCAAGAGGTACTGTATGAAAATGTTTCATAGATTATTATTTCTCCCACAAAGCTGTTGATAAACTTTTACTTATCTTCCTGTCAAAGCTGACCTCTGCTTATGGAATAAGCATGGACTTGGGATTTTAGAACTGTCAGTAATAAAATGAGAATTGAACAGGAGAGTGAGGGATATTTAAGAACATAAAAGACATTCAATATTTTTCAGCTGTAGCCCACACAGTGAAAATTATTTCATGCAGTTTGTGCAGCAGAAAATAACAAGCTAGTTACTGTTCTGATCTGTTGCAGATAACTGCAGATAGTCTGTACTAGTTCAGTGCTGATGATTTATATGGTGGTGTTACACCATGTATTTATTTGATAGGACTATTAGAATTTGTCCCTTTATATTAAATGCTAAAAAGCAACACGTTGTTTTGTTACTTAATATGAACAAACACCTTCTCATTCTTTGGCCACATATGTTGTGGGTTTTTCAGTTGAAAATAGTTTTTTTCATCTTTACTATGAAAATTCCTGCTGTCATACACCCTAAAACATACTGTCCAGACATTTACCTTCTAGGGTGTCTAAAACAGTGTGCATCTTATTTATACAGAACACATATATATGTACATATATAGAAACTTGAAAATTAAATTGGTAATAGGAAGGTTTGCTGTAGCTGTTATAATATTTGTTTGTTCAGATCAACTAATAACTTCCGTTATGGTGGGGGGCCAGGATTCACTAGAACGTAAATGTAGAAGGCTGCTTGCTGTTGTTACACAGAAAGCAATTTAAGCTCTGATTGAAAAAGAAGTAAAACATTTTCATGGAATGTCAAGCTTGTTAAGTGTTGCTGAAAATCACTCTCAGAAGAACACAAAGAATCAACCAGGATTTCAAATACTGCAAAATCATGCCAGTCCCAGCATCAAGTTCTGTAGCACGTAAAGTGGCTGAAGAAGTAAACTTGTACTCATAGGATTTCTGAAGTTTCAGTACAAAATCTGTTTTGTAGATATATCCACACTTTTAAGTTCTCTGAGAGTGTTTTCCCTCCCAGCTAGTACCAATAGGAAGAGGTAGGAATGGACTGGAAGTTCGTATGTGCAGGGTGGGAAACTAGTTGAAAAATGTGTGGATTTCATAAATATTTATCATCATGTAAGACAATACTAACTGGTGTTCTGTGGGAGTCAGTTCTCTCTCTGAAGCATTTGTTAACATAAATCCCCTGAATCATAAGATTAACTTCATCTGTTAAATTTGTATATGAGAATTGGATGGGGAAAACTCAGATGTGCTGGATAGTACAAATAAAATTCAGAATTATCTTGAGAAGTTGAACTGGAAAGACACAATCCAGTTTGCTAGGGACAAACAGGAGGTCCTGTACTTACCAGAAGAAGTAGTAGAGGAATAGCTGGATAAGTACTAGTTCTGTTGAAATTATGTCAAATCTGACTGTACATTGAATGAGAAGCATCAGTAGCATGTGGAATTATAAAAATAAGATCATGGATAGGAAGTCCTTCAGCTGTAGTAAGCATGCATATAAGGCTTTAGTTTGACTATTGTGTTTATTCTCTATTTTAAGAAAGACAACTTTGTCTTTTACAGGCTCTTCGTTACTTCCACATGGCAGAGGAAGGTAGTACTTCTAGCTTTTTTTTTTTTTTTGCCAAAAAGTATGTTTTGTGAACGATGATTTGCAGTTTTAGTTTTCAGTATTACCTTCATGGCTGTAGCTGTTATTAATAGCCAGGGAAACCAAACAGTAGGGTATGATCAGGTGATAAACGCATCAGCCTGGTGTGCCAGTCAGACTGTTAGTTTGAAACATTTCATCAGAGATACTCCAAGTATGTTACGCACTTACTATCATCACTTAGAGTGTAATGTGAGGGTTTTTTCTGAATAAGTTTACAGTGAAATTTGTACCTTCCTGAGTAACAAAGTACTCTTCCCTAAGGAATTCAGCTGGAGTGCAGAGGAAAGAAGAAATCAAAACTGGGAATTTTATGTTGTTTCTTTAAAATTTAGTTCTCTATGAAATAGAACAGAGAAAAGACATTTTTTATTCTTTGAGAAGCTATTAGGGTCAGAGTGCCAATCTAACTGGCAGTAAAACTGTCCACATGATGTAAAAGAAAATATGGGCCTATTATTTCTCCAGAAGTGAAGTTGTAAGTAAAACTGACTAGCTGAAAGATAAAGGAAGAAGACAAGGAAAGACAGTGTTCTGTGGAAGATTTGTACGTAGTGAAACCAGTGAAGTTTAAATGAAAAGCTCATTGCATATCTTCCCCTGGGTGTCCAGTAATGCAACTGTGAACTGGAACACTGAACTTCATCTCAAATTTGCCTCCAAAACACATCCCTGTGTTTTGAATCCTGATCTTAGATCCAGCAGCAGAGAAAGGTGTGCTTACAAGTATGAACAGTAGGCGAGATTAGCATTTAATAATGATTGATAGTCAAAGCTTGCTTAGTGAAAACAAGCTGTAAATCTCTCCTTCAAAAATGTTAAAGGTGGTACAAATAGTTTTAAGTTTTATTCTGTGCAACAAAAGCTAAACTGGTATTTGTATATGCTAGGAAAATGCCCTTTTTTCCCCTCACCTATACTTGCTAAGCCGGTTAATTGCCCGGTGTACCTATGTCCAGAAAAGCCAAAAATCTGCAAAACAAAGCTGTTACAAATTAAGCTCACTGCTTTGCTCTTTGTGAGGAATCTAGTTTCGTCTAGTATATTAACTAACAAGCTTCTAGTGAATATACTTGTATGAGACCCAAATCTAGCAAATGAAGTTTTCACATTGGCTTCCTTCTGACCCAAACCAAAATACTATATGTGTTTTCTGAAATAAGTACCAAAGGGCTTTGATAATACACTGCTCATTCTCATATAAAGCTTTTCTCTTGTCTATGCAGCTGATCCAAATTTTTACAGCAAAAATTTGCTCTTTTTGGGAAAGACATACTTGAAGTTAAACAATAAAAAGATGGCTCTTCTGTGGTTAAGCAAAGCAAAGGAGTATCCTGCACAAACAGAAGAGGACAAACAGGTAGGAGGTTAAGAACTGTAATGTACAATCATATATTGTAACCAACATGTGACATCATGGTGGTGGAATGTTTTATAAAGTTAACTCAGATGAAATTGCAGTTCAGCACCTGTAATTCAGAATCACATCAAAAAAATCACATCAACATCAAAAAAATGCAGTATGTAGCTAACCACCCCTGAACACAGTGGTTGGAAATACTCTGTTTAATTGTAGTAGAGAACTGTTACCCTTTCTTCTTCATGGTGTTTTTGTAGTGCTAACAACAACCCAGCCTTAGCTGTGTTGTTGAAGTTCAGACAGGCACCTCAGCTAGCCTGTGAGCTGATTGACTTTTCGTATGCCTAAAACTGGAAAGACAGGACTCACATTTTGGAAGAGCTAAGAATCACATGAACATGAGGAACAAAAATCCACATATATGTAAAAAACTTAGTATTGCAGTCTTTTCCAGACACCTAAGGAGAGAGTCAGATGAGCTGAATTGAGTCAAATGGAGGTAATGTATCTTTGACAGCAAATGTCCAGTGCAAGGTGACATGAGACACTTAATTACCCTTTGGAACTGCTGGGAAGGAGCCTGGTTTGGATGGGTAGGCATCTACTTCCTACCTAACCATATACAGAGTATTTCCAGGACAGGTAATCCATTAGATTTGTCTATACCTAATACTGCACTCAGTATAAACCAAAGCAATTGCAGTTACCTTTCATGAACAGTCCTGTTAGCACCAGGACTAACTCCATTGCCCATTGATTTTTCTTATGGTTGATTGACCTCTAATTCATTTAGCATTAAGCTGCAATATGAGATGCTTTAAGTGTTACAGAAATAAGCAGATGTGTTGTGACATTCTGAATGTCTTGTTAGAAATACTTTGGTAGGGTTTTGCATTTCACACCTCAAGAAAAACACAATGAGGTAGTGTTACAGAATCCCTCTGTAGATTCTCTAAAAGTAAGCTCCTTTAGTAACATCTTTCAGTAGAAATAAAAGTGTTATGTTCCTCCACTGCCTTGCAAAATGTACAGGAATTTTATGGCCTAAAGGAGTAGCGGTCTCAGGTGTGTATGAAATTGGTCAGTTCTTTTGACAGTTAGTAGTAGCTGGGGGCACATGTGAAACCAGTGATCCTAAAAGTTTGCCTTTCTTTAGGAACCACAAAAAGAATAGTCAGGAGTGAATTCTGTACAGTAGCCAAGTTGTTAAACCGCTTCTGCTTATCTGCTGCAGCTGGTTGTGGCCTTCTGGTACAAACATCTATTTCTTGATCTCCTAGAAGGCTGCTGAGCTGCCAAACTGAGAGAGGTGGTATTCTCTCCAGTCTCTGGGTGACTGTGTAAAGTGCAAAATTCATTGGGAGCTAGACTTGTTAGTCCAGTATAAAGGAAACCGGTCTGTGCAAAGAAATTTCAATTCTTGTCTCGGCATAACTAAGTTTTCTGAACATGTGTTACTGCAGATTTTCAGAGGTATCTGGCTTATGTTGTCTGCACTGCTTGCTTTGTCAGGGGAAGTTTGCTGATTTGGAGGTTTTTTTGTGGTTTGCGGCAGGGGTGGTGTTGGGATTTTTTTTGTGGTTTTGGGTTTGTTGGAGAGGGGTTAATATAAATGTTAGACGGCATACTGAATTTTTATTAGATTTTACCCACAATCCCTAGGCAAAGGCAGCCTCAGAAATGGTCTTCTCACACTTACCTTCTGTCCAGAGTCTTGAAAACTCTGTGTTGGTTGGGTATGGTCAGAGGTAGGACAACTTCCTACATGCTACTATTGGACTGCAGCAAATAAAGAGCTAATCATCTGTATCCATACATATAGTAAGTGAATGACACTGAAGACACTGGCTTAAGTGGTTTTATTTCTATTCATATTTCAAGTATTGAGCATGCTGAACTCCAGAAGACAAAGGACTAATCTTAGGAGGATTCTGAATATACAGAACTGCAGTGAAATGTTTGGATGCTTGTGTAGCAAGTTCTGCTAGAACTATGTGGCACTGTTTTGTTACCATTTATTTCTTTCAGGTACAGAAAGAAGCTTTGGAGCTGCTTAATTCTATATAAGAAGAAACAAGGTAACGGGAATTCAGTGCCTCAGGTTTGAGCAGCATAGGAAAAAGGCCTCAAATACTACTTTGGTTTATTGAAGCTGTTAATAAAAGTATAACCCAGACCTTCTATCTCAATCTCATTTCCAGTTACACTGTCAACTAGATGTTTCATTATGTGAATCTGTCTGCTGATTTATATTGGAATGAAGGGCTTTATGGACAAGGAGGGAATATATATATATAGGATATCTTAGAGGGAAAAGGCTGGAAGAGTGGTTGCACAGGTTTTTAATTATTTTACACTCTTAAACTACACATTATGTATGAGGAATAATAAGAAACATGACTAGCATAAAGTTAAAAAACTTTGCAGAAAGTGCTGTTGTTTAAAAAACAATCAAAAAACCAAGTAGGGAACATCAAAGAAAATTTATGGCTGATATCAGAATGTGCAGTGAGAAGCCTTCTGTGAAATATGAGTACTTATCTTCCTATATAAAGGCTGTGAATTCTAATGATTTCGTGGCTGTCAGTGTTTGCTGGGCACACATATTTTTCCCTAGACCATGACAACAGGAGGAATATACACTTCTACTACATTATAAAGGAACTACTGTGTGGAAGCATATGGACTTCTGTTGGTAAAGATAAAATTTTCTACTTGGTCTTGCTACTATCTCAGCAGGAATTTTCACCAGAAATGTAAAGTAACCTAAATAAAATAAGCAGCATAGAAAACATTTACAGATTTTTCAAACAGTATATTCCAGTTATCCAAGAGGAAAAGAGGACCAAATAATGAAAATATGGTAGGTAATCAATTACATGTGGTATTGTCAGTAGATCAATCTAGAACAATTTGACTGTAAATACCAAATGTTTGCTTTACTAGGAAAGGGTATTTTAATCTATATGAGGAAGATGAAGAACAGTATAAATTGCTTAGACTAACAAACCAAGCCTGGGCTAAGTTAGTAGTAAAAATTCACAGCTGAGAGAAAATCAGGGGCTTTAATTCTAGCCTCAGATCATGAAATTCCTTAAAACGGGTTTTTTCTCTGCTGCCATAAAGTAATTGCTATATTTCTATTAGTGGAGCATCAAAATGAAGTCTTCCATGTGGCAGTGTCTCCAAGGGGATGACACGGTGCCTAAGAGAGAATTTTCTGCATTCATATATTACAAAAACATTTGCCATACACAGAGTTGACTCCAGTAGCTTTGTGGCACAGGCACCTTACTAGATACCTTTTCTGCTGTTGCACAAAGGAAGGATATCCAGGTATTAAGTAACGACTGTTGAGTGTGTAGTGAAAAGCAGCTGAGTTGCAGGAAAAAAAGAACCAACAAAACCCATGAACTACACAGCAGTTCCTCCAAGTAGTATTACCTCACTGGTTCCCTTGCCTGAGGTGCAGTCTTTGCTGCCTTCCCTTTTTTTGCTGTCTTCCTTGCTACCCCCAAGCAGAGGTGAATTATGGGAAATTCGGATGGGAAAACAAAAAATTACAATATAGTATTACTGAAATTCCCCAAATGTTTAAGTTACCTGTACACATGTGCACAAGAGTGTATTAATTGTGCTTTTTTTCTTGAATAGCCATGCTTTCAGTCTCTTGGCACCAATTCACAGATCATATACATGTACAGAAGGCAACCCTTACCCATAGGAAAAACTAGTGCAGCTATGAGGTAGCTAGCTAAAGTTACCAAAACAATAAAGGAACTACATTCTTGTGATGTGCTGTCTTTATTATTATTATTTTGTTTAGTTACTCACAGATTCACAAAATTCAGCAGTTGGTAGTGGGCCATGAAGTCATTCATCAGTGCAGATTCATGAAGTATAATTGTGACATTTAGCCCTCCTCCTTGTGTTTTAGGTATGTCAAACACACTTCTGGTGCCTGGCCTTTGACATTTATTGTTTTTCTAAACTTCTTCCATTCTAACCAGTGTAAGTAATAATTAAAGCAGAGTTGCACTTGAAATTAATTTAGTGCTCCATGAAAGTGGTTTTGTAGAAGATATTTGATGTTGCACAAAAAACCCTGGAAGTGGTTGAAATTTTTGAAGCTCTTACAGAAACGTTTATGTAAAACAGCAGTCTGTTGGGCCCATTGCACTACCAGTATGACCAGAGCTATGCACAGATTAACAGCTCCACTGCAAACTGTGCATACTGAATACAAAGCCTTGAGACAACCCCGTATGTAGAAAAATAAAGTTTTGGCAGAATTCAGTTGCTGTATTGGAAAGATATATGAACAGATACAGCATTTTTTTTTTTCACATGTACACTTTTAACAGTGCAATATGATATGTTACACAAATGTGTTTAATCATATTCTAAAATCATTTCCGTGTGTGTACAAAATTCTGTATAATTTAAATGTAATGGAATTTGCAGTTAATATTTAAAGCATAATACAAATGGTGATTTCAAACATGTTTTTACTCTATAATAAGGAAGCACGGTTTGCTAAAAGTAGCTTTTAATACAATTCACTTGTATAAGGTGTTAAATTTTAATATTTTTTTAAGCACATCTTTGCAGTTCAGCAAATGCCCTCAGTGCCAATGAAACTAATTTTAAAATGCTTTTATATTATTGTGCACTTAGGACAAGCTTGATCTACATGAAAGAATGAAAGGTTTTAGACATACTTAATTCAAGTACATCTAAATTTCTGTAAGAACTTTAGAGGAATGAAAGTATTTAATACTAAATAATATTTTTATCTGTGCAAAGCTTAAGTAACTTTCATTTTATTTGGGTTTACTAGATCCAATAACTGAAACTGAACATAAACACAGAAAGCAGCAAAATTCACATTACCTTTTGTATACCTTTTGTATACCCTTGTAGCTCTGTTTACATTAATATAACTCTAAAAAGTTATAAAAAGAACATCATGGATTGAAAAGGGAAACAAAAATGGGGGGGGAAAAGAAACCTGCAAGACACCAGACCAAGAAGAGAATGGGTAATATTTTCTCTTTTATTATTATTTTTCTTTGAAGATTACCTAACATCCTCGTGGTAATAACCCAAGGTACTATGTAAACAAATTTCAATGCTGCTCAAATGACTTAAAATACTCTGTTCAGCTCCTGCAGTAAGTCAGAACAGTGGCACCAATTCCTTTCAATGTTAAATCACATTCATCTTATTGTACATGACTCTTGTGCAAGTAGTAAAGGCTTTATTCATGACCTTGTCTACATCAGTAGAGAGGGCTATATCAGCTATTTACGTGTTTAAAAAAATTAAACTGACAGAACAAGAGATTCTGTCATCTCAAATACCAGCAGCATCTTTCTACATATTTAGGATACGTTTGGCCTAAGCCTTTAACACCTTTTAGAACAGCCATGCAATAAAACAAACTTGGAGATGTTTCTTAAGAGAACACTGAGCATTTTAAACATTTTTCTGAATGATAAAGCCAAGATAAGCAAATCCAGGCCCTTTTAAATGGCTGCAACTTTTCATACACTTAAAGCTCTATAAAACTAGAGCCCATTAGTATATATATTTATATTTTTTATATATATATTTTAAATAAGTCTCTCGTCTGCTTTCAAAATTTATGGAGGGGTTTTTCTGGTCTTTTGGAAGGGCAATAAATAAAAGTAGAAAAGGCTGAACTGTTTTGCATATATTTGTGGAAGAACAGAGAACAATTGAACTTTTTAGAGTTCCAGAAAGATCACTGTACAGAACAAAAAGCTTATATACAATTAAGTGTGCAATTTTAGTTGGCTGGGCCTTTTATTATGCAAGATATCCTTTGACTAGAAGCCGCTTCTATTCTTGACCAAATCCTTCTGTTTCTTCAATGGCAAAAAGCAACTTCTCTTTTAGTTGTTCATAGCTTTTATATGGTGGCAAATCCAAACGATTAAAACTGAGCAGACAAAAACACAAAATTGTTAAATTTGTCTAAATCCCATGTAGAACTCTACAGAACTAGACTGCTATAGTAGAAGTATTAAACATTCTGATCTAACAATTAGAAACAAATGACAATCAGCACAGTCTCACTGCCTTGACATTTCTAAGAACAGTAAAAACAAAGTTTGAGGAATACCTTAAGAAACAAAAGACTGTTACCAGATAAAAAACAGAACCTTTGAAGACTAAAGACAGCTCAAGATACAGACAACTATAATACTTAGAAAAAAGTATAATATAAAAATATAATACTTAGAAAACACCTCTAATACTTAGAAAAAGTAAAGGAAATTTTCACCATGAAGTTCAATATAAACCTAGTTTGATGCATCTCGAAATTTCAACAACAGTACGAACAGGCTGAAATGCCTGGATATAGGTGGGGGTTTTTTCCACTCTAAACTTTGCCCTAAAAGGCTTATGCCAAAACATTCATTCTGTGTCTTCCCCAAAATTATCTTAGACAAAGAGAGATGTTTAACTCTTGCAAGCATTACTTTAAAAAGATCTAGTAGATAAAATGTAAAATGGAGGATACCCTGCATTGGTTTAAAAGTATGATGAATCCTATTATCACAAGTTGCCAAAGGGAAGTGTGTCCATTTTGCATATGGGACATACGAGTAACTCATCTGTGTACCTGTTGGCACCAGTTTGGCACAGGAATGCCACGCCAATAATGGCCCATCTGAAGCCTAGCATTCAGATGGAAAAAATACCGGCATTCTTGGCTAAGCATCCTTGTTTTGAACTTTTCCTGTAATTTCTTTCACACTACTGCTTCTCATAACTTTTTATTTTATAATGTTACTGCATAGTAACTTTCGAATAACTGTCCCTAATACTAACATGACTTGTTAAGGTATTTAACATTCTCTAAAATAAAAAATTAGGGAAACATCTCTCAGTTCTATACAACGATGATCTCAAACTTTTGATAGTTTTGATGATACAAACTGTGTTCAGCCCAGAAGCAAATTTTAAGAATAGGGCAACCAGAAAAATTTTCAATATGGGCATGTCAGGGCAATCAAATGACGTTGAAGATGGAGAACTGATTCAGATTGGATTTTACATTTGATGAAGAGAGAACCACTAAAGGTACAGGAAATTTGCATGCAACGACTCACCAAGTGTGACTTCTTGGTAACCAGGTTTCCTTACCAACTTTTTCAATGCAGAATTTCTGAGGACCATTACTTCCTAGAAAAGAAGATTTTAAGAAGTGTAATCTGTTCCTTTTTAGTTGGCACACATGGAATATACGTGACATAAGACACAACTCAGATACACCAGACAGAACTCATTAGGTGCTGCTCATTGTTACTTGAATATGAGCATGCTTCTCATAAAAAAGAGCTGATTTCCAAATAGTTTGTAAATATATTCATGTGATTTCTGATCTAAAAAGCCCTTCTAGCTCTAAGGTGATAAACATGCAGTTCTAGTTATCTGTACACTTGCAGCATGGTTCATTTGCAAATGAAACAGTATAACAGTTTTGGTCACCTTTTACTTACCCATAAGTTCAGCAAATCCACCCAGTGGTAATCTGCACGTGCCAGTGACAAACTGCAGAAGTCGCATGCGAACCTCGTTGTCTGTTTCTTTTACAAACTAGGCACAGAAATTCAAATTATTTAATAAAAATCTTTAACACGGGTGGAGAAGAACAAAAACCCCCATGAGATGGTTGAAAAAGTGTAATTCCACTTGAAAGTACACCACCTTGGTAATAGTTTGTATTTCTTCATTTTAGCAAACAAAATTGATGGAGAGAGAAGACTGATTTCAGATTATATGCACTGTTAACCATTGCAACCTGAAGGCTGGAACAGCAAATAATAAGAATCCTTACGTATTTTATTCTACACAACTATAAATCATGCCAATGCTTTGTACGACGACTACTGCCATTTTGTTTAAACACAGCACTAGCCTAACCACAGGCTCTAGGTATTTCAAGACTGAAGTATTCTATTCATATGGAAGTCTCAGTGAGAGAAAACCCATCCATAACAGCTGCATCACTTCATATAGGAATTCCCTGGCAACGGGAGAAGAAGAAAAAAGAAGGGAGGCGGAGAATGTCTCACTAAGAGAAGGGGCAGATACACCTAGAATTCTGACTCAGAAAAACTTGCATGTAAATGTTGATACCATATCCAAGTTACTTAAACTTCCAGTTAGGATTGTTTCAGTACCAAGAATCTTAAAAAGATATATCAGATCTTACAATATAAGTAAGTTAGGAAATACTTGATTTGCATGATTTTCCTATAGAAACTTAGTCAAAAGCATTTCTAAAATGGTGATTTATCATAAGAGAGGAACTGCCTACTTCTGACTTGTCTTTAGGAAAACTCCTAGAAAGTGCAAGTCTGAACAGCATTTTGGAGGGTTTTTCCTTAGCCAACTTCATTCAAATGTGAGTGATAATTAGTCAGTGCTAGACCGAAATAGTTAATATGACAATAAACATCATAATATGTGGCATTTTAGATCATCGAATCATAGAATGGTTTGGGTTGGAAAGAACCTAAAAGATGATCCTGTTCCAAACCCCCTGCCATGGACAGGGATACCTTCCACTAGATCAGGTTGTTCAGAGCTCCATCAAGCCTGGCCGTGACCACCTCCAGAGATGAGGCATCCACAGCTTCTTTGGACAACCTGTTCCAGGGCCTCACCAGGCTCACAGCAAAGAAATTCCCCCTCGTTTCTAATCTAAACCTACCCTCTTTAAGTTTGAACCCATTTCCCCTTGTCCTGTCACTACATGCTTTTGTAAAAAGTCCCTTTCCATCTTTCTTGTAGGCTGCTTTCAGGTACTGGAAAGTGAAGATGAACAGGTGTACTACAAGTAAGAACATTTAGAAGGTAGATCACTGTTAAGAATGAAAAAAAAACTTGTTGCATTATCAGTAAGGACAAGATATAAAAAAATATTCATGAGCCAGCATCCAAATGCAATGTGTGTACCTATCTGCCATTTCTCACCCTAAAGTATGCCCCCTAAAGACCAGTAATGCTCCTTTTCTGAAAGGAAAAAAGAAAGCAAGCAGGAAGAACCTTCATTTGGATGGCATCCTTCCGCTCCACATGTCATTAGTGTTACAGAACAGAACAAAACCTAAAGAAGTCACACACCTGCCAGAACCATATGATCTGTTTGCTATTCCTTGTATAATGACGATAAACAGTGTTCCTCTGCCAGTCTGCTAAATCAACTTCTTGCATACCACAGAGCATAACCTAGAAAAGAGAATGATTACTTCACATTAAACACAAAGTATTTTCTATCTTGTATGAGACATGGTAACAAAAATAGAAGTTCATGCTCTGAGAAAAGGACTGGTAATCTTTTCATTTTACTCCGGTTAGAATGTTTTTTACCCTAAGTTTATAGAACTCCTCCAAATTTGTTTATGTATTTAAGTGATGTGAAAGACTGAATACCAGAAACTTGGTATCTTCCAACTAATAATTCAATAATAAAAGCTACTACCTTTTCCATAAAAGTAATTTTTATATTAAAGAGGATATTTTCCCTCCCATTAAAGTTTTGTCTCATATTCCAAGATGATGATGATTACACTGCTGCTTTTGCTGCTACTAATGAAGATAAAACACATTGCAAAGTATTTATTACAAGAGGAAATGAAAGCTTAAAGTTCTAAAGGCAAAACCTCCTACAAAACTGAACGATGAATGAGGCTGATCAAAGTTCCTTCCCAGAAAACAAGTCCCATTTAACTTAAGAGGCTTTCAGAAAACTGCTCATTATATAAAGGGAACCTTGGCAGGTCTCACAGAAATAAACGAGCATAGCACTACACAGCCCTTTGTCCCTGCTCCAAATCACAACCCCAAGGGTGAACACAGGCCAGGCTGATAGCCAAGGAAACATAGTGTATGCAAACAATTCCTGTTATCAACCCTATGGTTACATACTGAGGATCTGCAAATTTCAGTTTCAAATCCTGTTGGTTCCTCCAAGTTTCTGTCCTAAAATGTAAGAACTCTAGAACCTATCTTAGACTGTGTATGTGATCCTAAGTGATCATTATACACCAGAATCAACTTCTGTGTTATCTATTAGACAGTGATTCTACAATAGAGGAAAATGTTTTCTGTGACTAATAGATTCATCAATGATCTCACATCCTGATCCTTTCAGAGAAACTTCCAAACACATTTTAACACTGAGGACAGAAACTAAAATTCCCAGCAGCTGAGCAGTACAAAACACTGATTCAATAGATAATGTGGCTTTTCATCATGATTTAATCCCAATGCTCATATTAAATTCTCTGTGTTCCAGAAGCTACAAATGCAGCATGCATAGATGAGAGATTCAAGATGACCTATCTCTTTAATCATTCCGCATGTAATAGGTTTGCAAAAGATAGAAATGTTGACAGAAAACCTCACCTCTAGTTCCTTTTCATCAAAATAGTGTAGCCACTGTAGAGGAACTACTTCATTAAAACCATCAAGAAAAGCTTTGGTTTGTTCTCTAACTCCTCGAGAAAATCGCCACTCTGCCATTAGCCTGGGACAGAACAAAACCGAATGTGAATTAAACATCAATTAGCATTTAATGCAAGGAAGTTCAAACATGTATGATTGTGTGTTCCCATGAGGTAACATCTGCAGATTTTACTTCTTACACTGTATGAGTCCATTAACTATAAAGAACCTACCATACTAATATTATCACAAATCTCCGAACTCAGATAACAGTACAAGTAGCAAGATGCACTTAGATTACCATTTCAGTTGGGGAAAAAAATTTGAGAGAAAAAATATTATTAACTTTTCAGTAAATCAGCAGCCTTTTGATGAAAATAACGCTATTAGGGCATTATTCTTTGTTAAGGAAAGATTTAGTTTAGCTTAAAAAAATAATGCCAGTATTTCAATGGTAGAAGAGAAAAATTTCCACTGATTTTAAAACATTCTCTTAGAAAAAACACCACGTAAGCAGAGAATAGTAAAAAATACTGTTGCTTACAATACTTGTAACTATTGTTGTCCAGTCCTTCTAAGTATGAGACTATTTCCAGCTTCAACAAACAGAAGTAATTTTCTGTCCTGAGCTTCTGATTTACACTAAGATTTGGAGGAAGAGCTAACATGTTTAAAGTTTCAACTAAAATGATCAAGCCATTTCTGAATAAAAAACCCAAAAGACAATAAATATATATATATACATACATGTACTATAGAAACTAGTTATCTGAGAAACTAAAGACCTCTAAGTGGAAACTTTATGTGCAGTACTGGATATACACTATCACAGAAAAGAATCTGTGTACGTCTGCTTTTGAGATCACTGAATAGACAGATTAGAAACACAGGTTCAGAAAAAGGAAGACATAAAATTAGGAAACATGTAGAGCAGTAGAAAGAGTTCAAAAAAATAGTTTATGTCACACCACATTATAGACCATTCTGAATTTCAGTTTCCACACTGACAGCAAAGTTCTGAACAATTTTGGAATCTTCTGTCAAATACATGTCTTCGCTCCTCCCAGATCTGTTTCCTGCAGTTACTGAAAAGAGCTTTGTTCATTTTCATTTTCACCTGTTCTCTCATTGTACATCTAATAACATAAGAGGTCATCTTCTCTCTATATGGTCTCTTTTTGTACCAACAGATCATAAGATACCAACACGTACCAAAGTATCATTTCCATAACAGTCACAAGAATTATATACTAATATGGGCAGGAAAAACAACCAAAAAACCCTAAAACAACACTGTTAAAAAAGACTAGAAAAACAGGAGAAACATGGAACACTTTTTTCAGCATCTACACTTTCTTACCCAATGTATTCTTCTTTGTTCTCCTCAGTTACCAAGATATTTGAACCTCCTGATTTCAGCTCATGTGAGGTTACTTTTCCTAAGAGCTCCATATCCACACAAAAGTACATTTCCAAGTTACACTCTTCGATGTTATTATCCCTGGATTTTAAAAAAAAAAAAAGTGCAATAAATTTGATATAAACAAAAAAAAAAATCCATAAAATATCACAGACACACATACAAAATAAACGACTAACCTTATCCAAATTAGGGAGTTGTAAAATTCAGTATCAATAGATTCCAAGTCCTTAATAGTAAGCTTTTTGCTCAGCATTCGTTTGTAGAAAGGCAGAGAAAAACCAGTGTCAATAAATTTCCCATGAAACAATGCCTGTTGAATAGAAAAAGTCTGTTTAGCTTTTATTGAACTACTGAAATATTGAAGCGTTTCTGGACTTGAAGTCTTTTTTCCTTTTTCCTTCAAATAATAAAAAACACCAAATAGCAGTAGCAGCTTGGTATTTAAAAACTACAAAACATTACATTAAATGGGAAGAAAAAAAAATATGAATTGACAAAATTTATCCAAGCATATGTTATTACAATTTGGAAATTCTCATGAAAGGATTTCATCCTTGCTTTACTTTATTATGTGAATAGGCATAATTGCCAGGTGTTATTTGATCCTACTTGATCATAAAATTTCATCCTATTTGGTTCTACTGACATTTTTTACTATACACATCCATCCAGCAAAATAATCCTTTACAGAATACTTCTGCAGCTTGTAAGAAAGAGCTTTGAGAATCACATTTTTTGTAGGTGAGTAACAGAACTGGGAAATTAGGTTCTCCATGAAACTGGAAAAAAACCCTAAACATAGTCACACTTGTCTCACCACACATGTACATAGGTGTAAGCTAATTTCTAGTACTGAAGCAAAGCACTACACACACATACACACACACACACACACACAGAGTGGTGACCTCTACGCTGACTCAGTGCATCTGAGAACTAATGGAGCACAGCTATAACCATGAAAACTGTTTTTACCCTCCTTATCAAGAACACTTTCTTCAGTAAAATAGCTTTTTTAAAAATCACCCTAAACATAGGCCATGTATGGCATTCATTGCTTCTCTTTCCTCATGACTAAAATTCTATGAGCAGAAGCGCCAATTAACAGACCATTTTCTCGAAGCTCCATCTTTTTCCCGACCTTCTAATTTCCCACCTAAGATTTAGTCTAGCACGCATTTTCTTCTGCTTTAAGAAAGCTTAAAGAAGTTCTCTGAGAGGTCTTTATTTATTTGTTTATCTATTTATCTTTAAACTAGTCTTGACTTCTTATAGGAGAGTGAGCAGATAGAAACTGAAAAATTCAATGTTAATTAATGTGTATAATAATCTTACAGCAAAATATAAAAGTTGCCTCAGCCAACTTCATTTAACAGGTTTTTGTTACAGAGTAAGATGTGTATTTTTTATATTTAGTCCTGTCTCAGTTGAAAGCGTCTGTGATTACTTCAGTACTTAAAACTAAAAGAAGTCACAGTGATTTTAAAACTGTGAGCAGGACAGAAAGTGCAACTGCATCTAAAAAGTATATTTAGATTCCTTAAAATGATTCCCAGTTACCTTATTACCTGAGCTATTTTAAGCCACTAGAGGGGATCCCAGGAAGCATTGCATAAAGTACCATCTAGTATCAGCCATGGCTACACTCAAACCTTGCAACAACATCAGGCACTGTTACACAGGTCTCTCTCTCACCTAGCTGAGAGAATTTAAAATACAAGCACATAAATACTTCAGGAAAAAAGGTTTGTCTTTTAATTATGTTAATTACTTTAATTACCTTCTCTACTATTACCTGTATTGTTATGAAATAGTTTTCCTGAAGTTAGAATTTCAAGTATATATCTTATGCACAAAATCAACAATCACTGACTAAAAAGAGACAAAATTCGGCTCTAGTACCTAACTAGCTTTATCACATCTTCCTGCTAAATGGCACTGTAACTTGCTGAGGGTTCTAAAAGTAAGAAAAAAGTTGGCAGCCTATTGAAAGCGTTAACCCAAGGAGATAAATTTTCATGACAGCACAGAAATGGTGAACTTGGCCATAAAATCCTTAAAATCAGAGATGTTGTTGTCAAAATTGAATACATTTCTCAAGAAGCATCTCTAAGAAAAGCAAAACCAAGAAATCACCCAAACCTAAAATATTTTAAGACTCAGACTATTTTTTTCATTAATGTTACATTTGTCTTGTATTTATTCTAATTTCATACAAAAAGCCTGAACAACAGAAGACAACAGTCTGTTCAATATGAAAATACACTTTTATCTACTCATTTTGGTTTCACTGTTCACCACATTCAGGGATGTTGCTGAGGACTACCTGTAGACATGATGATCATGTGGAAAGATGACTTTATCACTACATGGAGAGAAAGAAACTGTGACAGAACAGGAGTCACTATAGAAAACCAACCCAGCGATACCAGAAGAAATGACACAACATGCCTCATCAGCTTTTAGTTTATGAGAAATCTGATGGCAGAGGATCAGTTCCCCAACAGCTTCTCTCTCCTCAGTATCTGACTTTTGTATCCAAGCATGTACATTTAAATTAAGGCTCAGTGTAGTCTGCATTCTAACTAATTTTTTCAAATACAGTAAGGCATGCCAAGCCTAGCTGAGGAGCCTTTTTCACAAAAGTGAAAATACTCACATTTTTCAGAGCATCAGTATTCAGACACTCAATCAAACAGCAGTTTGCATGAAGCACACACATCCAATTGATGAAAATAAAATATTATATTAAATGTCATATTAACTTTCATCACTCTCCCAGGAAATATGAGTGTATAAGAGACTCAACTCCCAGGGAATCTTTTGGATTAATAACCTTATATGTCTTAATCTTCCATTTCTATGAGATTAATATAACCTTTAATAACTGTAAAAACAAATACTGTTCAGGAATAAATGTATAGCTACAGCAAATATAAAACCTTAAAAATCTAACCTACCATGGCAATAAAGCGCCCAATGAAACAGAAATATGAAAGATGGTCAGGATTGATTGTTGATGCTGGATTAATCTGCAGGCAATAGTTGCTCTTGCCAGCATACTCAAATAGGCAGTACATAGGGTTCAGTACTTCATGGGAAAGCAAGAAAAACCATTCTCTAAGGAAAAAAAAACATGTATACACATAAAAACCATCAAATACAGATGTTTATCACCATTCCACTTAGGTAACTAGCAAAATGGTCAAAATATATGCAAACTTTGAAAAATAATATAAACAGTGCTGTATTAGAATAACAGAATAATATGTGGTATTATATACTTCTTAAGTATAAAAATTTATCAAAACCAATAATGTTAGAAAGTCATAGTTTCCAAACTTTAGAAATGATAGTTAAGATTGTCATCGTGAACACACCCTCAGAGCAGAGGTTTTAGATGCCTATTGGTAACACTTTTTCCTACAGTCCTTGCCTCAACCTGTACACAGCATCTATCCTCCTCATGTCTGCTTTACCATCTACAACTCAAATCTTTATTTTAAAAAAAATCACAATTATTCCACACTTCTTATAAAAAACTTAGATAAAACAAAACAAAACCAATAAGCCCAAACCTCAGCACACCTTATTTGCTTTCCCAATCTGACCCTGAATTACGGTGGTTTAACAAATTACCATGCATTAGTTAAGCATACAACAGTGTGAAAATATCTTTTTACTGAGATTACACAAATATATTTTATTCACCACTTTAATAGCTTCCAGCTCAGCTGATCTGAAGTAATACCAGAATCTGGTATTTAGTGTTTGGATACATTATTTTTATAATACTTAATGCTGTATAGTATTTACATATAATCAGGGATCTCAGAGGCAGTCATATATATTCAGGAACTTTTGTATCAGGCACTAAGTGTTTAGTAGTAGATAGCCAGGCTTAGGGAAAACCTATAAAAATGCTAAAAGTCTATCCTATAACAACTATCCTATAATCCATTCCAACTACCTTTCAACTGTCACATTTAAAACCTATCTTTTCTACCCCTGTATTTACTCTAAATCAGGGAATACAAATGAACTTTGCTGGCATGTTTCTCCTAACAGTTCTATGAAACTCAGGTCATGGATCATGATTCGCTGTGATACGCTTCCAACCCAAAGGCCAAATAGAAAGAACAAACAGAGAAAGGCAGCCAGGATATGATAACCCTAACAGGGTTCCATGTATCTTTCAATAAGCATGAGAATGTTGCACAGGATTCTATGCAGGTTTTATACTGAGACAATTATATTAACTCTATAAAGAGGCATCAAATTTAATAGGCATTTAAATTAGAACAAAGTCAGATAACAAGGGAAGAATTAAATAAATCCATCATTGACAAGAAGTTTGCAGAAGCAATGAATTTTTCACATCAACATCTAAAACTTGCCACAGGACATAGTGTCATACTGGTCCTGCTAAATGGAAAGTCAAGTCTGGAGGGAACACTGATTTTAGCCTGCTGCAAGAGAGCTGATAAATCAGGGGCATCAGCTTTCTTTATTTGTATTAATGCAGTATTGTATTAGTCAGTACATTAACATTTACTTAGTGTCACTTAAAAATTCTCAGCTCAAGTTACAATGAGATCCTTACTGCTTCTCAGTTTCACATACAAAATCTTGGGCAAGACCTAACTAACTATGAAACTGCACTACTTATTTATTTGTTATTTATTTATGCTACTTTCTGTGACTACGCACTTGAGTTAAATTATTCTAACATCTTGTCTTTGGAATACTTTGTTTTTATGGAACAGACTACTTGAACTGTCCCTGTTCCCATCTTATGCCTAGGGCCATCAAGATAGGGACACCAACCAAACAAAACCCATGCAAAGCAAAAATTGAATTCCTCCCTGCAGTCAGTTCCCAAAAGCCTATCAGATATTGTAATTCAGAAGCATAACACCCCATATATCCAAAGAAGCTCAACCTTCAAAGGCAAGCTTCCTTATTTATAAATACTATACCTTTTCATTGAATTTCTTTTTAACACTGTAAGTCACATAAAACCAAAGAACACCTTTATAATAAAAAAACACAACCTAACAAGAAAAGTTCTATCAACTATGACCACTTCCAATTCCCTGGATGTACAGGAGTACTGAAATTTTCATCCTAACAGTAACATTTCATATATTGCATTCTGACATTAACTGGCAGCAGTAGTCAGTGGTTGTATTCTGTATGGTCAAGAGATGAAACACACTTTGTCTATGGTTTTCTTCTTATCAAATTTTTCCCTGAGTTTCACTTCAGATTTTTGAAGGGCCGGCAGTCCAGCTGTTTCACATTCTTGTGGAGCCTACATAGTCTGTCCACTGTTACCTCATGCTTGCACTACCCTCCTATTGTTTATTTCCTTTCTGTTCATATCAGCCCAAATCTAGTGTTCACTTGGGGTTTTTTCCAAATAAGCAGAACACTTTATTTTTCCACGGTCCCCACTTCTAGGAAAATGGAACTTTCTGAAATAACTCAGTCCAGAGCAATTAACTGGGATAAAAAACTTCCAGTTTTAACATCAATCTTTGTCAAAGAACTGAACAACTGAGACCACAGTTTTAGCAATACAACGTTATAACCCATAACAATAGCCAGTGCTGCCAGTTCCACCTCCTTAATACATTTAGGGGAATTAAAAAGGTACCCAGGGGTCAGACTGCAAGAGAAATCAAGGTTAGAGTGCTATTAAAAAAATAAAAACTATATTAAACTAATTTCTTTTACCTTGCCAAGCCACCATAATCCAATCCTTCTTCTCCTCTGAATATAACATATAATCTTCTCCTCAGATCATAGGGTTTTAGTGCCATAATCTATTTTAAAAAATAATAATTAATAAATTATAAACTATGCATTGTCACTACATCACTCCTTCAGATTTAATTTTATTTTGATACAGGAATGCTATTTATGTCAAACGTTAAACAGGTTTGACAAGCAATTAGACTATCTCATGAAAAATGCAATCAACGAACTACACACAAAAATACCAACTTGGACTTAAAATCCTTGAGCAGCAGATTGCTAGCAAGTGGGAAAGAGTATCTGGAAAGCATCATTATATGGCTGTCCTGTTCTTGCACTCGTCCTAAGGCAGTCATTATTAAAGGAACACAGGCAAAAAGGCACTTCATCTGATATATATTATTTTTGGGTTTAGGCAAATCAATTAAAGAAGTAATTTAATCCAGAATAAGTGTAATACACTTTCATTAATAATATGCTTTCTACTTATACAGAATCCCTCCCAGAAGGTTTTGATGTGGCAACAGCAGTAAGAATTTCCACTGTTACAGAGAAAGGAGGAATATCATACACAGGCTGCAGACTGTAAGAGCCCAAGAATTGTAAGATTCAATTACACAGATTTAGCCTCTGAAGGACAAAGCAGGACACCAGTTTTAATTGGAGAAAACAAGATATTGTTAATGTATCTAATCACACATAAGAATCAGGAAAGCAAATCTGATGTGGTTGATGCAGTAGGCAATGCGGTTTAGCTATGGAACTCATGACCACAGGAGGCTGTAGATGCAAAAAGTTCACAAGAGGAACACAGACAAGCTCACTGAAGAGAAGTCTCTTGAGGATTATTAAAATACTCAGAAACCACACCAAGCTCAAGAAGCATTTCAACTGTAAAAAGTTGGAAGCTGAAAGATCATTTGGTAAAAGTATTATATAGAACAGTTCTGTTCTTACAGTCCTGCCTAACAATCCCCCACTAGCTAATACCAGAGGAAGATTTCTATGCCTGAAGGACCATTAGTCTGGACTGGCTGTGGCCATTTTTGTTCCTATGCTTTGTCTCAATAAACAAACACAATAATTTTTGCAGGCTTACTTGCTGGAAGGAATCCTCAAACAAAGTCTGTCTGGATACATTGATTTTCACATGACTTGGCAGTGCATTGGACTGTAAGCATAAGGCAATAACATTAAAAGGCAGCACGCATAAATGTAAACTCATATAGTTTCAGTAAGTAAATAATTATTAAATCAGTACCTGACACAAGTAACGGAAATGAGCAAGTTTCCACCTAAAGCTACGCTCATAAGCAATCTGTGGCCCTTTATTTCTGTAAAGAAATATATTTGAGATACATTAATAATACAGACATCAAATAGTACTTTAAATGCTAAACAACAGCACAAAAATTGTTGTTCTAAGATACAATCAGAAACAAAATGTAGCTGATGGTTTGGTAGGCCAGTCCACCACCCCTTCCCCCCTTTATTTTTAGTTTAATATGCAAGTCAATTTACCAAATTGAGGAAGTCAGAGATCAAGAGGATATCAAATCCCTATCAAACTTGTAAAAATTACAAGTCACCAAAAGGAAAGACATCATCTTCACTGACAGAAAGACTGCTAAGTTAGGCTTCATAAATTCAGCTGTTTGTGAAAATATGAAGGACTTTCTAGTGCAACACTCTAAAGGCTCTTTGAATAAAACGTCATCAATATGCTATCAGAAGTAAGCCCTACCCTATATAAAAGACATTAAGACAGCCACTATATGTTGAGTCAATACTTCTAACTAAACTATTTTAAAGAAGACCTGAATGTAAACTTTTTGAGAAATATTTAGAACTACTTTGTTTAGACATTATTGTTGCTAGAGTATGTACAATTCTAAGAAATACTTATAATGATCATTTGCTGTTTCTTTAAAATGTAATGCCCCCTCTCTATTTATAAAATGATTACAATCTTGGAATTTGAAAAATTAATAAAAAATATCGAATGTCAGAGCAGTACAGCAAAGTGTGCCACAGATAAACTGACAATTAAAGCTTAAAAATAAATCAAATTTATATTGCAACGATTGGTCCACAATTTAGTGTGCAATTCCAGCTAAAACTGTAGAACGTTTTAAAGCATGAGAAAACTTCACTGTTTAACTATAACAAGGTAAAACATTTAAAAATATATTTAATTTCTCACTTACACAGAAGATTTCCCAGTACGAGGATCATTGAAGGTGGTGGTTCTCGTATTATGATCAACAAAGTATCTGACACCTTCTCTGGTATACCTGATTTCCCAGCCCTCTGGAAGAGGGTCCTCATTTTGTAAACTGCAGAAAAAATTTCAGACAGTGGTTTTTTTCCCCTAGCATGATAAAAAAGAATTAAGCAAGTTCTTTTTTTTCTGCATAGTCAGTATACACACCTACCCTTGAGTTCGAGGGTCTTCCCACTGTGTTGTCTTTGTGTTATGATTTACAAAATACACCCTGTCATTTGAATCCACTCTCCTTTCTAAGGGGGGAAAAGAAAAGAAAAGAAAAAAATCCAGCATACAACAAGTGTACTCCAAATTTCTGTAACTGTCCCTTCCTGAAATCAAAAGCTAATTAACTTACCCCAACCTGGTGGTAAGGGCCCAAGTGGATCATTCTCTGCTGACAACATCGAAGCCTATTTAAAAACAAGAGGACTTTCAGTTAGGCCAAATACTATTCGTATTTTTTTCTTAATGTGTTGTAAGATTATCACTAGTCCTGCAGACTATTCGTTCTGGAAAAAAACATCATGCCATTTTAAATCTGGTTTTGCAAAGGAATACAGATAATATAAGACATGATTTGCACACTTGCCTCAACTATTTCCAGCCCAATGTATCCTCCCTTTCCCTTCCTAAGGAAAACTGGAGAGTCAGTGGTCTCACAAAGAGGTACAGTTCGTAGAAGTTTTGCAGAAGTGTGTATCAGCAGATAAGCACAATGTTCTTGCTAAAGAACATGTTTTACCATGATAAACATTTGCAAGCATGGTTACTACTGCCAGCATAAGAGGTTTTGCTTCCTCAATACACGATGACTTCCCTGGATGTTTGGCTATTTTCAGACTTTTCAAAAAATGAAAATGCAGCTGCATTTGTTAAAAAACCGGATGGGTAAAATTGTACCAACATATGGTAAGGTTAAAAGGGGGGAAAAAAAAAAAAGTAGAAAGAAAAAAAAGGATTACATTATTATGTAAAACCATGCTAAGCTCATAATATACTGTAACCTTGCAGAAGTCCCCCAGCATCTTCCAAAAATACAAAGCATAGGGGAAAAAAAAAACCCCAAAACTGAAACCAGAAATCCCACAGACTGTAGGATCCATGCTCTGATTTATAACTAAAAGCATCCATCCGTAAAATTTTGTAGACATTAAATTTTTCTCTGTCTGTATGCAGAATGGAATTTTCCAAAGAGTAGCATAGGCACACCTTACTACTAATACTGCTTTGTATAGCATTTGCAATACAAAAATGTCAAATCCACTTAAGAGTTTACAACAGCAAATTCAGGCAAAACAAATCTACGATATTTTTCCTGTGAAAGAGAAACTGAGCAAGGATCAGAAGGAAATGCATTAATTACACTCAAAATCAAGCTGTGTATTTGTTCCAGCCACCAACTACTACACGTGAACAGAGAATTATCATTATCTCAGCAGCAAATGCAGTTAGCCTTTTCTGCTTTTGGAGACTAAACAGTCACAATGACCCTCTAACCAAAGACTTCTCTGTGGTGAGTATCAAAAAAGAACAGTGCACAAAAGCAAAATGCTGGCTGCCAAAGAACTGAATAGTGGCACGATTTAGATATTTCCAACCTTCTTAGTAGGCCCAAGGATCTGTGCGTGGCTGCTGGCCACACACAGATGTATATTTAACAGAACACATTGAAACAGTAGGCAGTGGCATGGGATGAGGCAGATTCAATACCAAATGGACTATGATAAATTAATCCAGGTAAAAATGAAAGCAACTCAAATAACTGTATCCTATCTACTTTTCCGCCTTCTGACATAGTTTAGCTTTGACCACTCAAGGTAATCGAAACAGTCTCTTACTCACTGGACGTATTTATCTAATTTTTTTAAAAAAATAAAATACAGTCTCAGTCATAAACTGCTATGTAGGGAGAGTCTTGGTATGCCACCAGAATATGAAAAGTTAGCTGGAATTTGACTCCAACTATTCTAGAGAAAAAGTACACAGAGGTGCTAACGGGGGAAAACAAAATCACACTTTTTTCAATGTAATTTCACTTTTTTCCCCCCAAACAAACTGTGACTTCTACCTATGTAACTAATATGACACTGAGAAAACAGAATTCTGAAGAGATGCAGTCATATTATCTTTTCTCTTTCTCACAAGCAAATCCTCATTTAATGATTCTAAGGTCAGATGGGACATTTTAAAAAATGAGTCTGTGGGTTTCAGTAAGAGTTATCACTTCATGAAGGAAGGAACATAATTAAATTTTAAAAATATGTTGTTCTCTGAAAGAATAAATCCAGCTTTAAAAAAATCTTGGCATCAAGAAAAGTGAGAGTTTTCTCAAATGTTTATGCAACTGATCGAAGTATACACAAGTACAAAATGTTGGTCAGCAAGAGCTCTTGGCTCCATGTGTTTCAGCTGTGATTCTTGGATTTGCATTAAAAGTTACCAATGTGTACAAATACCTGAAGGGTGGCTCAAAAATGATGAAGCCACACTTTTTTCACTGGTGCACAGTGGAAAGACCAAAGTAAATGGGCACACACTGAAACACAGGAGGTTCCCTCTGAACATCAGGAAACAGTTTTTACTGAGGCTGACTGAGCACTGGCACAGGTTTCCCAGAGAGGTTGTGGAGTCTACATCCTTGGAGATATTTACAAGACATCCAGACACAATTCAGGACAGCTGGCTGTAGGTTGCCTTGCCTGAGCAGGGACATTGGACCAAAAAACATTCAGAGGTCCCTTCCAGCCTTGACCATTCTATCTTTCTCTAATTGCACAAGACAAATTGACTTTGACACACAGCTCTAGGAGTTAAGAAAATTAGCTGTGATGCATGTTTCTGCTATTGATAGTGACACAATATAATGTCCAATTGGATAAAGAGAGGCTGAGAAGTCTTAAATGTAAGAATACTTTACTTCAGAGGGATACACAAATAAAATCCATCAAAGTCAGGCCTGCATATGCATAGAGCCCTATTCCAATGAAGCTGGTTTAGACCTGTATTTCAATTGTCTCTTCTTTAAAATACTCCAACTTTGCAAATATCAATTAAAAAGTCTCTGGGATTGAAACACTTTTAAGAGGCCAAGCACAATTCTTAAAATGCACTGTTTAGAGTGACAGTGACATGCAGGTACCATCATTCTTAACTCTAAAAAAAAAATCTGTTCTATTTATCCAGTCACAGACGGGAAAATCCGTCTCAAGAAGTATCCTCTTTGAAGCTACTCATATTTTCTTCAGGCAGAAGTGAGCAACTACCTGAGAGAAACAGAAGACTATGTAGGAAATTCCAAAGCTGAACCAGGTGCATAAGCTTCCAAGTAAGCTCAAAGTCAAAGAATTCCTACTTGTATTAACAAATGACTCCCAATCACTAAAACAGTTTTGAAGGTCATTTAGTGTTCAAAATGTCCATAACTCAGTCTTTATGTTCCTTTTCAGTTTAAGGAACTGCTTTATTTTTTTTTACGTGTTACTACTGTCATGAAAAGTCTTAAGCAAAATGTAGTATACAAAGCTCCAGTTAAGGAGCAGACTCAGATGGGAGTATTTTTTGCCCTTAAGGATGATTTTTGTTAACAGTTTTCAAAATAATCAGAATCGGAATTATTGATGCTCATAACACATGTAGTTGAACAGTTATAAAATCGTTTTTTCTAAAGTCAAAGAACAAAAAGTATACTTATACCTCTCTACTAATTTCTAAATGTTATGTAAAAGTTACCGAGTAGAGGTATCGTTGGTTGAATTGTTGCATAGCTCCCTGCAGTTGATTCCGCTGAGATTGCCATTGCTCAAAGTTCCTGACTGATTCCATTGTTGGTCGCTGCCACGTTGTGGTTCTGGTGTTGTGGTCCACATAGTAAACTCTCCCTCGGTCATCAACTCTTCTTTCCCAGCTTTCAGGAAACACAAATGTTAACAGCTAAATTTTTCAGTAGCGTTACTAACTGATTTTCTCTTTATACTAAATTCCTAGCAGAGCTTGAATGAACTACTGAAGTCACAGGCATGATTTAATTTCTAAAGGACACAATAGTCCCCAGCTTAATTGGTAGAAGACCAATCACATTGAGCAAACATAGACTTCAAGCAATAGCATGCTCAGCTCACTGCCACCTCATTTTTGACTTTGTAATTTACTGTGACTGCAAGCAATGTTGGCAGATTTCACACAAAACACTTTGCTGGGAAATCTGAGGTTTGGAATCAGTGCACTACACTTAGTGGTGCCACCTAAATAAAGGTGATCAAATGTGTATTATTTCATGCTTAAGTTTTGAAAGAAGAACAAAATACTTTAATAGCTGTATTTGAACAGGTGACCAGAACAAGTGATACATACAGTGCCAAGATTGCTATAACAAAAGCTGCAATTAATATAATTCCACATTAAATGAAAGCTAGAATTTCATAATATATAATGCACAATACAGTTTTGATGAGCTGCTGTTTGTTTCCTGCAACAAACAAAAAAAATAGTACATTTATCATATTTAATTCACAAATGTTCATATTACCCAGGAGGTAAGGGCTGTGGTCTTTCCCACGTTGTAGTTCGTGTGTTGTGATCAACATAATAGGTTCTACCATGGGGATCCTTTCTTTGCTCCCACCTTCAAGACAAAGAGATTTTCACATAAATCAAGGTGAAAATACTTCCTTAGGACATCCTGCTAAGACAAAACAGTACCTTGGTATTGAATGAAAATACCAAGATCTAAAATTTATTCTAGAACATCAAAAAAAATTCACACTAGAATATATATCAGTTACTTCCTATTGAACTGATGTCATCATAAAGACCTCTTTAAAGGACTTGGCACATAAAATGAGAATACATCAACATTCACAAGCATTTTCAAATTATACTTAAGCTATCTGAGAACAAAGTCAATTAATTATCTGCTCGATGTTTGGATGCTAAAATAACCTCATTCAAAAAGTGCTTAGAGATGCATTCTTTGCATTTCCAAGTTCATGCTTCTCTCTAAAAAAGCAGGAGTGTACATTTTGAAGCTCTGTTCCCTATCTCCAGCAAACAACAGCATCTTTCAGAGTGAACCTGTAGATTGTGCTACCAGATTGTTTTCTTGTGTTTTTATTTCCTTTCCTGGTAAATTCTCTGTCTGATATCCCTGGGGATTATTACTTCAGTTTAAGTATTGCAAAGCAAACTTGAAGAGTTACATTGAAGATGGACCTAGGACCAAATACTATCAACAACTTAAGTTTCATGATGTTGAGAACTACCCTAATGCAACAAAAGCATAAGTGGGGGAGGAAACCAGGATAAATGTTATAAAAAATAATATAAATCTGAAGCCTTTGAAGTTGACATGTTTGTTTTCCTTACATAGATAGATAATTAGCTCCTAAAAATGTAGGCAGAACACCTAGGCTGCTACTCACACCATTCGATGTGCATTTCCTCATTTTTACAGAGTATCCTATAAAGCTACTACGGAATGTTTTCTGCAGTTCAAGAAGTTACATATTAAGATTTCAAGGAGAGAAGAAAGGAGCAGCAGCATTTTACAGAGTTCATAGGCCTAGACATAATGGACACTCAGTTAGGCTGGGGGGAGTGGAGGGGGGCAGGGGGATCCACAAAAAAACCCCCATGGAAACGTGATCAGGGAGGAATGATGAAGAAATGCATTTGGCCATAGTGTACACTATGCCTGAAACTCATGACTATGTCCTCAATGGGAAAGCATGTAACTAATAAAATACAAGAAAAAGTATTTCTATATTTTTAAATGTTTGTTTTCATGTTATCTAACTGCAGAAGCTCAAGTGAAGTGTCACTAATAACTTACTGAACCTCCTTCACAGGGAGCAGGTACAAGACGGGCTCTCTGAAAGATCAGCTACAATGACACAAGGTGTACACACTCTGGGTTAAGAAACAGTCTCTGTGATCAGAAAATGCTAAAATAGTTAATATTTACAATATTATGGAAACATTATATTATTTCCAATTAGTTACTGAAGATATCTTTTCACCCAAACATAAAGCATCTATAAAAAAATTTTCAGTTATACATATATATATTTGAGCATGTACTATATTTTTTTTTTTAATCATGTATTTAAGACTATAGAAGCAGTCTCTAATGGTCTAGTAAAATTAAAATATTCTAGTTATTCTGAGCACATACACACAATTCAAATCTTACTTCTATCTATAACATTACTGAACTCATTCTTACATGGCAAGCACCTAAAAGGATTTACAGACTAGTTTTATAATTCTCTGTGTTTTGGTTTCTACAACACTCTCATAATTTAGGTATCAAACGAGTAACAAATTACAGCCCAAATCAGTTTGAATATCTCAAATGAAAAGTCTTCATATCCATAATGCCCAAGAGTTTGTCTATTCAGATCACAATACCATCTCAGCAAATCAGTTGCCAGCTGTTACTTTCTGGGACAAGAGCAGCCAGTTATAGCAGCAGTACAAACCCCATTTTAGATCAAATAACCCAGTCTCAGCCAGCTGACCTGCATTTGACAATTCCAGTCACTGTTTCCCTGTGTAGAATTAAGTTCCTGTTTCTTCATATACACATTCAGATGAAACATAATTATAGCATTAAAAGCAAAACCACATACCCTGGTGGCAAAGGTTCTGTACTGGCACTACCCGGCTGCTGTCTTACAGGCTCTGCAGGTGCACTTGAGGTGGAGGAGGATTCCCTTGGTTTTGCTGCATCTGCTGCTATACTGTTCTGAGCATTAGGCTGAGCACAGTCTGTTGCAGCTGTAGGTTCTACTCCAGAAGACACAACAGGTAATGCAGAAGTGTGGCTTTCAGAACAACCAGCTGCTTCTGTTGCTGACTGAGGTTCTACTGTAGAGTCAGTGCAATCTGAAGACATGGGAGCTTCGACCGAACCCACTGGAGCCTCAGAGACAGAAGAACTACCAGCTTCAGGTGCAGAGGAGGATGGCTCACCATTAACTGAGAAACAGGAAATAAGAGCAATTGTGTATCGGAATCTGATGAGACCTATTTTTCAAATTACCAACTTTTGAAGTAAACAACTTGGAGGAAATATCTTTAAATTGCACCTATATGCCATAAGCAGCACTTTTATCTCAGATGACAAAAAGTCACAATGCATCTGGCTTCAGTTAAAACTTACAGTCTGCAAGCCATTCACTATACTTCCCTGATAAAGTAATTTCTTAGTTTCTGCATATCTTGGTCAACTCAATGTTACACCTTACTCTAGAGAAGCAACAGGCACCCCTCTGCCTTGCAGAAAATAGCTTGTCCCTTTTTGGAACTCTGAACTTGTATCAAGTTCAAAAAAGAATCTTGATCAGTACAACATGAAAAACAAATATTAAGAGATTATTCTCTGAGATTTGGGAAACTAAGAGGCATTTCTTATGGATGATTTCTTTCCTTTTTCAGAGTTGAGGTACAGAACTCTACAATTAACTGTACACCTGTGTGCGCCTTGGAAAAAAATTCTCCCTCCAAAAGCAGGATTAAAATATAAAAATTATTATTGGCTAACATAATTTACATAGTTCAATGATTGAAGAAAATTACTTTAGAATCACAAAGTAAATCAATTCTCTCCTTTAACGAACAATAAAAATGTAATCCAACTCAAGGAAGCATAACCTCATAAAAGGTTTAATGCAGGCATGGATTTAGTAGGCAAAGGGTGCTAAGATGGCTTTATTATTTCCAAACCACTTGGCCAATGATGCATCAATACCAATCATCTGCAGAGATTAAAAGAACAGCATCTCAGCACAACAAGATCTTGTCTTAAACAAGTGAAATCAGGTACGGCAGTCTGTAGGACACCCAGTAAAAGTCAAGACCCTATAAAAAGCAGTGCACCATCATTCACAATCTTCATTTTCTGCACCAGTAATCAACATAATGCAGTAACTGTATACTTAACAACTTGTACCTGTTTTAGAGTTGGAATAATTTTTCTACAGGACTAAAGATAATAGGCAACATAGACTTCAAGCAACTTTCTACCTTACAGCTTATTATACCTTACCAGGCTAAGGACTGAGGCCAATACAATTGCTCTATCCTCATAACCTTATTGATACAGATTTGCAAAACTTAATCCTACATTAGTGCCTATAAAATGCTGTTCCATTCTTTTAAAGAATTCATTTGCTTTAATTCTGTATAACACTCTTAGAACTAAAAAAATACTCTATTTGTTACTTGCAATATGTATATAATGTCAGCAAGTTCTTGCTTTCACAGATAGTCAGAAAAGCAGGTCAAAGAATTACAAACAATAAAATTGTCCTCAGGAACGAATTTCAATTAGCAAATCAGTTTCTTTAAGGAATTATCACTGTACCATACAATAATTTTCTTGATATGCATAATGATAAGGATGATTTTACAGGCAGCATGATTTGTAAGATATGTAAAGGCACTGCTTTTTGAACACAACTACTCCAGGTAATACATCACTACTTCAGATGGCAAAAAACAAATTAACTACATTAAGACATGTCAAGATTTTATATTATTTCAATCAAATGAAAAGCATGACATGAAAAAAAATTTTAACTACCAATAATTTGATTGAGTTTCCTCAAATTTCTGTTTAAACTAGCAACAACTTTACTTAAACAGAGGAAAACCCACCTGAAATTTCAGCTTGCATTAAAAAAATTCAATTCATCCACATAAGAGAGGTGGATGAATAGGATTACATAATAAAGTTAGAAGCAAAATAACTGACAAATCGCCTCCTCTATTAGTAAGTTGATCTCCAAAACAGATCTATAAAACATTATCTCAGATGATTACTTCACCAATTATGCCTAAAACAGCAGTTTGGGTAACATCACATAAAATTACAATTCTGCTAAGCACAAGAGTGGAGAACAGAAAAAAGTGTCATCAACAAATGCTGGAGACCTGCTTTATGCCTTGCCTTAAAAACATCTCCACCAGCTGGTACAGTAGTTGAAACCTGTTACATGAATGCCTCAGTACAAGCTTAGTGATGATTATATCATATGATGAGTTATATCAACATTACCACTTGAACAAATCAATTATTGTTCAATTACCCTATCCTAATACAGATTTCAAATGGATCTCTCCGCTGTTGAAGAAAAAGGGAGAAATGCCTAAATAATATATATGCCCTCTAGCCTCAAGCTGAAAGGAGAGGGGAATCAAATCAAAGTTCTCCAAACAGAGAAAAGCTTCAGAGAAGGCCTAATTTAATTATTACCTTTTAAATTTCATAATTGTTTCTGCTATCTTCCAATTGTACCCATATTTTTCACTCTATTACAGAAAGTTTGACAGTCTCTGTTCTACTGTTTAGTAACAGCTTGCCTATTTCTATTTAAGGTTATCTTTTCTCTCTGCTATCGCTGCAATCTCTCTCAAAAAGCTGAGAAAAGACAGAAAGCACTTCGAAAGTGCAATCATTATTAGATGAAAAGTTTTGCCAGATGAACAAAAATTAAAAAATGCGTTATTTTTCACTTGTTTTGCTGTATCAAATGTTAATTGTAGTCAGAATCAACATATTTGTGTTTAAGAGGAAAATGAAATTCAGTATCTGCCACTACATGTTTTGAAATGGCATGTGTTTTGAAAAAAATGGAAGGCAAAGAGAGCCTGCAAAACCTCTTGACTCAGAGAACAGAAGTTCCCTGACAAAATCAGATTTATACAATGTCAGAAGAAACTTAACTGTAGTTACTCAAATTAATTGTGAAAGAAAGCCTTTTTTTTCCTCCAGACAGGCAGTAATACAGTTTTGTCACCTGGGACAGAGAAATGAAAGTTTTTGGGCACTTTAATCTTTCTTCATCAGAGAAAAGAACGGATGGGAAAACATGAAACTTCACACATTTAAGAATGGGTCTACTGTAGAAAAATTCACAAAAGTAGACACACAAGATTATCAACTGAAGCACAAAAACATCCTTTCAGTATTTTTAAAAGTCAACAAAAATTGTACAGAAAAAGTGACACAACTCCACATACACTTGAACCAGATAAAAAAACCTTATGGAACATGTTCTTGTAACTCTCCCATTCTTACCAGTGCTGTTGACCGGCTGAGCTTCAAGTGGTTTTGGGACTGGTGTATTTTTAGGTCTGGCTGCAACATGAGTAGGAGATGGTGTGCTGTCTCCATTGACAGCTTCTATACTGAACGTATTCTGTACTCCCGAGTCGGAAGGTACTTGATTGTCTACCCCATTAGAAATGTCACAAGCAGATCTTGGCAAAAATAAAAGATCGTTTTAGGTTATTACAAACAACAGTAACACAACTAAGTCAAATCCTTCACTGAATCATGCTACAGAAACAAATAAAGAAATTCACAGCAGTTTACAGCATGGTGTTTGTAGACCAGAAAGCAGTCAAGTGCAAGACCAAAACAATTAAGAAAGAGGCAAAAATTAGTTTTCAGGATTTCAGCTACTTAAAATAAGAAAGACTTGCCATTTTCACTTCCTCTTTTACTTATAATGCTATATTAGAATTAGGCTGAACAGACTGATGCACCTGCCACATCTTCCAAAAAGGCCTTAGGAACCCTTCCAAAGTGCAGCTATGAGCAGGAAAACTTTTTCTCTCATTAAGCAAGAGGAACAATTGGTTTTGTTAGTCATATCACTAAAAATAGTCATAACAAGAAAGCAACAAAATTCTCCCACAGTAAAAGGAAAATAAGATGAACTTCTCTATGCATTGTCAGAATGGGACATTGTGATGACAAATACACACAGGCAGCATTGTGTTTACAAGGCCACATGGAGATGAATGCAGGTTGAGGGCTTGTGAATGGAAACTTTTGTTCAATTACACTGTATTTTTACTTAAATCTATTCCAGAATGCTAAAAGCCACCCACAAGAGACACATATTGTGAAAATTACAGTCAATGCCAACTCCCTATCTTCTTAAGGGATAGAGGTTAACACTGAAGAAAGTTAAGCGGATGACAAAAAACGTGAGAATAGTTAGAAGTCCAACTTTGCAGAGCAAGAAGAGATGAAGGAGCATTCCTATGCCACCTTATCCAAGTCTAAAGGAGTAGTATAAACAGAGAATTAAAGCATTATCCCTTTTCAACTCTGGACTACAAACAAAATTTGCTTCCTAAAGACATGCACAGAAGCTACCTTAAAACTTTTCTTCCTCTCTTAATTTTAAAATTGTGAATCAAAACTGCTGGACAGTTGTATCAAAAACTGCTGCAACTTAAAATATCAAGAGCAGGATCCCAGCAATAGACATATCTCTAGTAACAACAGCCGAATGAAAACAAATAATTGTTACTACCATTTCAAAATGGCATGCAGATATATTTCAGAACACTTTTAGCAGTCCCAAACCTTTCTAATGAAAACAAAGGAGAAGCAACTTTTTATCCTCACTCCCGCACATTGAGCACCCTTCAGGATACAGAGACAAACCTCCATGTATTCAAAAAAAGAATCAAGTCGAGCGTACAAGGACAAATGTGTCCTTGTCACTCAAACGCATAGCACCTCTATGTTTTTTCACTCCAATGGGTGTCAATAACTTAAAGAGAAAGGGGTTCGTGCAGGGTAACTGAGCAGGGCAGTAACATTAAATTAATCTGAATGTTGACCTGTTTGTCTTACTAGTGGTAAGGGGGCAAAAAATCTACTTCTCTCCAGTCAGTCCATGAGCTGGTATAAAAATAAAGACACCAAGAATGAAGTTCTAAATTGATCCCAAAGTCTTTTTCTTGCCATTTCAGGACGAAGCAGGCAAACCCTTTGCCTGTGTTATGAATACTGGTTGCGAAACTTGATGAGTTTCTTAAACAAGTTCCTGATCGCAACCTTAAAAAGGGTGAGAGGGAAGTAATTCAGGCTTTTTTTTTTTTCCCTTTTCCTTCTGTTAAGATGCTACATTGCAGCAAGATGGTAGACATTAGCAGAAACGGTCCTTAAACAACAAAAGAAAACAAATGGTATGAGTATATAAGACAACACTGAACCACTGGTCCCTAATTTCTGCTGCAACATTTAATAAATTTCCAATCAGTGAATTTTTATGTACAGAGGGCTACCTATCCAAAAGGCAATGAGAAAGTAGTGGAGGGAAAAGAACAAAGTGTAAATTTAATTGTTCTCAAGATCAATTATGTAATTATCAAAAAAGTAATGTTTCTAAAACATATGGCAACATAATTTAGACCTTGACAGTTAAAATCTATGGCCTTCAAAAAAATTAAAACAAACCCAAATAAACCAAAAACCAAACAAACAAAAAACCCACACTAAACCACAAACAACCCAAACTTTTCAACGGAACAATTTGCTAATATACTTCATATGCTATAAAACACAAAAATTAATGCCAACCTGGATGAACTTCTTGCTGGAGCATCTCTGCTTTCATGCACAGCCTCGCCATTTTGCTGAACTTCTACTGAACAGTAAGAAACAAATTCAACAGAAACATTCTATTATATCTGTTTGAAATCTTAATCCAAATGTAACCATCTGATTTAAATATTTTAACTTACTGGTCGCTGATGAACTGGGATTTGTAAGAGGTTCTTGTTCAACAACCAAACCATCTAGCACAACTGTCAGTTCACCTGTTTGCACCATGCCACTCTTGTTTTCCAAAGACAGTTTCAACTGTTCTTTCACCTTCTCCACTAAAATTGGTGTTGGGGTGGGTAGGGGAAGAGAACGAGAGAAGGGATAAAGGAAAGATTAAATTCAAACTAATATTCATATTAAAAGAAACTTTCAACACACAAATGTGACACATGTATTCAGTTCTACAATAAATATTCAGATGATTCAAGTCAGCACAGTAATCACTATGGAGCTCTGTACATTTATACCCGCTGTGGGTAAACACACACTTTATTTTAAAAATTCATTTGCTGTTTACATAGTATATTCTATAAGTATGCTATAGAATTCACGTGGTTCCAGTACTTTGTTGTTAATGATTTCCCGGGTTTGCTATTTCCACTAAGCCCTTTTGAAATTATGCACTACTTACATAACTACTACTTACATACACTACTTACATACAACTTACATTGATGGCTTAAAGTCAAACAACTTCTGAACTACACATCCAAATATTGCAACCTCATCCTATAACCAGAGCTTATTTTCATTTCTTGTATCACCTTCCAAAACTAATTCTAAAAGACTACTGAAAAGAACATGTCTTTCAGGAAGAAGTAAATGCAAAGACTGCATAAAGTCCTTCCTCATTTACTTAAACTATTTTTAGTAAATCTTTCCTAGGATTTTCATAGATCACAACTCCAAAGATTAAACAGTAACAGAGTGAGGATGCTTCAGGTAATCAAAAATTAAATCAGAAACTAAAAAAGATACTTTAATTGATATATGTTGCACTAAAAGAATTCAATCTGACTGACAAGCAATGCAGACATTCGTAGAGAGACATACATAACACAGAGGTAAAACATGCTGTGGATGCTGCGTAATTCTCCCTTTATCAACTATTACTCGTACAACAGTTAAAGGTACATGTCATAAATCCAAACACAGTCAGCTATGAGTTCACATTAATCAGGTTAAAATGGTTAAGACCTTTCAGTATTTGTGGTCTCAAATTAAAAGACTATTTTTTTAAGATATACCACCATATTTCCCTCTATATAATAACATTCCAAGTTAAAGTTAAAGCTCACTGTGCACTTCTATGCACTAAATTAGCATTTCCTTATTTTTTTCATTCTTAACATGTACCACCAATGAACATGAAAACAGGGAAGGCTACCATAATCTTTTGCCAGATACCCCCAAGCTGTTACTCTAAAGAGCAGGTTCAACAGTGTAGCTGGGCAGCAGTTACTAGCAGACACACACTGCTATATTACAGTGGATTTCAAAGGACTTTAAATCTCTGGAACAAGTACAAAGCTCACAAATCTATAGAATTATTGATTTAGCAGTCTGCATTTTGGAAAATGGTACTACCTCAAAGAGGAGAAAGAAGAAACTAGCCTACCAGAGAGTTGTTAAATTAACATATTTATAAATCCTAATGTTTGCAAAGGGTGGTTGGTTTAAATTATGCTATTTTAACAGGTCAACTTCCTAAACCAGATCAACAGCTGGCTGTAGTTCAACTGAGCTGGCAAGAAAACGGGGTGAGGTGTATGGGCAGCAACTCAATACTGGTGGTGTTCAGCGGAGAAAGTAACCGCACTAATTCTAAAGTTTCTTCAATTAGAGGACTTCCACTTTCCATCTTATTCAGCAAAGAGCCTTTCAAGTGCTGCACTTTAGATTAGGTATCAATAACTGACTAACTCAGGGATACCGGTCAGATTATTCTACCACTGAACTCTTGGATAATCCAAACTACTGATTTGCCCAAATCAGAAACACTGCACATAAATTACTTGTGGTGCAATGTGCAGCAAACTCAGTCAACCACTCCCTGAAAGAATCTGTCAAGTTATTAGATCCTGAATTCCCAGGATCTACAATAAGAAAATATTAACTATTTTGTTAGAAGTAGTTAAAATACTAATTAATCTCTTTTTTGCTAGCATTAATATAACCCAAGTTTTTTGTGATACAGTTTTCCTATTTAAAAAGCAAATTTTCTGCTTAACTATGGAACCTGGTGCAGAACTTTTATAACACTGAAGAAGCTCCACTGAATTTTGGATTGTTTCAATTTTCTGTAAGAATCAGAAAAACGAAGGGGTTTTTTGGCTCTCCTTTCCACCCATCTCCCTGAACACAGATCTCAGGTTTGAATATCTAACTTGTGAGAAAGGTTAAGATTGGTTTAGCTGGAATTCTATCACCACTCTGGAGTGGAATTTAAAGTGTGGATTCACCATCTTCTTATACTAAAGAAAAAAAATTCTGAAAAGCAAATAAAGAAGACCTGTTTTAATTTTATTAAAGACATTTAAAATTAGAAGTTACCCAGAAGAAACAATCTCTAATGTACTAAAAGAAAGTTCTCCATTGTTTAATTAATCAATGGTTTCTACTGCTTGCTGGGCAGCTAAATCATTAGGGACAAATATCCAGTCTTTTTATTAGTGACTTCAGAGAAGGAAAACATGGAAAATAATGTTTTCTGAAAGTTTAGCTTTTTTTTTATAAGCAAATCTAAAACAGATCTTCTGGCAAATTAGTTATTAGTTTACTACAAAACACTGCATTTACTCACTTCTGCTTTTACTTAATTTGCAGTAACTCATACTTGTTTCAAGAGTATTATATCCCATTGTCACATTTAAATTGCTCTCAATAGCACAGACATCTCGAGAAGAGACAAGTAAAGACATCAACTGAAAGTCAGTTGTAATTACATGTATAGTTAGTAGTCTGGTTGCCAGTTTGCTATATAGATTAGTAATAATAATTCTACTTTATTCAAAATATCCTTCATGATAACTTACATTTTCTATTGTGTATTTCCAAAGCTTGTCTCAAGTCTACAGTGGCTCTTCCTAATAAAGCATCTGCTTTTAAAGTGTGATGGCTCCACACTCTAAATTCCAGCGTAGTCTGTGGAGTCACATTCCTGCATATAAAATACATTTTTTTAAAAAATATATACAGATTTTAAAGTATTCGTTCTTGTTATTAGTAGTATTTGAACTTAATTCACTTTGTCATTGTATTTCTTGATCCTAATGAACTATAATAACGTTTTGTACTGCAAGGGGAATTTTTTAACTAAGACCTGCAAACACTACGATATTTATACTTAGGATCAAACAAAGTGCATTACTATGATAGCATAAGGAATTTGAGAAGTATCAGAATAACCTACACTAAGGTCAAACCTCAGTTACAGAAAGCATATGTTTATCTTTGAAAGGCATATTTTCCCATATTCCTCACTATTCCAGAGTTCTAGCTAAAATCTCACATTATTAAATGTGGAGAACAAGGTGGGAAGTATATTTGTCACTAAAAAGAAAAATACTGAATATTTTTAAGAAATGAAAAAGAAACCAAACAGCTACTTGCAAGCAGGAAGAACCCTCTTAACAGGTGTCAGCTTGCCATCAAAGTTGTTGAAACATCTTCTGTGAATCCACAAACATATATGAAAGCATAAGGCATACTCACAGAAATCAGAGGGGGAAAAAAATCAAATTATGAAGCTAAAGTAAAAATTGGAGGGAAGCAGAGAGGTAAAGGACCCAATTGCAGTAGTATTATGATAACCTTTGGCCTTGATCTCTCCCCTGCTCAAGAAGGAAAATGGGAAGCTATGCTAGGTCCTGGAAAGTAGTTTTGTAGTACGTGGTCTAGTACTGCAAGGGTGCTCTGGGCTGTGAAAAATGGGAATAGAAGTACTTTACTGCAAAGAGTCAAAGGCCACATATCCATCAGTATTGACCTAATAGATACAGAAAGTTATACCATCAGCAATGAAACTAACAAGAACAACCCCCATCCTCCCAACAAGACAACTAACTCTATAGTCACTTGAACATGTAGGACAACGTGGATCATTTTTGCTGAAACCCAAGAGCAAATATATTTTTATATTTTGAATAGGCTGCCTTCTAATGGAAGTCTTACTAAAAGACCAGTTCAATGAAGAAAACTAAAAAAAACCCCATCACCTACACACAGAAAATGTATTGCTGACCCACAGAAGTGAGGAGAATTTGGTCAGCCAGAGAGTTCACTTATCTTCAAACAGACTGGGCAACTGAAGCAACAATACCATTCCAATAGCCAGAGGAAGAGGTGGCCAGAATACCTTAAGCATATATATAAGGGTAAGATCCCAGGTAAGTAATACTGATAACGGAATTAGGCTATTTGGCTGTATTATGTATTGCAAATTACCTCATTTCTATCAGATCACCAAATCCTGACGAATCAAACCTGCCTCCTCAAGAGACACTCTGGTCTCTGTGAATACACCGATAGCTCTGTACTTGTTCTAGTAATAACTCCTGGAAATCATCACCAGGTCCAATACCATATTATTCTCTTTTGCAGTACTCTAAAGGGCTAGTAAGTTCACGAAACCTGAAATAATGAGAAATGTGGCACAGGAACACCCTGCTTGCTTCAGCCCAGGTCTGGAGTATATAAGTAAGTGTTCCCAAGCAAACAGTTGCCCAAAGTTGGGTACACTGTACCACTCCCCCTCTTCAGCACTGTTGGTTATAGGAACCTAGTGTGGCTCCTACTACCAACAAACCTGGCTACTGCACACAGACATGTCAGATGCTGTGAAATGTACTGGCCCAGACTCAATGCCACTTCATAGTAGCTATGCTGTTTCCAGACCCGAGCCTGAACCAGCACAATCTTGCTTGCATAATAAAGCATTCTAGCCAATTGCACAGTGCAAGATTGCCAGTTCGTCATGGAGTCATATTCAGGTATATCTACAGCCCTAGCACAGTTAAACCAAACTCAACCATTAGAAGACTAAAAAGGTCAACTATTACAAAAAGTCACTTTGCAGTAAACTTTTTCTGTACATATCCCTTCATTGCGAAACTCAAAGGAAGAAATTACTGTCCTCATAACTACTACTTACCCAGCTGAGATTCTTTTCCTTTTAAAGTTGAGAATGACATGGTTACCATTAGTAACTTTTTCTAGCAAGCTGTGCTAATAGTGCTAACAAATATCAAGATTATACCATGCACAGCAACAGCAAGCAACATTCTGCACAAAAAACATTCCCGAAACATTGTAAGAACTGAGAGCAAAAAAAATCATTTGAGATAAACATCGTCTTATGCCTGCATTTAGACATCAACAGCCAGAGCAAACTATGTAGAGGCAGCCAAGCTTAGTAAATATTTGTCTGCAATGTCTGTCTAATAAATAGTATTAAACAACCAAAAAATCTACTTACACTGTCAGCTGCTCATCCCATTTGGGATTTGAAGAACTACTTGATTTTGCTGTTTTCTTAATTTCTCCATCTGCTGTTAATTCCGTGTAGAAAGTTGTTCCAAACCAATTCTTTTTCCGTTTCAGTTTGGCACTAGAAACTAATAAAACACATACATTGTATTACAGCACACTGTTGCTAAAAAACAGACAATGTACTGCCTACACACTGCATGAAATACATTGCACGGCAATGTTACTTCTCACCTTCTCTACTTCTGCTGAACTGAGAGAAGTCAACGTAAAACTTTTATTTTCAAAAGCTACTTTGTCAGGTAGTTGAAACTATGTGTCATTTTCTCTTTTCACCGCATACTTGCAGGTTTGCTTGGAGAAACAGCACAATTATTTTAGGGATAAACACTGAAAATAGCATGGTTATTTTCTCATTGTTCTTCCTATTCTTCCCCTATCTAAAAAATACTGAAGTATGATACACCTTATGATGCATCTGAGAGATTATCAGACTTTTTTTTTTCAGTTATATATTGCTGTGAAAGTGCCTATTTCAAAATCCCCCTGTATAGCAAAGCCTGTGGTGTTACACATCAGTCTGTTAAAAATAAGAAATCTACTCTCAGATTTCCCTTATTTAAACAGCTTTGCAGATGAACTTAAAGTTTCAGCTAAATATTCAGCAATAAAGAAATAGCACTTGACCAAAGAAGCTATTTTCCACCTCTGAATCACTGGTAAATTGCTCTGTACTCCTGAACATAAATCTGTTCTCCCACTTCCTCGCTCAGCTGAGGAAGTTACTATAAAAAACAACAGCAACTTAACTGCCAACATTTTAAATTCTGTTTCAGGCAGATGTTGTCTTCAGAAGACCGCAACAATGGACTCACAGATGTACCTACCTGCTGACTATGCCTTTTCTCTAATTCCTCCCATACTTCAGTGTGATTCTTGTTCCCTCCACTTGCAAACTAAAGTAAGGCTGAGTATTTTCAGCCACTTGGAAATAATCCTTCCCTGTTGCTTTTCTGTATGATACTTGCTAATTCAGGGAGATGTGTGTACTGATTTTGGCTGGGGCAGAGTTAACTTTCTTCACAGTGGCTGGTATGGGGCTGTGTTTTGGATTGGTGCTGAACACAGCACTGATAATATAGAGATGTTTTTATCATTGCTAAGCAGGGTTTGCACAGAGTCAAGGCCTTTTCTGGTTTTCATACTGATGCACTGGCAGGGAAGTTGGGGGTGCATGGGAGATTGGGAGGAGACAGTCAGGACAGGTGATCCCAACCGATCAAAGGGATATTCCATATCATAGGACATCACCTTCAGCATATAAGAGGGAGGAAAGGGGGGATGTTTGGAGTGATGGCGTTCATCTTTCCATGTAACCATTAGGTGTGATTGGTCCCTGCTCTCCTGGAGATGGCTGAACACCTACCTGCCTTGCCTGTGGGAAGCAGTAAATTAATTCCTTGTTTTGCTTTGCTGGTGTGCATGTCTTTTGCCTTCCCTATCTCTCATTCCTTCAGCTTTTACCTTTCCGACTGCCTCCACCATCCCAGCAGTGGGGGAGTGAGCAAGCAGCTGCATGGGGCTTGGTTGATGGCTGGGGTTAAACAATGGCAACATGGAAGTTTAACAAACTGTCTGAAAGGAAGACATGTATTTCTGGATTACAGAAGACATATACAAGACATATACATTATTTACTTAAAAGTTAGCAGGATGCAACCATCCAAGATTCTAAGGCATTAGCCATGGATTTTTACTTAATTTCAGATAAAAGGTGCAAACTTAACTCTCTCATATTTGAAAAGTCCAATCTAAGTAATGCTTCATGGGTCACAAAGGAGAACTGCAGCCTTGATAACGATGAAAGCTTAAATACAGAAAACTAAAAACATAATTTCATACATGAGTCACAATTTTTCATCTGAAAACATGATAAGTTTCTACGCTTTGACAATCTCTACTTCTTCCACATTTTTCTTCCATAATTTGCTTTCTACAAGCAAATGCAAGAGCTATTAAAACACAGGTATTCATTCATGATATTCAAGATTCCTTTTAATTTGCTCCCTTGTCTTTGATTGTGTTTTAAGTCAGTACGCTTTGAATCCTCCAACACAGAAGTAAACAATTATCCTTTTACGGTTAGGACATCTTTTAAAAAAAATTATGAGTAAGTAATAATACTAGCAAGACTTAAAAAGAACTAACTAGACAAGATATCTTGCCAAGCATATTTCAGCAAATACTGATGGCAAAGCATGCCTTCAACATGGTGTTTCTGTCCAAACTTGAACAAGTTAACACTTCACATGAATTTGCTTGTCTGCAAAATGAGGTTATGTTACTTGCTGTCTTTATAAAAGTGTTTTAAGTATAGTTCTTGAAATGTAAGTCTAGATTCTACAGCAGCATAAACAAAACTGAGCATAAACATGCAGTGTTGGTCAGCAATACTACAGTTCCACACTCCTCTGTCTGCCGCTCCTTTCCCTGTACTGCCACTGGCATTCATGTGATCTTGCAGTAAAGACTGGTTAGAAAACAAAACCTTCATAAAACTAATTCTAAATGTTGTACAGCCTTCTTTCTATTTGATCTTTGAACCAGACCTCTTAAATTCAAGAGATGTCCCAGTGCCAGAAAAATACGCAACTATTTACATATGGAGCAGTTCACTATAGGACACAAAATTATTATTGCTGTAAACACAGATCTGAAGTTAGGGGTCATTTGTATAAGTCAGCTTGTTACAATTATATATATATATTCAACCTACAGGTGGCTCCATCTCTGCTGTTAGTTATTGCCAGTTTTGATGACTCATCACATTATTGAGTTATGTGATCCTTACATAAGGTCAATCAGTTTTAAGGTTCCTCTCATCTAATTTCATACAATATCCATTTTGGGGAACTCTTCAACAATGCACTTTTTCTCAGATAACCTGGACATCTTTGGATCATCCAGCATGATGCATCTTTCTTGAGATGCAGCTTTTATTAAGACATGGTATCTTACTCATGTTTTTCAAAATGTTGTACAGGATAGCCTTAATATATTCTTGGCCATGCATCCATTCTTACTTTAGGGTTCCCAGATTTCTCAAAATCCCTGGAAAGTTCAAGCTAGTTATCAATGGTAAAATAATACTTACATACATACATATACACACATAGAGTTGTGGTAGATGTATTTATGCATAGTATCTTAACTATCTGCTGGTAACATTTTCACTTTTAACTGCCGTAACACTGCCATAATTGTCTATCAAATTTGTTTACCTAGATGTGCTTTGCTCATATTCAGACTACAAGGAAGTCTCAGTTCTGCTCTGCCATCCCACAGAAAGAGCAGCTAAGACTGATACCAATTGTCACATCACTGACTAGCTCTTATCCATGAGTAGCAAAGTGAATAATCTACTCAGTCTATTCAACATCTATTGAAAAAGTGTCCCCAGCAAAATCAGAAAGTTCCAGGATTGTTTGTAGCCTACTGTGTTGGCCTTCCAGCAGATACTGTGATGGCTGAATTCTGCCTTGAACTATGAGAACCAGCATAGCAAAAGCAAAAGAAGTAAACAGTCACAAGAGATACCATAGAAAATTTCAACTGGATAGAAGGAAAAACATTTTCAGAGTGATGCAGTTTACACCCAGAAAAGCTGGTAATCTACAGCCTTTGAGATACTGAAAATTCAACTGGACAATACCATGAGCAACCTGATCCCTTCCAACCTAAATTATTCCACTTGCCAGTGTAATCCAACCTGCTGCCCTAAACATACTATAGAGCTATATTTTCAACAAACGTTTACCTGATATATAATGAAAGATGACCTTAACCTTTTGATTGGCTAGCAAATTTTGTCATCTTCTCCAACCTTCACTACAACATTAGACCCATTTCCAGCTTGGCGGTCACTACAACCACCCATCTTTTTTTTTGTAGAATTTCAATAATATGTGTTCCCTCTTCAGAATACATGTCATTAATTATTTGTTCCCTAGCAAATTTCCTTGCAATTGTCCCTACTGTTATACTGAATCTCTATTTTTTTTTATTTTGAAGAGACATTAAACTCTGTCACTCAACTCTCTGTATAATATCTATCTTCAAATCATCTACATGTATTATAGTCACATTCTTAACTGTAATATTCATATTATTCATTAAAATATTAACCATACTAATTCATTTTTACACCCATTTTTTAGAACACATACATTTTCCTGAAAAAATCACCATGATACAAATCACTACTTGCCTGTTACTTGCATCTGTAATCTTCCATTACGGTTGTTACTTGTATTATCAGATCTTGGTGAGGCTGTGGCCATGTCAGAGGTTTAGGCTTTAGCCTAATAAAAAGAAAAAAGCAAACAGGTAGCTTGTTAAAAGGTACTTATCTCTGCATGTTAGCTACAGCTATTAAATAAAATGTTCAATTAATCAAAAAATTACCAAATGTTTTTTAGGTATGGCAGAACACATTATTTCATAACAGCGTTTAAAAAAAGCAATCACTTAGGAAATTTGTCCCACATTACACCTCTAAGGATGCCAAGATACTTCAGTGACATATACATTTACATAGTTTAGAACAACTGTGTAAGGCAAGAATAGAAATTCAGCTGTAATATATCAATATTCCTCTCTAGAAGATACACTTATGGTCTGATTTCAGATGAACAAAGCACCAACAACTTCAACAAAACGCCTGAAACATTTACATGCTTGAAAATCAAGCTGTCACCAGAACAATACACTCAAGCAGTAATGCAAGTGATTCAGACAACAAACATTTGCCTTCCATCCCTAGATTTGGCATCAGCTTTCTACATCACTGTTAACCACCCACAAATCACTTCCCTCATCTATCGAGACAGTAAGCACTTCACAAGGTCTACCGCACCCAGTGACTAAAACAGCGTGTCTCAGTTCCTAGCTGGGGCATCTCTTGATGCACTTGAAGCACATGCAAACAGCATCACTCCTGTTCTCCTGAATTACTACACCTAACACACGTCTAGAAGTAAAATATTCTTTTTCTATCAGACAACTGTTTTTCGTGAGAAAAGAATATATACGTTGAAAATATACAATATGGGAACAGTTGTCACCAAACCTTTATGACCATGCACCTCTACAAGTAAAAATATTTTGAGTAGGTACCCCCAATATGTGTGCATTTATAAATTATATATATGTACAACTGTACTAATATATTCTGTATCTATTACAACATAACAAAACAGAAATTAAAAAGGATAATGATAAAATAAACAGGATTTTTAAACAATTTTTAATGGTACAAAAGTCATTTCGCTCTTGCTAAAAAAAAATTGAGAGTTTTTGTGTGAGAGCCATGTGATTGAATATGCTTCAGCATTTTTTAAAATGTTGACTTAACACTTTATAATACAGTGATTTGAAGGTCTAGTTTTAAATTCAGTTTATTGGCTGTCATAGATGGAAAAAACAATTTACAAAGATAAGTACATCCAAATGAAAGTGCATCACTGGCTACACTTTCTAAATCATGACACTCATTTTTTCATTCCCATCCACTAACTATACAAAGGTTTGTCTTGAAATTCAGCCAGTAAATTTCCATCTTCCCTGATATCAATCACTTGTTAATGCAAACCAACACAAGCTGTGGCACTTTTATATTTAAAACAAAAAAATTCAGATTCTGAAAGTCTTAATTGGGAGGACTTTTAAACAGGTGAGGAAATTCCAAGTTTAAGTGTACAAGTATGGGAGGTTTTATAGATAACACACATCTCTTCTGGCAAAAAAATCACACGATGCAAATATTTCGAAACATCTCTTTGCAAACTGCTCTCTCCACAGCACGCGCTTATTTCAAAAAGCAGTCACTTTCTTGCTTATCATTAAAATGTCACCTTCACCGTCAAGGGAAAGTGTCTTAAGGGTCTTTACTTTTTTTTGAAAATAACTGTACATCAGCATACGTCTGACAGCCACCTGTTATCACCAAACAGGTCAATTCATAACACTTGTCTTTTTGCAAAATAAAACACATAATTATTCTTTAAGTTTTGCTGCTCTTCTAAGCACTTTGCCATGACAACCAGCAAACCTCTGCATGGTACAAAAGATTTTGCTGGTTGCTCCCCATGTCATTATGGATTATTGTAAAGATTCTGCTATTTAAAGGCCTTGTTTTCATACAACGAACCACAATTATGACATCCTGAAGCACTAAGCATTTATGGCTCCAACTTTCTTGTTACTTGCACATGCACAATGCAGTGAATCAATTCTGCATGTGGTGCTCACCTTGTAAACCTTACCCCAGAACCGTTTTTTACTTCAGTCAAATCAGCTACCCTATCTGTGGTGACATTTGTACAGTTTTTGCATTTAAAAATGCTTTTATTAAAGAAAATACATTCTTCCCAGTAAATTCTAAACAGTACCTTGTCTGGTACATCTTTCCCTAGTGACTTAGGTCTTTGTGAACTTCACTATAGACACGGAATTTAGCAGCTACTGTTGAGCCACATTACAAACATCTATATTTTCATCCAACTGTCTCTACAGCAAGCTTCTCACACCGTGTAATTTTTCTAAAATTTGTTTCTTCAAAATTTTGGCAATGCTTTCCAGACATCGTCCAACAGTATCTGCTGACAAAGGAATGTGTTTTAGTTTGTCACCACATTGTTTTCCATGTATTGTTTCAGACACTTTTGTTGTGGCAGAAAGAACAAGTGTTTCCCCAACACTACATGGATTCTGTGTCTTCTGTTTCTGAGAAACCTCAAAAGAGGCTTCCAAGATTCATCTTTAACTTTAGTGAAATCTTGTAAAGTCCTGGACTGAGTACTGCATGACTACCATTGCTGAAAAAAAAATTGTAGAGGTTTGTCTTCATGTCCTGGGTGCTCAGTTTTTAACTGCCTTGCTAATTATGATGGTTTCATACTATCATTAGCTGATATCTCAAGGTACAATGTTCTCTTAGCGAGAGGTTCGTAATTTACAATAGCGGATGTACATCTGTATTTGAAATACCCTTCTTGATAAACCAAATTGTTTTTGCCAACTTCTTGTCAGAACTAATTGCCAAAGGTTTTTTATACCTCCTAATGCATCTGACCATGAGCTCATACTAGGAGTACAAGAAGTGTCAGCTCTGCCATGTTCTTATTATTCACATTATTTGTATTATCCACAATCCACGGTCTCTTTGCAGGATTATTTTTTAAACTGCTTGTCCATTTTGTTAGGGTTTGTTTTGTAAAAACTAAATAATGTAATCCATAAATCCACCTAACTGGGCACAAGTAAACTGCATCCATTACAATACACTGGAAGTGAATGAACAAATGAAGGTGCTACTGTGAGCCCACCATATTATGGAATCTGAAATCTGCCTTCAGGACACTTCACAAACCAATGTGACGCAGGACCATTTGACATACAGACCAAGCAAGGGTGCCAGTGTAAATATGTATACTAAAAAACTTATTTTTTTTCAGAAAAAATAAGAAAGAAATTAAGTCCTAGATTTTCTTCCCACACCTCTCTGGATGGTCTTGTGCACCTGACTTTGGAGGCCACTGATATGGAAGACAACAAAAGAGCAACATATGCAATCAATTCTGAGGCAATTATACTCAAATTCTTCACAAGAAATCAAGATCTGCAATCTAGTTCTATACACACATTAAAAAAATCTGTTTAGGTGTACTTTTGTAACTAACAAATTATGATTATTTTTACTGGGCTTTTTCCTCCAACTGTTCAATCCACATAGATCTAAAATGCTAGGGGTTTTTTTGTTTTGTTTTACTTGGGTGGTTGGGTTTGTGGGTTTTGTTTTGGTTTTTTTTTACTCTACTCCAAGCATGCACGAAGTAAAATAAATACATAACTGAATTACTAACTAATTAAATAAATTGTGTCCAAGTCCTCAGGTATTCAGTTCATTATGTAATCTCCTCAAACTTCAGGTTTCAGGTGCTGATTTATCTGCAAGGCATACCACCTGCCCTAACCTGAGTTTCTGGCTCTGCTTGCTGCTAACTACATTTGGCAAACATGCTTGCCAATCTTCTGATGACAAGGAAGTGAGAATTCACTACACTTAGTTTTGCATCTTCCCCCTTGAAGGATAAAATGACCACTATGCCTGCGAGAAATTATTACAGTGTGAGAGAGATCCAAACAGCTGATGGAGATGAAACAAAGCTAGGCTTGGGGGTTGGCTGAAGGACTATTTGTAACTACATGGCTGCATTCCATGTCAACAGGACCCTTATGTTCTGTTCTGCCCCTGTAAATTGAATATCCTTCTATAATAGAAGTCTGTCTTATATTCTTGCCAATATGGTACACTTAGGTGCATTTACACAGCAATGATCACAGTTCCACATTTTCAGTATATTGTAAAAAAAAATACCGTCATGAATAGTAAAAATACTATTTAGAAAAACAAAGCAAAATACATGGAAGTTCAAAAAAAGCATTTAAATTCTTTAAAATAAATATAGTTTTTCATCAACAATACATGAAGAAAATTTTATGTCACAGTTTACATTAAAAGGGCTTTATTGAACAGAGCAAATTAGTTGAACTGACTGATTCTGTTTTCATCATGTACCAAAGATTCCAAAGCTGCAACCCACTCATCCTTGCTTAACTGATTAGGAATCAAGAACTGATTAGAAATTAAGGGGAAAGGAAACATTAAATTTTCTCTGAGTCAAAAGAAGAAAACACATTAACTGCTTTTTCTAGAAACTTCTTTATCAAGGATATGTCAAAAAAATTATTTAAGGATTTAGTCATTTCTACTAGTAACTATTCAAACTCTGATACTGACATTTTTAAATTAAGTTAACCTAAACTATTGCCTAATTTAAATTTAAATTATTACCTAACCAGCTCAGGTGCAGGTTGATTCTCCTGGGAGACAGCCTGCTCACATGACAACATTTGGCATTTTCCTTCAAGATTCCTTCTTAATATTGGAAAAAAACTATCAAAACAGAAGTCTTCACTGCCTCATGCATACTGGGTCATACTCAGTTCCAGTCAAACACATTTTTACGACAGGTAAACAAAGCCTTCAGGAAGAAGAGTTGGCCAACTTAGATGGTACAAGATGAATGATCTTATCCAGAGTTGTGGACACCTATTATTTGCTAAAGGCTGGTCTGGACATATGACATGCAGCTGCACAAAGAACAGAAGCATAATCCAAAATTTCGCCCCTCAAACTTTGACAGGAAAATTACTGAGGCCAATGTGGCAGGGTAAGATGGGACGTGGGACAATAACTCTATTTATTACATGGACTGCAGTGGTGATAAAAGCAGTATTAGTGACATTGTGCAAGGTACTAGTACTCACATATTCAAGAAGAGGACAGGACATGAAAAGTTCTGCTGGGAGAATAGAGACAATGAAAGAGCAGTCCAAAACGTTCCCATAAATCTCAGGTTTGGGGCAGGGGGAGGGCAAGGCTGCTGCAGAGAGAGCAAGGATATACTGTATGAAACTAAGTAGGGACAATAAAAAAAGTCACATAGCAGAAGGACTCACAGACTTGCACAAGGATGGGACTACCATCACCTTATTAGAAATAAAACCTTTTATAAACTGAGAAACACTTGTAACAGCTCTACTACAGATACTTCAAACACTGAAAATCTGAAAGCTTCAAGGACTAGCAAACTCTTGTCTTTATGAGAAGAAACCATATCTGCATGGCCAAAGATTAAAAAAAATTCAACCAAACAAGTAGTCTGATGTTGGTGAAGGAAGGGATGGGATGGTAATTACACAAAGTTAAGCGAAAATATGCATTTGGAGGACTGAGAAGTTTTCACAACCAGGGGTAACATCAAAAGCAAAATACCTGTATTTTCTTGATCTAACTTGCAAGAAAGTCTACATAAGAAAGAGAAAGAGGTGGTGAAGAAACACTGAAAAATAAGGATTTTCTTAACTAAACAACTTTTTAAGTTTTATTTCAAATAATGTAAGTACTCACCACTAATGAACAAGGGGCATTATTTACTTTTTTCTTGCATCATGGACAAACATTTTTTTTTCTCAGCCCTAAAACCCTTTTTATTGTTACTCAAAATAAATGTCTAGTTTGGGTTCTGAACATGTTGATTAAGGGTTAAAATCTTTGAGGTTATCTCTACATAACCTTAAAAAGAGGATTACATACAGCAATGTAAGAGTCACCATCCATGTAGTTATAATCTTCCTGAAAATCAGGGGATTAATTCTGTGACAGGGCTACAATCACCACACATTCCCAAATATGAACTTGCTACACATATTCATTCAAATTCTAGGTTAAACTTCATTGGTGTAAAGGATGTGAAATTTTACTTTCAAAACTGTTCCACCAATATATCCAAATAGTGTCCCACACTCCCTCCAAAACTCCTGGACAACAAAAATTTATAGACTCTTGAGAGCCACATAAAAACCACAGTTTTCACAACACTTTTCTCTAAACCATCCTCATCATATGTAACTGTTACATCAACTGGAAGAGTACAATCTAGTTATTAACTCCTGTAGCAGATATTTTAATATTACTTCAGTTGTATAAATTATTTTGGGTAACTATAAATTGATTAGGACAACTTAAGACCCCAGCAAAACCACAGAATGGCCGACTTGCAATCTACTAAAAAAATTAAAGGATCATTTCTGAATTCATGTGAATCAACAGTTTCATGGAAGCCAGCCTAGTTAACAATAACAATAAAAGGGAACCACAACAGTGGTTCATTTATTTTTCAGTCTTTAGTAGATTAACTACTTACTCATGGAATTTTTACACGTAAATTTTAAATTACACTGCTCATTTGGTAATGAGTGTACCTGGTGAAGGCAATTCTTGTGAAAGTTAAAAGGTATCACTAGAGCAGCAAACACATATTTATAAATTGTCTGATGCTGTGAACCAGTAATTGAGGAGATATTTCAGGAAGAGCAAAAACATTCAGAAACAGAAGAATACAACAACCAACAGAGAAAGCCCATTCCTTACTCATAAGATACCACAGGAGTCAAGCTAGGAGTAAAACACAAAAAAATGTACCAAGATAGTAAGGTGATATCACAATGTATGGAAAATCCTATCACACAAAACAATTAAAATACAGTGAGAATGTTAAATGTGCAGAAACAACACAGCATGGCTTTTTCAATTTAACTTTAAATGAGATCATCTGCAAATCAGGAATATTAACAGAACATTTATCCAAGAAGCTCAGTCTTCCCCCCACAACCACCTATAGAAGCTCAAGTATATGACTTCTGATTTTTCTGTTTCTAGTTTTGCCATCACTTAATAACACCCAATTTTTGTTTTATCTTGTGCTTTAATTCATTAATGTAAAAAGGCCAATTGTTGTAACACTGCTGCAGGTTTTGGAAAAGTCATCAGTGATTGCAGGAGGCTGTAGGGGTCAGAATCTCTATATTTTACCTGTTCTGATCTTCTCAGTGTGAGGTGTGGGAAGGAGGGATATTCTTGGGAAACTCTGCCACGGTGGAGCATGCAGAATAGCAAACTGTGTGTGAGCATACTTTAGGAAAAGACAGTTGTTCCACTGTGGCCAGGAGCACAGGAAATCATCCACACTTCTACTCCTGCCTCCAGGCCCTCTTTTTCCACTGAAGGAACAAAGCTGGGACAGAGGGAAGGGAAACATGACACTGATGAAGATCAGAGAGTATAAGGTTGGAAGCAAGTTTTCTGATGTCAAAATAAGAACAAATAAAAAATAAAAAACCCTTTCTTATCTCAGATGCAAGTAAATTTCCCAACCGATTTCTTTCTATTCAGACTTTCAAAATCCAGAGTTTTTATTCAATGCAATTCTAATTGGAAAGTCTATTTCACTATAAAAGTGGTGATGATTTTGTTACAGGGAATTGAATATATTTCTAATTAACTAGAGCTTTAAAAAAAACCAAAAAATACTGTATTCCTTCCAGAAAGAACCAGTAACACTATTATCATTGTAACCGTAGGACATACCTATGCTAATAGTGACTATTGGAAACTTTTTTGTTTAGTCAAAGGAGAGGTGCTCCAGTGCCTTTGTCACCTTGATGTCCCTTCATTAAACTCAATCCATCATGTCCATGTGTCCCTTGCACAGAGCTCCAGATGTGGCCTCATCAGGGCTGAATAAAAGGGAAGGATCACCTCCCTCAATCTGATGGCAATGCTTCATCTAATGCAGCCCAGGACACCATATGCCATCTTAGGCCCCACGGGCACATCGCTGCATCATCTTCAACTTCATGCCCACCAGGACCCCCAGATTATTTTCTGTCAGCAGAATGTCTCACTGCTTCCTGTTAAAACTCAAAAGTGTTACCAAGACCATCTTCAACTGACAATATCCCTCACTCCTTTACCTAGGAATAGCTTACAAGCATTCCTCCCCCCTGTGTCCAAAAAAACAGAATGACTTGAGTCTGAGAGAACTGGAAAAGGACAAAGTTGTTAATTAATTAGTACTCCGACCAAACAAAGTAGAAGAAAGCTATGAACTGTTTTTATCAACACACTTTTAAGAGCGAATCTTCAAACCAGTCAAAACAGTCAGGTATACAGAAGCATTTAATTTCCCAACTTTTCACCAAGCCCATGGCACATACTGATGGGTATTGATATAGCGGTGAGTTCCTTAGGATCTCTTTTGACATTAGTAGAATTTCAGCTTAAGCACTTTTCTCCTTCAAGGTTTCCAGGCCTTGCCAATACAGCACTAGTTCTTCCTGACCTTTACCTAACAGCTTCGCCAAAGACACTCCAACATCCCTGATACATCGCAAATATTTTGTTACTAAGTTCCAAGTTGCAAACCCTACAGCAGATATACAGAGAAAGGAACTGGAAAACAAACTGTTACTCCTCTTAACTCACAGACCATCCTGAGATGGCAGAGACCCACTAGGATCACCTCATCCAAGACCTGATTCCACATAGACAACTCAAAAGTTGAATAATGTATCTAGGAGCACTGTCTGAACACTGAACTGGAAGTGTTGGTCAGTTCCCAGGGCTATGATATCATTGGTTTTAGTGAGACTTGGGAGTCCCACAGCTGGAGTGCTGGGATGGAGGGCTACAGGCTGTTCAGGAGGAATAGGCAGGGCAGGAAAGGTGTAGGATAAATTATTGATGAATTATTCTCTAGACATTAGGGGAAACTCTTGGATTTGTAGCCCCTGTGCTTAAGAGAGGTTTCAACTAATATCAGCTGGGAGCACTACATCACTGTGATGAGCAAGTCTTGGAAAATCTTGAAGTCTATACTTCTTGCCATAAGTACTTAGTGATCCAACTAGGAAATATGTCCTCCTGGACTTGTTATTTGTGAATAGAGAAGGACTCATGAGGGATGTGATGGTAGGTAGCTGACTTGGCTGCAGTGATCATGAAATGGTCCTATTTAATTTTACGTCCTTCTATGGTAAGGCCAGCCACCTTAACAATGAAGAGAAGGTGGTGGATGTAGTTCCTCTGGATTTTAGCACGGCTTTTGATCCTGTCCCTCACAGTGTCCTTCTAGACAAGTTGTCCAGCTGTGGAATGAGCAGGTTCATGGTGAAGTACTGTCTGAAGGGCTGAGCTCAAAGGGTTGTAGCACATGGGACTACATCTGGCTGGCAACCTGTCACAGTGATGTTCGTCAAGGCTCAGTACCAGGGCAGTCCTGTTCAGCATACTGATCTGGATGCTGGAATTGAATGCACCATTAGCAAGTTTGCTGGCTGGAAACTGGGGAGGGAGGTGATAATCTCTTCCTGGGGTAGTCAGTGATAGACCATGTTGGAATGGTTCAGCATTGCATCAGGGGAGGTTCAGACTTGACATAAGGAAACACCTCTTTACTGAGAAGGTGGTCAAACACTGTAACAGGTTTCCTACAGAGGTGCCCAATGCCCCAGGACTGTCATTTGGACAATGCCCTTAACAATATGCTTTAACTTGTCAGCCTTGAACTACTCAGGCAGCTGGACAAGATGACCATCGTAGGTCCCTTCCAAATGAAATGTTTTACACTATTCTATTCTTGCAGACTGAGAGCTCGAGGCCATGACCACTTCCCTGAGGAGCTCGTTCCAGTGCTTGGCCACCCTTCTGAGGTCCTTTCCAACATAATTCATTCTATGATTCAGTGAAGAACATTTTCTTATTCATCAATCTGGACTTGCCCTCACCTCCTATCACTGGACACCAGAAGATCAGCACCTCCTTACCCGCTCCCCTTCATGAGGAAGTTGTATACAGCAGTGAGGTCACCTCTCGGTCTCCTCTAAGTTGAACAAACCAGATATCCTCAGCTGCTCCTCATAAGTCATGCCTTTTACTCCTCCTTGGACAAATTCTAATTTTCTTCACACCAGGTCTGATATAAACATTTCTGTATTTACCTTTCTTATGCATTTTCCATCTCTCCACCTCGGAAAACAAGTCTTCATCTATTCATATTGATATGGAAAACAAAATACATACAAAACTATTTCATTTTCTGTATTTTTCATGCACATTCACTGATCATCACTACAAATGCTGCAGTACTGATCCATGCATTATCTACAACATATTGCTAGCCTTATATTAGAGTCTAAGAAAAAATATAGTACCATTACAGAGGTTTACAAAAAAATGTATTTCAGGGTGTTATGCAAGAGGTCCAAACAAATGACAGACTATGATTCCACTGCATACATCTGCCTGTTCTGTTCTGCCTTATACTCGGACTAACAAGTACCTTTTTAGCCCTTTTTTTTTCCCCAAGAAAACATCCCATGCATGACTCATTCTGTGCACCAGTCTATTCCCCCTCTTAGTTTCATCTCTATCCCTCTAAGTGAATCTGTTCACCACCAGACTCAGTTAAAATCAACTGAGAAGTAATATCCACCAATACACTAAGTTCCCATGAGTTTCACAAAGCTCAGTAGTGCAGCAGAGGAAACAGACACAATTTCATGCGCTTGCTGAGCAAAGGGCTGCATTGTGAGCTCAAGCTACCTAAGCTGCCTGGCTAAAAGGCTACACAATCACCACATATAGCTCTGAATTAATCTGAGCTGGAGCAGTGCAAAATCACTTTTTTTACTACAACTAAGACAAGTCTAGAAGAGCAGATGAAGAAGACCATTGTAAGAAAAATCTGTATGGAACCTAGTTCCACTGCTCAAAGAGCAACTTATAGCAAAATATTTAGGGTACACCTTGCTTGTGTATCTTAATCACAATGACGGTTTGAGGTCCTACCACAATATCAAATAATGAAAAACATGCCATTGCCTCCTCTGTGTATTACAGGTAAAAACACTCACACAGCGAAACAAATGGAATAAACAATTCTGGAGTGGAACAATGGTAGCTAAAGGCCAACAGTCAATGCACATGTCAAGAAATCAGGGAAGAGTATTTTCTCCTTAATTCTAAAATCTAGCTGAATAGTCCCAGTATCTGTCGGAATACATAATATACTAACTGCACAAGTCTTCAGCCTCTCTGGGTTGTCTTCTGTTATGGATAATCCTAACGCTTGGTATGAATTACTGTTCATCAGACTTGCATCAAGTGCAAAGTAATATATTAGGATAGATGGTTAAAACATGGGCAGATTTTAGCATACCTACATAGCAAACAGAAAACTTTACCCTAGTTACAGATAGGCAGCTCCATATTAAATTTAACTACATAGGTAACGTATTATAACAAAATGGAAAATGGACAACCGTGAGCTTCAGAACAGACAGACAGCCTGAGCACATACCAAGAGTGCCCAGATAGCTTATAAAATCCACTCACAGGAATTCATGCCTGTCACCACCACCTTATTAGTTACAACAGCCTTGACTAGTGTAAGCACAATCTCTACTGCAGTCAGAGCAAAATTAGCAAACATGAAACAACATCAAAGATATTAACCAAGAGTGCTGCTATTAGTGTTACACCCTCCCCCTTGTTTTTATGGGGATATGAAGAAACCATGACTAAGAAACACCAATAATGGGAAATACATTAATATGCCCTAAAAAATAGTCTCCCAGCCTCCCTATTGCTTTGGTAAGTCAATAAGAGACAACAATTCAATGAGGGGAAGAGAAACCTATTCAGTGTTATGAGATAAAGTGGAAGAAAGGGTTTTTGCACAATTTTTGTCAGTAAGACATTTGATGTGATCCACCTCTCACCAGTAACTTTATCTCAAAAAATAGCTCAAAGAGGTATAAGTGGAATTCACTGTATGTTCTCACTCTCTTTTCTCTGAATATTTGATTTTTAAAAGTGCTATGCAAGGCTCTTTCCAGCTGTCAATCTCAGCAGTGTTAAAACACTAAAACAAGTCTGTCCTACTTCCAATGCACTAATCTTACCAATTACTATCTGAGAGCACTCACCCAAGCATTGGCACTTATTTTTTCAAAAATAGCCCTTCTGTCTCTACAGCACTAGAGAATTCAATCTGATCCTTACTAAGGCTCCCAGCTGATAAATAGTACTCACTTCTTAAAACAGCATTGCCTGTTTATGCTAATTATTTTTCAATGCAATTTTGTTTACCTGATTCCAAAATTTAATTACATAAAAATGACACGTTGAGAACATGAAAATTAATATAACAGAAGTCTCATCAAAAGGGCCCAAAGTTTGACTTCTCAAGGGCCAATATTGGACCACAGGAAGACATTGCATATTAAGTTTAACACAACATTACAAAAGAAACAGTGAGTTATAAGAAAATGTAACTCTCACAATGGTCAGCATCGTTTCTAGTGAAAATCTAAATCCTGAGTTATAGAACTTAAAATTATTAACAGCTTATTCTTGAGAGCAACACTGACTAGAAACAATGTGAATATAAACAGCACACAGAAAAGACCACCCAACTCCTCACTGAAGGATGTCAGTTTTCAAAATTATTTCCTTATTCATTTTGATTATCCAGGGACTTTCGGAGGTAGATGGTAGAGAGAGCAAGAGAAAAGCATCTCCAGCATCCTTTACTGACAAAATATACACTTGCATGCTATGGTCAACACAGAGACCTTCCAGCCTGAAAACTATTAAAAACCCTTAGTCATTCTTTAAGTCTTCTTCCACATGAATCTGTCATCCTTGCTGTCCTTTTTTGTACCTTCTCCAGTTATTGAGACAGGGCAGAACATGGAAAAGATGAAAAAATGCACAAAGCATTCATTCAAGCTAGGACTGCACTGTCGATATAAACAGTGATATGATGACATTGCCTATTTTATTCTTTATTCTATTTCTACATTTTCTACATCAACCTTTGAAAACACCAATTTTTACACTGTGGGGTGTCAATAAACATCTGGAAAAATTTCTTACCTCCCCTCTGTTAACAGGGAGAGACTGAAACACAAAATTTTCAAATATCCATGAAAATAGGCCAAAAGTATATGTCTGTGTTAATTCAGATTTATTTAACCTAATTTTAAAGTCTTATGGCCTTTACAGCTTTGAAAGTGAAGCAACCAGAATAACAGATCTATACAAAACAGACAAGAATAAGAACTGCAACCAACTCTGAAAGCAAGCTGTCACTGACAGTTGTACTAAAAAAATATATATATAAAACCATTAAAAAAAAAAAAACCCACATAATGAAGAAAGGCTGTAGTGGGCAGTCTAGACTGACTTGCTTACAAGAAGTATTTAAAAATGCACTTAGTTTATGCACTGAACTACAATCTCTAAGATCTTTTTTTATTAAACTCCCTATTGCTTAGCAATGGATTTTCTCCTTGTCTGTATAACAATCTATTCCTTCTTTTGAATCATACATCAGCCAATCTTAACTGAATTGTGTACAAATTACTGTATGACAGACTAGCCTCCTCAATTTTTCAAAGTGTGCTCTAACATTCCCTTGTTTAGTTGAATGACACAGGGTTAAAAGCATAGGCTGAAATTTACTCACTTTCTATTCAAGGTTCTGTGGGCCTCTGCTAGAGGCCTTTCGTCACTTTTTTTTTTAATGCTAAAAATTAACAATGTTTTTTCATTTTATTTGCATTCATTTATTTATTTACCATTCCTCAAACAGTTATTTTTTTCCTGATCAAAAATGGAATACAAAAAACAAAGAAACCAAACAGTCCATTTGTAAAAGAGCTAAAGCTAGGAGATCCCCAGACCCACTTGCCGTAGAATAGTAACACTTTTAAATCTGCTTATGTAAGTAATACAAAAATAATATGCAAGCTAGTATATGTTATATTCTGAACATATTCCAATATTTAGTTTTTAATTTCATTCCTGATGGGACATTTTCATGAAACAATTCACAACTATGTTGGGGTCTTGCTACCAAATATTTAATTTATACCTCATTTTGAGGAATAGTTGTAGCTACTCCTCCCAACACACATTAGGTCTCCTATGTTAACACAGAAAATATGCCTATCACCAAATATTAAACTACCCACTGTTATTTCCCTGTGAAAGTCCAAATTCCATTACTCAATAAATAATTTCACTACCTATAGATTTGGCCAGTTCATTAGCAGCAGACTTTTTGTCACATTACAAATGAAGATTACAACTAGCTTTCTTTCCCATAGCTATTCCCTTAACAATGCAGTTTAACTCACCATCCCGTGACAACACATTTTGCCAGCAACCTCTCACAAGACATTCAGCCAAGGATTTATTTTATTTTGAAATGACACATAGATATCAGTCTTCCACAGATTTTCAATACTAACTGAATTTTTCCTGTCCTTATAACTGACATCTAAAAGTCAAAATACACCTCTTTTCTTCCCTTTTTTTTTTTTTTAAAGCCCAAAATCTTTCCAGCTACTGCAGTAAGACAGCAATCATTTTTTTTGAAAGATAACACTGTAAGAAGATAGCTGGAAGTGGAAAATAAATTGTGCCAAGAATGGAGGAATAAAGGGAACTGAAATTTAAGAAAAAGCAGCTTCCACACTTCTAACCCGAGGGGAAAAGGGAAGTTTCATAATCCTATTACTCTTCATCCTCTATTCAGTTTTCCTCTTATATTTTCTTTTGCTTTTTGATTGTCATGTTTACAAACAGATACTCTCATGTCCTTGTGGACGCTAGGAAATATAAGAGAGCTAATTTCGGTATACCAGTTAGTAAAAACAATGTCAGTTTTCAATTCTAATGTATCATGATCTGTTCAGCAGTTTTAGTTCATCCTTAAAAAATCTTACTGAATTTCTCAAGAGATAGCAAAGCAATGTGTTTCAAAACTGAACATGTGTAATTTTTTCAGTTTAGATGACCAAACATATTGTGCAATTTTACAGTTTATCAACTTAATCCTTCCTTTTTACTTTACCCTATCGTAAAACTACAGCTCCTTTGATTTATACTGAGAAATCACTGGCTACGTTGAAATGCACAAACAATCCAAAGTTCTCTCATATTTTCACCCACCCCTACAAGGAACAGATAAAACTCTTTTAGTTGTTTCTTTTTTTTTAAAGGACTCCCCTGCTAATCTCCTGCTCCATTTAGAAGCTTACAGCAAAAAATCTGAGTTAGAAGCCCCAGTAACTAGAAATGTGCACAGACTATTCTCTGCATACTTCTGTCTATTCTCACAGAAGCACAGATGAGAGCTCTCCTCTGCCCACTTCAGGATGCAAGGTGAAGACACTTAAATGCATAAAACAGAATTATTTTGCTGTTTAAAATGTGACTTCCCTCTCTCATAGGTTTTTATACTGCTTTCTTCCATTTCCATGACAGTTTTCTGCAAAACACATCCAAAATCCTAACGGAATAAAAGTACCTAGGAATAATTCTGTGCCGTTTGAACTACTTGAGAAGGTCAGTTACATGCATTTGCACTCACAATGTCATTTACACAAAAGACAAATCAAGAGACAGTCCTAACTGTTTTCAGTAACAGATAATTAAATCTGAAAAAAAATTATCCCAAAGTGATTTCAGCCAATGCAAGATTCCCTGTAGACATCAGAGGCTGAATTTCACTACAAAAGAAAAGACTACTGGCTGTATTAGTTACATGACTCCAAGTCAACACCCTCACTGATTTTAAGAAGTCTTCAGGTTTTGAACTGGTTACATTTACATATGCTCAGACCCTAGCCACTTAGAGCAGAACATAAGCATCTCCAACACACTACAACAAAAAGGGAATGGTAATTAATAAAAGCCCAAGAATGTAATCTGTTTTGTCAAATACATGCTTCACTCCAATTTCTTACTGCAGACTTTGTTTTAGTCAAAAGGCATTATGTAGTAATACAACCAGCATAGTAAATTTCAGTTGATTTTTCAAAAGTAGAATTTGTAAGTTAAATCCAAAGCTATATTCTCTTTTAATAGGATTTTGAAAATGCTTTTTTTGGCAATACTGAATTATCAAACTGTATGTTACATTATACTAAGAATTTACAGAATCCTAATCCTAAACCCACACCTAAGGGGTGAGAAAACTAAAAAAAAAGTTTATTTGCCATACATACGCTGCTATGGAACTACAGCAATACAGTCTTGTAAACCTGCAGCGATTAATTGTTTCATTCTATGTATATAATAGTTATTAAATCCTATATGTAACAGAAACCTAAATGTTTCCCTGACATCCTTTCCCTGCAATGCTAAGAAATTTACAGAAAAAAACCTAGCACTATCCCTGGTAAATAATTCTGACATGTTATAACCACTCTGACAGGTGATCGCTTCCCTGGAATCTCCAGTGTTCCTCTGTAAAGCAACATTACACTTGAAAAACAGAGCTAAACTTAAGTATGCCTCTAGTTGAACTAGCGGGTCCTCAAACACAGCAAATACATATCCCAAGCAGCAGGAATTAGAAATTTCCACTTACAGACAGCAATTAAAAACAAAAATTCCTCCGCACTCTCTTAAAAAGTATTGAAGTACATTTTAACAAAAACCATGCTATGTCACTGTTCTACAGTGAAAAAAAAAAAAAGCAGTTTCTCTTCTAAGACATGTTCTTTTCTACAAGCCTTTGGAATGCCTCTTCTAGACACTCTCAACTCCTTCTGATGAGGAAGAAGAGGTTTCTCTCTCTAGCCATATTATTTTCCTTCAAGAAAACAGAGGTAAGGCCTCTGATACTTCTTCCAACAGTCCTTACCTACAGCCACTTCATGTCACCACAGGAAAACACCAGCAGATTACAACAAATCTGAACAAACACCTACACAGAGAGAAAGTGGCTACTGATGCAATGACAAAAAATTTTTAAAGAAGGACCCGGATGTAACCAGCTTCTACTGTCTGCATTTGGACATAGACCAAGGCAATAGGAAGGAATGTCACTATGCTTCGCTTAGCTCGGAATTCAAAGGACGACCTCAGCAGTTCTGGTTTACAAGTTTCCTAAGGACAGCAAAAATGACAGGATTTTGGTTAATATGACACTATCATGAAAATGTGAGAACCTGCCCCAGTGTACACAATTTCATACAGGAAGGCACACTGAAGCTTTTCTGATTTTGAGTCACTATGCAATTGCAGGTGAATGGTACACTGTGCAGAAGCAGGCAAGTGCAGTACTAACCTCACTTAAAAGATATGACATTTTTACCAGTAGCTTCACTCCTTCTCTTTGGTCTCTATGAAAAAAGAGTCTTTTTAACAAAGTTAAAAGTAACTTACAAGAATCACTTAACCACACCTTGCAGCGAGGACTTTTTTTTATCACTCCATCCATTACCTCATCAAGCCTTCATACTTCATTATCTCAATTCTAAAATGAACGTGGGATTTTTGGAAGGGGATTTAGATTTTGGGTTTTTTTTTAAGCTAACAATGAGTGTTTGCCCCAAGTGCATAGAGAGTAGCCGTTTCCAATTAATAAACATGGCTTAGGTCATGATTTTTTTATTATGGCACCTTAGTTTTCAAGTCTAGTGTTTTAATAGGACAGGAATACTGGAAGCATGAGGAAACTGAATGCTATATCAGCTTCCTGTGGTAGACCCTTATCCCTGATTCTTCTTTGTATCCAAAACCCAGGAGAAATGTCTTTCCCCACACACATTCTTTTATGAGAAACAACAGGGAAGCAGGTAAAAATTCCAACTTATCAAAATTTCCAACTTCACATGGAAAGATAAGAAGGAAAAGGAACAGCAATACTACTAGCAAACATTTCTCCTTCTTCCAAGGGTTCCACAGACTCAGGCAAAGGGGTTGGCTCCAAACTCAGTCAGTACTCCTGTGATTTAAGAAGTACTTGTAGACAGGTGATTATTTAAACTTCATTGCCAACACTTTAACAAAAAAATACCACCTGACGTACAATAGTTTTTTTCAGTGGTGTTTAGCAACAAATGTAAACTATTTTTCCCACAAAAATAATCCATATTCTTTTGGTAACCAGATGTCCCATGCTAAGAGGTTAAGTCAGTCCCAAGTACGTAAAACTGCTCTCAAGTTTTCAAGTATAATTGCGTATTTAAGGGAATTATTCTACAGTATCATTGGGGAAAGTCTACTAATAGTACTGTGTTGCTGAAGACAGAAGCACTTATGGGATCAGACCTTTAAAATATAGCTCAAAATACACACCAAAGAAGTGACAAAGGGATTCTAAACCCACAGTTTCACAAGCAACATCAGCTGAAAGTACTTCTAGTTGCCCCATTTGAAAGCATCTTTGTCAAGAGTCCAGGTAAACCGTGCTTTTTCAACTGTAAAATTTTTCTCAAAATGTTGAAAAACCTGTCAGATGTTTTCTCTATACAAAATTTCTTTAACCTTTATTAGTATTGAAATCGATAAGAAATAATAATTCAGCTTATACCTTGACCAATACAGACTCAGATAAGGCAGTATACAAAATTTGAAAAAAACAAACAAAAAAAACCCACAACAACCAGTCCAAATTAGAGAAGCATCATCAAAGCCAACAATAATCAGTTTGTTTCTATACCACAAAGGGATTAAACTGGAATACCAATTTTAAGGGGAGACTCATTACTATGAAGGCTATACTGTCTTTCACATGTATGATCCCATACAAACCACCTACCTGCAGTCAGTGACTGCATCACCTAGTAAGCCAGTATTATTAAACTTGCATAACCTGAGGTTTTTTCAACGCACAATATCCTGATGACTTATTATATGACACAGGTGCCCTGTGAAAATACAACAAAAACATGAATACCTCTTTTTACATTCACCCAAACATCGAAGAGCTCCCATTAAAATGATGAGATGGTGTTAAATCCTTTTCTCTCTTTGATGTACAGTTTAAACATTTATAGATCTGGAAGCAGAGCTAGATCATCCTAGTTAAACTGGGATGAGAATTGGTATCCTTCCAAAAATAAGACAACTACAAATAAAACCAAGTAAATAAACACTTGCCCGGAGTTGTAACATATTGCAACAACATAAACAAAGATAAATGACACAAACAGGTCTTTTGAAGTCTTGAATTCACACACTCTGCTAAGAGAGAGACAAGCGGACCTAAAACCTGAGCGGTGCCCGAAACCACTTCGCACCCCGCCGTGCCCCCTGCCCGTGAGCCAAGGCACACTGTGGCACCGTGAGGAATGACAGCAGTGCACTGGAGGGGAAACGGCTCTTCACCTCCACCCCACCAAAGGAAGGTGAACTGGAACGCAACAATATCTGTTTTCACCTCGCAGATAAGCAAACGAGGGCCGGCTGTGGAACTGCCTCACTGACTCCCGGCCGCTAAAGCCTCTCACAATCTCTTCAGCGTTGACACAGGTCAAGACTCAGCCTCAGTCACCCTCTCAAAGGCCGGAGACAGGAATAAACAAGGTTATTCGCCTGACACCGGACACCGGCGACGCTCCCCTCTCTCTCCCCCCGCCCCACACCTCACAGGCTCCACACAGCTCCGACCCTCCCTCCCCTCGCCAGGTGCGGGCCCAGAGGCCCTGGGCTCTGTCCAGACTCGAGCCAGGGTGGGAGTCGACAGGGAAACACAGCAATCCTCCAGGCACCATTCGGGGCATCGGGAGGGGAGAAGCAACAGCCGCCGCCCCCCGCCCGTAGAGCCCGAGGGGTGCGACGAGTTGGAGTGCCGGAAAGAAGAGACCGAGACCTCAGTGCAGCTCCCTTCGCCATTTTAGCCCCCACGCCCATTCCCCTCCTCCCCGCCCCTCGGTGACAGCGGCGACTCGCCCCCGTCCAGCGCCCACCCCGCTGCCCTCGCCGCCCCCGCTCCCCGCGGCCGAGCGGCGAAGAGCGCCGGGAGCGGCAGCCGCCTTTCTGCCGGGCCACACCGCAACCCGGGGCGGCTGCGGCACAGCCGGTTTTGTTCTCTTACCGTGGCTCGCAGCCTCGCAGCTGCTGCCGCTTCCTTCTCCTTCCTCCCACCTTTCTCTTCTTCTTCTTCTTCGCCTCCTCGCCGCCGCCGCGGCTCCTCACCCCTCCGCGCCGCGCTCCGCCGCCGCCGCCGCCGCGCAGAATGATGCCATCTCACAGCGGCATCGGCGGCTCCTGCACAACAGCCCTCCTCCCGCCGCCGCCCCTCCTGGTGCTGCTCCTGCTGCTGCTGCTGCTGCTCCCGCTGCTCCCGCTGCTCCCGCCGGGCGCCCCCGACGGCCGATCCAGCCTCGTGCGCGCGCCCCGGGCACGGGCAGCAGGAACTTGTGGAGCTGGAGCCGCCGCCGCCCGGGCGGGAGGGCCCAGTCGACACCGAGCAGTGCGCAGCGGCGGTGGGAGGGAGGGAGGAGGCGAGCCCGAACGGAGGCTCTTCAAAGGGGACAGGGCTTATTCCTAGCGCCTGCCCCGGGCTGAACCAAGTCGGGCGCCGCGGCGGGGAGAAGAAGCGAGAGCACGGAAGGGAGTTCGGGGAGGCGGGGCCGGGCGGCGGTGCCGGGGCGCCGTGCGGGGCAGGGCTGCTGCGGCGGGATAAGGAGCGCTCCCCGGTATCGCTGCCCCCCAGCAGGCTCCTCTGCGGCTGCGGCGCCGTGAGCCAGCACACCCCGGTGCTGTGCGGGCGATAAAGGCGGGGTGTCTCCTCCACCGCCTCCCGCCCTCCCTCCCCGGCCGCGCAGGCAGGGCGGGATGCTGCGCCCAGCCAGGAGGATCGGCCGCCGGGGCAGCAGCCGCTGTCCGGCTGGCAGCGGGATCCCTCCGGCTGGTCCCCGTACTCCGCCGCCGGACCTCTTCTCCCTCTCTGAGTAAACTCACCCTTTTCCGTTCTCGGGCGGACGGATGTAGGCGGGGGAGAGGCAGCTCCCCGCAGCCCTCGACGGCGGCGGAGAGGCTGCCCCGCTGCAGGGCGAGACACCGCCCGCCCCGGCGGCACCTCCGACAGCCCCGGCACGGGCACGGGGCTGACCTTCCCCTTACAGGGAACACACGCATCCTCTGCGGATTTACAAACATAGAAGTACTTATATACTGAAACATATGAAGCTGAAGTTGTGCCTTACACTGAAGACTAATGAAGCTCTGGCATCGTACCACACAGCATAATGCTGTGGAGGCAGTGATAGCATGAACTTTCGGGCATAAACAGGCCTTTGAGTGGTTGTCACAGAAAGTCCAGCACCACTGTTAATTGAAAGGAACAAAAGCTTTGTATGAGACCCTGGAGCAACTTCCAGCCAAGTCTGGTATTTTATTATTCTTCAAAAACAACATGGGGGCCAGCAATCTGATTTGGACATGTAAATTCTTTCAGGAAACAAAAGGAATGCTCTTAAAAGTACAACTTTCAAACCTATTCATTCTTTAGGCTATTCTAGACAAAAAAAATACTAGTCTGCTCTTGACTGGTAATACTAGTAAAAGTGCCTGAAAACTGATGGTTTGAGGTTTTGCACACAGCCAATGTAACAGAATATGCAAACTCACAAAATCCAGCATGGGCAGTAAAACTAGCTGTTTACAGTTAACAACTTAATCCATCTGATTTAGAGAATTCAGGAAATACTGTTTTCTGTACAACTAAAGCTTGCATTTAAGGAAAATTACAGTCCCTCTTTTGTTCTGAGATTGTCCAAAATTAACTACTTGCTTACTCCATGGGTCTACTTCTCCAATCTCTTGGTAGCATTGCAATGTCTGCTACTAAGCTCCATCTGTCTTTCCTGTCTGTTTGTTTTTCTGACATAAAGCAACCTAATTGAGATGGATGGAGCATTGCATTCCCAGAACAAAGAGTGGGTAAAAGTGTAAATGGCAATATTTCTCTTTGGTCTTTGCATAGGATGTTAGTTTTTCTACTGCTAGGTTTGCTTGCTACCAATATCAGTAATCTGATATTGATACTTCATGAAAAGTATAGGCATTATTTCTTAACATGTGTAAAATTTACAAGTGCTTCTTTCTTGCTTTACAAAGTATGAAAAATGTGTAGTGACTTGAAACAATACTCTATACACAAGTTATGGGCTTCTCTGTCTTGCTTCCTTCTTGTTTCAAAACAAATTTTGTCATACATTTATCTCACTCAGGGGAACGTTCCAAGTATTCTTTCCTCTTAAAAGACATTTGATACACTAATAAATGCAAACTATCAGAAGCTTGGTTTTAAATGTCTTATAAAACCTCAAGATTTTTTAATTTCTCAACTTCTTTTGGAGCAGTAGGTAATGGAAATACAGAAACATGGAATGTTTAGGATTGAGAAGGACCTTCAAGTTCACTGAGTTCCAAAGCCCCTGCTATGGGCAGGGATACCTTCTGCTAGACTAAGTTTTACTCTGAGCTCCATCCAACCTGGCACTGAACACTTGCAGGAATGACGCATCCTCAACATCTTTGGGAAATCTGTTCCAGTGCTTCACAGTAAAGAATTTCTTCCTAATATCTAATCTAAACCCACCTTCCTTCAAAAAAGCCATTTCCTCTTGTCCTATCACTACATGCCCTTGTAAAACGTCCCTCTCTGGCTTTCTTGTAGGCCCCTTTAGATACTGGAAGGTGCTATAAGGTATCATCTTCTCTTCTCCAGGCTGAACAATCCCAGCTCTCTCAGCCTGTGTTCATAAGAGAAGTGCTCCAGCCCTTTGATAGTATATAAACATATAATGGTTAAAAGTCATACACTGAAAACTTGCAGGAAACATCTAAGTTATGCTTAAGAGTTATACTTGTATACTTATATCTGAGAAAGTGCAAATACTGGTGTCTTCATTTTGCAGATAAACACCTTTTTCTGGTTTTCTTCTGTGCTTTGACCAGTAAAGATTACAGATTTTGTCATAGAATACTGAAGTCTAGGAGGAATTAATGCAGGTTTGGTGTCCTCATTGCCTCAGAGCTTTGTTCATTATAGGGTGAGCTAAAAAGGGTTTAATAACCCCTTAGTCATCCCTTTAGAGGGTTATCCTTGGGTAAGGTCTCATAAGCCACTAAACTTACCAAAACAAATCAACCAAAGTTGGAACTTTGCAAAAACATGAAGACTTTTTTTTTTTTTTTAAATAAATACCAGTGTACCTTCTATACACAATATTCCTAAGACAGTCATTTATGATACTGTTGAAAGTTTTTAACAGCATCTCCCTGTGTGCATTTCTGGCATTTATTTCCTTTTTTTTCTTTGTAAAGTTAGGAGAGTTTTGGAGAAGTTGGATTCAGGATAGATATCTATAAAATAGACTGCAGAATACATTAGGTTTATCCTTAGATTTTGAGAGATCTTTTCTGGCATAGTTGAACAAAGTGCATTTGATAAGCATAGATTTTAGGACCTGCTATTGCAAAATCTGGGGTTTAAAAGACTAGAGCATCCACTGGCTGGACTTGTATCTTACCTTTTCACTGAAAGTTTCTGCTGTTGTAACTGCATGCAGAGGATTGCCAGTGAGAACTTCTAGCCTTTAATTGGAAGGTCCAAGTAAGTGGCAGTACTTTTGCTCAAAATATACCTCTGGAGAACTCTTCTAGAACTTAATAGGGAGTGAACCAGTAAAACTGTAAATTAATGCCTTTATTAGCCCATAAAATTACTATACCATCTGTTTACATTTCTGTTTTTCTTTGATTTCCCTAGCATCTTACAAAAGTCTTAGGTTAAACTAGAATCCCTGAATGCTGCAGAATAGTTTGAAAACTAGAAATAAGTGAAAGAAGTGCAATAATTTAACTTCCTTAGCAATAATGCAGTAATAAAAGATGAGTCTGAAACCAAATCTTTCTGCCTTTAATAGAGTCATTCTCAAGCTAATTTCACCTGAGTAAAGGCATGCTAAACTAGTCTATCTGTTGTTTCTGTTTGAAATGAGCAGTTTTCTAATACAAGTCTTAAATGCAAATGATTAGGTTGTTTGCTTATTCAGCCCTAATCTTCCAAATGTGAAAAATCAAAAAAGCAGTATCTAATGAGAGTAGGGGGAAGATTTCCCCGGTAATTATTTTTGGTTTTTTACATGGAAATTTATTGTTAGAAAACTCATACAGAGCAATAAAATTTTTTTATATGTTTCTTTGGACCATGTTCAAGAAGTGTTTAGGCACCTGAACTGTGGTTTAGATAGTACTTAAATTCTACCTTCTAAAGCACAAATCACAAAACCCCATAGATGTAGTCACCCAAGTCTGCCAGTGGATGTACTCAGCGTCCATGGGCTTGTGCAGTGGGCCCCTGGTGTCTTCATTGCAGCGAAAGAATTGCTGTTTGACTTGAGCCTGGTTTGTTTGGGGCCTGGGTGGTGTGTAGTGTATTATCTAAAATCCAGGAAAGGCTGAACAGGGAGGCATGGTTAAGGGTGTATCCAGTACAGAAAATATCTGATATCAATACAAAGTACAGATGTTACAGTGAGACAGAAGCAGAAGGAAACATGGTAGCAGTGATCACCAGGTGTTACAGTATCATTATGGGAGAACTTGAGACCTAAGAGACTTGCGTTCTGTGCCCTCCTAAACTCAAACCAATCTCTCTTTTCAAGTCAGACTGTGACTAATTAGTGCTGTCTGATCTGGGACCAAGACTATCCCTCCTGTGCCAGCTCTATGCAGCTTTACAAAGGCACACTGAAGTAGTGCAACAGAGTAATGTCGGACAACTCAGCAACTAGGGAACAGAGCTAGAGCAGCTGGGAAGTTTTAGTTTCTGGTCCTGCTTCCCAACAGTGTTCAGACATTTTAATCAATAGCTTTTCAATTCACAATATTGGCTTCTGTTCCAGGACAATAAATACTCCCTATAACAACTGAATATCTGCACTGCTGGCATTCGGTCAGAGGCTTCTCATTTTTCTCTCTCAGATTCCATGATTGTTATGTTCTGAAAGCAGACTGAGTTATATATATGTTTTATTCATATGCAGTTTGTATCTGTAAAATTAAACCTTAAATAAGTATTGTCATTACAAAATATCTTATTTTTATGGTAAGTAAGGGGCAAGGGTTTGTCCTTATGTTGTTATATGGCCATTTTTTTGACATTACGCTAAAGTAGAATCCTACTTTAATCATTTTTTACTGTGTATAATTAAAAGTCTCTAGTCTTACAATGGTTAAGGAACTTGGGTACTACACTTTCCAATTATTTACTCCTATTTGTTTTTTTCCCCCATCTGTCAGAGGTACACACATGTTGATTCCATTTAAGGTATGAGATATGGATTCTACTATTATGTATAAAATATTTGGCACAATCCTGTTCTAGTCTGTAATATAAGGTTTCTTGCATATGTAGTGGTATAAATAATACATGACAGTAATCACCTTGGACACAATTAAACTTGATGCCTCACAAATATTTGCTGTCTGATTGTGTTAAAATAAGCAGGTTTTTAAAGCAGTATTTTGGAGAAATTAAAATATGACAAATTGCAAAGACTTGACTCCAGTTAGTATAAATTGCTTCCTTCTGGGTTTAGACAATATTAATTTCTTTATCTATAAATTTAGACTTAGAATCTTTTTCTTATGCACTTCTCTGAGACCAAAATGTGTTAATTCAAAAGCTGTAACTTCATAATGCTTGAGTGAATTATTGAGGGGGTAAAAAACATTGATTTTCATCTACAGTTCCAAAAAATGTACAAAAAAATGTGTACAAAGATCTTCTTAAAAGTCCCTGTGTTTTGAGAATACAGTTATTTCAGTACCTGGATGTTGTCATGTTTTCAGATGTTATTCATCATTGAGGAACAAGTGAATCAGCAATCAGTTTATTACCTTTTTCATGTAAGCCTAGAGGTTTGTGTGCCTACACCTAGAAAACTATGAAAACAACTTGTTGAAGTGTTGTTTCTGCTAGACTATCTCTTAGCAGCATGGGATGTAAGACTTATTTTGTTAAAAAAAAGAAAAAAATAATTACAAACCAGTACATCTCATCTCATATTTGAATGAGATTGTATTGTAATTTTCTGTAAGTCTGGTGCTGCAAGGTGTTCTCTAAAATCAGAAACCTATGTCAACAAAATGTATTTGAAAGACAGACAAACATATAGTTATCTTTTTATCGAGTACTGCTGTCCCACTTACCATAGCATGAAATGTATTAATGTAAATTCACTTATCTCTTGAAATTGTAGCAGATAAATGCTGAGCCACTGGTTGAAGTCTCTTTGTACTGCATTATTTTTTTAAGCCTTTCTGGCTTGGAAGAAGGGCTGAGGTGGGGTGAGGTTGGGAGCAGATATTAAGTAAACTGAGTTTGGCTTAGGTGCCTGAGATGAACATAGAGACAGGTAATGGAGAATGAGGGGCTCTGGCCCTAGTGTATGAGGGTAAGTGCTGTGCCATAGAAGAGTGTGGGAACACAGCAGCTCAGTTTGGGACTGGAGGAAGGAAGAGAATGGGATTGTCTGGAAGCCACAGGGTATGGGGGGGACATTTAAATAACGGAAGGGAAATAGTTTGGTTTCTTCTGTTCATATTACAGTAGCAATATTTTTTATTTTGTCTCACCAAGAAACAGGCAATGGGTTTGGGGAAAAAAAATCAGAGCATGGCAAGTTATTTTAGCCTCACTTCTCATGGAAGCAAGATGCATGTTTACTGAGTCTGTGCAATTACCCTTACATCTCCATAATATCTTTTCTGAGTTAAGTGGCCAACTTCAAACATGTCTTACAAATCTGATGAATTCTTTTTCTTTGAGAAAATAGATGGCAGAGTATAGTAGAAAGCTTCTGTAAATGTCCTCTGGAAAGCCTACATACAAAGAAAAAGCTACATCATTAAATTGCACACTGTTAACCACTGGAGAATGGGGAGCAGGGAAAGAGTAAACAATAAACCAGCCAACCCTTATAAATGCCTGCCATAAGAGAAGGCTTCAGTTGGAGTTTGCATTCTTAGGCACCAAAGTCAATCAACCATGAATAACAAATCTTTAAGAGACCAAGCTTCATTAGTTCCAGTACACATTGAGTGATGTGATTTAATTGCAGCACTACCTAAAGCAATGCTATGCAGGCCATAGTCTGTGGGTAATTGATGGTCAATAAAATATCAAAAGGCAGCTCAAAAAGCAGGTCAAAATCAGACATTCCTGCACAGCCATATTCTTCCATACTTATAAGCAAAATGGAGGAGGAGAATAAAAATTAGGTTAATTTTTTTGCCTTTATTTTTATTAGCCTCTAAAAGAAGGCCATTGTAACTACTTCAGCACAGTAACTACAAGATGGTCTCTCAGTTTGTTTTGCTTCCAAAGGTTAAGAGTTCCTTCAGTTGGAAAGGCTGAGAAATGTAGAGGTCTACAGACTGTAGTCAGAGAAACAAGGTTTTGGTTGTTGTAGGAGACCATATGTCCTTTCTCCTTTATTGCCCTGTTTAGGTAGCATGACTGAAAATGCTTAAGTAACTTCTGTTCATCCTTTGTCAGAGTGAACCAGAGTCAGCCATCAGTTTGAGCTGCAAATTACTCTTGTCTTTTCTTGATCCTTCTGTGAGCATTAATCAGTAAAATTAAGAAAAAAAAAAATCTTCAGCTTGGTATTTCCTGACACTTAACCATGTATTTTTTTCTTTTAACATTACAGTAGTTCTTTGAATGTTCATGCTTATTTGGGATGTCCTTTAATATAGATCTCTCTTCCTTTAATTATGTACTTACTGCATTTCTGTGCAGAGCTCTGTCCATGATTTCTTTGATTCTAACAAAAACCAAAGATCTTGAACCTCATCTTTCTTCTGACCTGCCTCTCTGACCTTTCTTGGATTCCTACCTGCAGGCCTTCTTTTTTTTCTCAAGTCCTAGAACTTCTGTCTCTAAAAATCCCCTCTTCTTTTCCTACATAAGAATTAGACCATGATACTGTATGCATATGAGTAGATAAAATAGACTTATAAATACATGCATGAGTTTTAACAACTTGGGAAAGTCTTTTTTTGGTCAAGTATTCACAGCAGAGTACAGTTTGTTTCTTTATTAATAATTTCAATGTTTAATGTAGTCAAATGCATTTAAATTTTAAGACAGTACACATCCTTGGCAGAAGACAGTAATCTTAGTGAATGGTTCTTTCCATGACTATTTAAACTGTTAATAGGAATAGACTAGAGAATGTTTACCTTTGCCACTTTTGATTTTCTTATTATTCTCTGTTTTAATGCAGCTACAAAACATTGTCCCCGGATTGTTATTAAAATTTCACTAGCATTTTGTGCATGTTGTGCATTTTAAAATAAGATATAAAATTTATACCTATGTATATGTAATTTACTATTTAAAATCTTGTTTTTAAAACCTCATTCTTCTTATGACTTATACAGGAGCGTGTTAACCAATTAAATATTAATAGAGAATAACGTTTGCATGATTACTGTAAAAATCAGTGTACTGCTGCTCTTTAAAAGCATTTAAAAATGCATTACACTTTTTCTTTCACATTCTGCATATTCAGTTTAACATGTAAAGTTTTTAGCACAAATCTGATGGAATGACAAAAGACATGTTTGAAAAAGAACTGGTTTTGTAACTCTTTTGTCTTCTGCCTTCAGTTAGATGACATCTGTTGCTTTGGTTGGCCAGTTTGTGATACGGTCACTAAAATATTGGCAATATCGCAAGCAATGCAATTAAGTGTATGTTAGTATTCCCTGCTGTAGTCTCAGCTGTTTGAGGTATAGTGGAAGGAAGTGAGCTTCTGCCATGAGTGAAAGCCCATGGCTTTTAGTTTAAATAACACAGGGTTTTCTATAGCTCTTTTTGTGTATGATATAAGACCTTGAAGAAGAGGCTTATGCAAAGGTATGTGGAAGATATTTGTGGAAGATATGCTCAAATAGATCAGTTGTGTTTTTAAAGGGTGAGTCTTATCTTGCAGATCTCTTTGTATGAATTGTAGGCATCTCCTTTGGCTCTCTACCAAGTACTGAGTGAATACAGAACTGACGTGCGATACTGTGCACAAAACGTCTCCTTTATGAATATGGCCTCAGGGATGGTTCCTATTTTCAGAAAACAGTACTACCCAACAGCTTTCTTACATTCACTGGATTGTAGGTGGCAGAAAAATGAAAGCAGGTTTGAAAGGAGAAGGGAAGATGGACTGTTTGAATTACAGAAATCAGAAAATTAATGTATTATTAAAATATGTTGTTATTATCATTATCATTATCATTATCATTATTATTCCGGCAAATATTTCTAACTACTCCTCAGGGAGAAACAATATATAGCATATCATGATGAAACATGCACCAGCATCCTTCTTTTTCAACTGTGATTTTTTTCCTTTCTAGAAATTAAAGGCAAATATAGCTCTGGTATTCATGAAGAAATGATTAACTAGATAGAGTAGTATTTACATGGAATTTGTTAAATTTGACAACAGTTTTACCTGAAAAAAAAAATGCAATCCCCAAAACATGACTCATTTTCAACCCTGTTCAAAAAAAATTCCTAGGAAAAAAAGGTATATTGACTAGTGTAGCTCTTTTCACACAGTTGATTACTCTATGTATGTCAGCACAATGTTAAAAAAATGGTTTTCCAGCAATATCCAGTGGAATGTCTTGATACTTACTTCTGGTAAAACAACAATTTATTTGAAAATGCTGAAACATTACATGGTTTTCAATAACTATAATACTATACGAATGTCAGTTAGCAAGACCAAGTTCCCTAATGATAAAAATTATGAATTAAATTAAAAATTTAATTAAAAACTACAGTTAAGAAACAGTTAACTTGCATTTCTCAAATATAAGTATTTTATTTTCTTCTCTCTTTTCCAAGATGTATCATATTAACTTTGTTAAGGACCATTCTAGTCTTCACATGTTGAGGAAAGTCACAGACCAATTTTGTTGCTTTGTCTTGGGATATAATTTTATTTTCTTATTTACTTTATGAAAGAAAATACAAAGAAAATTAGAAGTCAACAAAAGCGGAACTCAGTGAAACAAGAGGGATAAAATATTCATATAACACCAAAGTAAGAATTCATATGATTTTGGATATGTAATTTTTTTAATGGTAACTCACATTGGATATGAGTAATTTTATACACCCCTGAAGGTTCAAGATTAGTCATTATTCAAAAAGGAAATGATAAGAAAGGCACAGGAAAGTGTATGTATTTCTGCATAAGTAATATCCCTTCTAAGATGGAGATGATCTAGAGTTATTCTTAAATAGTTAGCTTATAGTAAACAAGTGTTTGGGTTTTCTGCAAAGCTATAGAGACCCATTCTACTTCAGTTACATTAGACTCTTAGTAGCGATTGAATCAGATTTCTCTCCTAAAACATTATGAGTAGGAATGATCCACATACTTAGCCTTTGCTGTTTCCAAGGTATTGCTTTTATTTTTTTCAGCAGCTGTGCAGACAGTGGCCAAACAGCAAATAAAAGACTTGGACAACAGCTAGGATGTTATAATTGCATTTTCAGTCAATCTGAATTACATTCTAATGGAGATGAGAAGGCATTTTCTTTTAAAAAGCAAAGCTTGAACATACAGGTCTAGTGTACAAATCATTTTTTTAATATAGAAATGGATTCTAAAGTTTCACTGTCATTTTTATTATATTGGATTACCTGCAAATAAATAACTGATAACAAAATTGAGCTGCAACCAATGTGTACTTTTTTCTATTGCAAAAAGCAGAACTGACAAAGCTTGACAGACTCCAGCTGTCCAGGCTCAAGTCAAATGATCTTTGGGAAGGAGCTTAATTTTTTAATCATTAGATAGTGGAGTTGACTCTTTGTCCCATGATGGTCAGTTATTAAAATCTCTTCTGGTCTTTAGCATTGTCAGTATTTTGGTTATGAAAGGGCTGTTTTCCTGTTCTGCTGGCCTGGAAGGTCTGTGTGAGTTTAATACTTTGTGTTTCTGTATGGTTTAATGCAAAACCCACCATGTACAATTCCAAAATTGTTGTTGTTCTTCTGTTATAATTAAAAAAACAAACAAACAAAAAAAAACAGATGAAGAAACAAACAACAACAAAAATCAAGAACAAAACAACCCCAAAAAAATACACCAACTTCTGAATATCACTGTTGGGAGACTGTAGAACAAGTTTAAAGTGGATCAGGCAAAGACACTGTGTGGGGAGTTTTTCCACTCAGATTGGTCATTCACATACTGAAGAAAAGAACGGACTTAGACCTGGCCAATAATCTACCAGCTTCTGTGTAATCCACTTGACGGCATCAAATGTTGACAATTTTATGAAGATTTCTGTGAGGAATTAAGATGTACAGCAGTAATGTTGGGGTTTGCTTGGTTTTGGTTTATTTCTCTTAATTTTGCTTGTAATACAACATTGATTTATTCTGATCATTTTTTTCCCTTCTGTGCCTTTTCCAGAGGACTCTGCTTCTCACTAATGTAGTTCTCTCTCACAAAGCAATATAATTCCTGAGCATCTAGCTTTCAAAAGCCAGGGAGGCATTATGACAGAAAGGCTAGTTAAGTTTAAATACATTGTTTTATACCTTTCTTGGGTTATCTACATTTCTAAGTTTACTTTTGCTCAATGCTCTCTTTGAGACAGAAAGGGCATAAAATATGATAAATTTATTTTTTCATTGCTTTTCCACTTACAGCTTGGAAGAAAGTCTTTCATTAATTTCATGTGACTTGCAGTCTGAAGGTGGGAAGAAGTCGTTGTATTACTGTGGCAAAAGGCATCCTCAACTATTTGTTATTATTGATAATGATAACTCAGGTCTTTGTATAGGTCACAAATATCTGAATATCTTACATGGGGAGAAGGTAAGTAGTATTTACTATTTTTTTAACAAGACGATATTTAGGTTTTTGCTTCACAACTTAAGTTTTATCTTGACAGAAGGTATTTTTGTCAAAAAACAAGGGCTTTTTTTCAGATTAGCAGTAACTTTATTGCTGTGTCACCTTCTTTCTGACATAGGATCCCTCCAGTGTAGATAGGATCCCTTCAGTGTTGAGTATTTTCTTATCTTAAAAATATAAGACCACGCCTGACTGCAGGGCAGGATTGCAACTACGTCATGCACAATGAATGTATATAAGTATACGTGACCATTTCAAACTGTCAAAACTTGTATTAAATTGGTGGATCCTATTTGTAATAGGGAACTGGTAGATTATTTTTCTTAAATTTTGGTACTAATTATGTTAGGATTCATAAATTACTGTGTTACAGGTAGAGAAACCATTGAGCTGAGTGTGAGCATCATTTTTCTTAGCTAAGGGTAAACTGCACCCTAACACATTTGGATAAAATATGACTTGGTCTGCTTATGTTCTAAAAGTCATCCTATTTGAGCTAGTATTAACTTTGTATATGGTATCAGATTCCTCCTGAAAAACAGCTTTCCTCCCCTCTCCCCCCTTCTGAAATTCAGACACTTGAGATAAATACATTATTGTTTTCAACCAAAATTTCTGTGAAGTTAGACAGTTTAGAACTGGTATCACAGGACCATTAGAACAGGCCATTTAATTTCTCAGGCTTATGAGAAGTTTTGGTATTGGTCTATATATCGCTGAATTTCTAATTCTGTAGAGACGGACTAACTGTTTTTCTTTCAGTGGAATTAGATCATTGTCCCTGTTCTGGATGCTCTGTAACTTTGCCAGAATATGTCAGTTATTTGCTCTTTATGTCACTTCAAATGCTGTCTGAGTAACAACCTGGCCTTGTTTATCAGAATCCTTGAGAAGGTGATAGAACTTTTTTGGGAGACTTGAATTTCAAAAAGGTTTTATTTATTTTTCTTTCTGCTTATATTGTGTGCTTCTTAAGTGCACAAACAAATGTTTTGAGAGAGTTTTTAATAATCATCATTCTCATTAATGTGCCTGGTGCTGTGCCCAAAACTAATCTTAATTGGTGCACTTCAGAAGATGTGTACTAATTGGAAAGAGTCCAGAGCAAACAAACAGATTTTATCAGACATCTAGAAAATGTGATCTACAAGGAGAGACTGAGTTTGTTTAGGGAGTTTAGCACAGTGAAAGAGAAAACAGAGTCTGTTCATGATAGTTATCTTCAATAATTTGACCTACTCTTAGGAGGTAAACTATGCATTATCGGTAAGATTAATTGGGAAATAAGTCTTTTAAAAAGATCCTTATGATGGAAATGCTGGACTAAGGCTTGAGAAATGTGCACTCAGTTCTTGTCTCTTGCCAAAGTGGCCTTGGGAAATCACTCTGTTCTTTGATCCTCCAGCACTAATGTGTTAATATTTTTCCACTCTGTTTTGTTTGTAGGGCTTAAACCAATTAGGACTTTGGCACTGAAAACATAACTCTGTCATGCTTGGAGCTTTTGAATCTAAAATTGCTCCAAGCAAGCCTCATTCAGCCTCCAACTCTTCAAAATGTCTAAATTCACTTGTGATTTGATTTCAAAGTTTTCCAGTTGGTTTGCAGGATTTCTGCCTATCTTTTGCTCAGCGTTGTCTCAGTCTGAACAAGCTAGTGACTAAGTCTTGCTTAAACACATCTAGGAGCAGGAACTGGTGCAACTCCAAGTTGTTTTCTGTCATGCAGAGTCACTCTGTACATCTGAAAGAAGTCTAGAGACCTAAAATGTGTTGTTCTCAGTGCTCACTTTCCTCAGTTTTTTAATGCCTCAGTCTTCCAAGTTGGTGCCATTAAATTATGCTGGTTAGGACATTTCATTGAGCTTGGATTGTTCAGCAGCCAGCCAAAACTATTTCAGCTCTTTCACTGTTGGCTATAGATAAATAAACGGTTCTGGCAGCAGAGAACAATCCCAAGATCTCCCTGCAGGGGATTTAATTGATAAGTTAATGTAGTTGTTGGCATCTGCACCTAGGAGCAGCCTCCTGTTCCAGAATTGGATAGCCCCAATATGTTCCTGACTAGTACAGCTCTGATCTGAGCTTAGTATTTGCTGTTGATCAGCAATATATGTCACCAATATGTTCCTGACTAGTACAGCTCTGATCTGAGCTTAATATTTGCTGTTGATCAGCAATATATGTTACTTTGTTCAGCTGAGTGCAGGATCTGTTTTCATTTGCTTAAGCTGTCCAGACAGTACATGTTAATGTTTTGGCACTCTGTGAAGTGGTCATGTACCTGGCAGTCCTTAGTTCTTAGTTTGTACGCTATGATGATGGGTGAAGGGACTCACTGTCTTGATTGAGATATATAGGCCTTGCAATACAAATTAAAACATACCTATGTACCTACTTACTTCACTTATTTTCTAACTAAAATCAAAGAGTAGAACATGTTTGAAAGTGTGTTCCAGGGAGGATACAAAGGGATGTGGAAGCTGGAACTGAGACACTGCTGAAAGCTTAACCCAAACAGTAGTTTTATTACCAAAAGTGGCCAAGTAAACAGGAGAAAACCCAAGAGAGGGAGAGAAAAGGGAAAATAAGCCCCCAGGGATAAACACCCAAATTGCCCAGATGTTTCCCATGGAATTGTCTTACTGACTCCCGGAATGCCCAAACCCCCAGAGCAGTGGCTGCATCCTCAAGGGTCAGCAGGCTCACAGGTGAAGGCGGACGTCCCTGCCACGGCAACATTGGCCTGTCATGTGAAGTGAGCGAGCCCTGGGCATGAGCCACCTGCCCTTTTTCTAAGTTGCTGAAGTGATGTCTACCTGAGCAAGTGTGGCCAGGAACACCCAGATAGAGATCCCTGGCACCTCCCCCTCATTATATAATTGGTACTTCTCTGCACATGTGGGGGTTTCTCTGTGCTTGTGCAGTACATTTCAGAGGGTCTTCGTTAATTGGGTCTGGGGGTTTACTTCATCCTCCTCCTCTTCCTCACTCTATCAAGTGCCCTTGAAGGGCCATCAGCCAATCATGAGAGCCCAATTAATTTTAATTTACAAAGAAATGCCTCCTTCAAGGCCAGAGACCATCTTTATCAGCCTGTTTTCCCATAACTTGGCAGAAGAAGCACAACTTCTCACAGGTGGCTGGGCCAATCACAGACCAAAATTATTAGCATCTACTTCAGCCCGAATACAAAGTGTCTACATTCGAATTGCTATCACTTCATTTCAATACAGGTGAGTATTTTTTGGTAAATATGCTTTGTATGCAACATTTCAGGGCCTCATTGCTCATGTGGAACTGGATTATAATTTTTATTCCCTAAGAGCTCAAAGCTAAGAAAAAGAAAAAATTATGCAGTATTTTAAACCTGTTAGAAGGCAGAGAGCTGCGTTGACTTTGTCCTCTATCATTCTGCTCAGATGATGCATTCCCCCAAAACTACCAACCTCAACATGTGAACAAAAGCAACAGCTGGCTAGAACCAATGTAACTATGATTAGGGTAATGATGATTGAGGTTGCCTGTGCATGGATCCTGTACCTTCATGGTTGTTGTTGCTGCTTTAAACTCCTGTCTCCACCCTTTCCCGAGTGTTCATCCATAGTTGTAACTAAATGCAGTAAACTTGTCAGTCTTAAGGGTTTTGCTTAAAAATACTTTGGTATATTAGACTACATATATGTGTGTATCCCATACCCCAAAATGATGAGGCTGTAATGTTCTGAGCTGCCATTAAAAAAAAATGGTCCGTTATTTCTCATAAAATGGCAATTCACTGCCTGTACTGCCATAGAAACATAGTCTGCCAGGTGTTGTGTACTGTTTAAGTCTCCTGTAGGGGCAAAAAATGTCTGATACCATTTATTGTGTGATATTTAAGAACAATATGAAACTTCCCATAGCAGTGATTTTCTTTTGGAGTTGAAAATCATGGCTATCATTAAAGGGACTTCTGAGAATAATCCCATATGCAGTTTCTTAAGAAGTTAGCAGACATTTAATTATTCCACTCCTAAAAATGCATATGCCACCCATAAAGTTGTTCCAGTGGATATGTAATACAGCAACTTGAATCCTAAACGATACTTACAAGAAAGAACTTTCTAGTTTCTTGATTTTCTGGTCACTATCCTGTTTTCCTGTTAGGTCTCAAATCCATTTCAAACTTGTTGAGCTCACAGTATGTGAACTATAGAGTTTTTAAATGAATGATTGTGATCTGGTTTAGGAGCCTTTTTTTTTTATTTTTATTTTTCAGTTAATTCCAAGAAGTATGGCACTGTTCACTTAAAGAATAAGACTGGACATCTGATGGAATGTTTGTTCAAGGTCTGGCCCACACCTCTTGAAACCTTGTGCAATGAAACATTTAATTTGCGAGACACTTATCTAAAATAGCATGTAGTGCACATGTGATTCAAATGAATAGGACTGATTGGAAAGACTGGTATTTTAATTCATGCATAATAGATTTGGCAAGGGCTTTTTTAATGCAAGATTTGGTTTATGCTTTGGTAAAAATAAAGTCCTGAAAGATGAAACTACAAACTATATAATTTGTCATGATTCAATAGCAAGGACTGATCTAAAAACTATAAAAGAAAAAACTAGACTGCTATGATTACATTTAGAGTGACAGCCTTGGTGTCATGGTAGAGGTAAACTGTTACTGCTGGTTTTAAGAGAAAACATTAAAGCTCACATCTTTAAATGACAGACTCTTTGCATTGGAATGACAAAAATACAACTTTGATATGAAAGTCATGACATGATTTTATGCAGTCACTTTTAGTAGCATGCTTTAAAAACAATTGCTTTCCCTGCTTTCAGTGGCTTTTCCTGCTTGGTTTGTGCATGTTTTTATTTAGCAAATTGAGGAGAGTTCATGCTGCTGCATCCCAATATACTAAATTAAATAGGTCTGTTTAATTAGTCAGATGGACAAACCGGATCAGAAGTGCTCTAATTGTAGAACATGAAGACCAGAGAGGGAAGTGATGATAATAGTATTGGCAGAACTTCTCAGTTATTGTATCCTGCCAATGAGAAGTCATCAACAAGAATTCATCTAAGGGTTCTAAGAAAATGTTATCTTTCTCGGTCAGCTGCTCAGTTTGTTGTGACCTGTGCTGGACACGGTGACCATGCTGGTTTTCTACCTGGCACAATAGTTCTCTGAGCGTCCTGACTGCTGCACAGCCATTTACTTTGGAGGTTCTAATTCTGCTTCCACTGATTACAGTAGGAGCACTGTCATTTTTAACCACAAGAGCAGATTAGTGGACTATTACCTACAGTGGCTTTTACTGTATTTTTTTTTTTTTTTTGTGCCATAGAAAAATTTTATAACATATTGTTCATAGTAATTTTGAATTAGTTTGTAATTTTCATAAGTCCATGAAAGTCATAATGTTTACTATAAATAAACTTCATCTGTTTTATTTTGGCTCCTTTGGCTTCTGCACATTTTTAACAGTATTAATATTCCCTCTGCATATAACAGATGAGATAAAACACTATGGTTTTGTAACAGTTATGATGGTTCAATCCTTCTTTTTGCAAATATACATACATACATGTGTACATGTGTATACATATATATATATATGTATATACACATACACTTCATGGAGCCATTTCTGTCAAAGGACTGGTTGCAGGGAAATTTTTAAAAGCACAATTTCAGCCTTTTGAATTTTTGAAATTTCCTTACTAAGGGCAGAGCATATATGATCTCCTTGTCTTTGCTTCTTGGTTTGTCCAGATAAGGGACGGCTTTTGTCCTCAAACTCTGCCATACTGAAACTTGATTGGTTTGGGTTTTTTTGTTGTTAATAGTCAAAGTTTGTAAACAACACTGGTATAGGGCTCAAATGAACTTGGCTGAAGTATTGTTATAGGTATAAAGAATTTTTATGAGCTTTCATCAGGTCTGTAATTATGTAAGCACTCTCATTTGCCTCTTGTGCTGTCTGGTAGGAAGAAAATTACTTAAACCAATGTAGCTGAAAATACAAAAAGAGTTTGCTTTTCTTTATTTGACTTTAATGAATTTATTACAAATCTTTCAAATGTTTTAATTCAGAAGAAGAGTTATTGTTCGAGACTGATTTATCCACTGGTCACTCTCTCAATTTCCAGCTGGTATGTGACTCATTAGGAAATTTCACAGTAGATGCGCATATGTGTGTATGTGTGTGGGTACATTCATGTGCGTGTAACAAAAGAGAAGTTTCAGAGAGCAATACAACAAAAATAATATATACATTTTCAATATAATATTAATTAGATAAGAATGTTTAGTTTTTGAAAATATGGCCATTGTCTTATCAAGAACCTTGCAACTTCTACCTGTTCCATTTTCAAAGTCAGTCTGAGTTGCATGTTATGAATAACATGCTGCTAAAAGTAGCAAGTTAGAATATGTAACAAACTTCCATAGAATCTACTTTATTAAGTGATGCTTAAAAGCCACAAGAGCACTGTTGGCTCATGGACAGCTTGTTGTCCACCAGGACCTCCATTCTTTCTCCAAAGAGCTGCTTTCCAGCAGATCAGCCCCCAGCCTGTACTGGTGCCTGAGGTTATTCCTTCCCAGGTGCAGGACCCTGCTGTGTTTTATGATAATTTCCCCTTAAACTCCACTGCTACATGTCAGTATTAAGAAAACAGAATAGGATTTCAGCAAGCTTTTAAAAATGCCGGTGACTACAGATTCCACTATGCCTGAGGGTGAGAGCCACCCCCGTATATGTCATTTAATTGCAGAGAATAATTGCAAAGATAGAGGGAAGAAAAAAAGAATTGAAGAGAAATTTTGTGATAATCACCTCCTCACAAGACTGGTTCTTTTAGTAGTATTTAAGGTCAGTGCTTCAGACCATTTTCTTCCAAGAGACTCACAACTGGCACCTGCCAGTAGGATTGTGGCTTGTTTTTTATTTCAGTTATCTGTTGCATACTTTCAGAGCAATTAGTTTTTCTTCTTTTTACTCCCAGAGCAGCTCCAAACTAGTAGAAAATAGGGCGTTCATTTTCTGGCTCGCACACAGAGTTGGGATTGTCAGTGACTGTGTTCCACATCTGGAATGTTTGCATTAACAGTGCCAGATGAGTTATGCGGGTTGGAATTTTATTTTTAATTGAAAATCCCAGTAAATATGGATCCCAAACAGTCAAATGCTTCTCACTGTGATATAAAAAATTTATATAAAAATTTTATCTGGTTTGTTTGAAAGGTTTGTCTTGTTATTTCTTGAATCATATTTCTTATTTTCTCTTTGTAATTTGGGAGATATCCCAAAATATTGAATGATTTTCTGTTTATTTGAGTAGATGTTTTATGTCATGTAAACTGTTTTAACTGCCTGGTAGATATTATTGCCAATTATCACTTCTTTTTTTCTGTGATTTTTTTATATTATTTCTCCACACTCTTTGTTAAATCAATCTAGACATTGGACTTTGTCTTCTTTTTAAATTATTAGAGTTATATTCATCCTAACAGCTTTATAAATCTGATGCAAATCCAAATATTTTACCAGCTCCATTCATATATTTTGGATCTGCTGTTTTGGTGTTAAGTAGTTACTGAAAAGTTAAATATGCTCTAACTAGGCATACTTAGTAAAAACAGAAAGCATCATATTGTCAGGTATGAAAGAAATTAAGCTGCGCAATATTAGCTTCTTGAGTATTCATAAATATACAGAATAAGCTGATTGTGGTACTGGTGTTTGAAGACTTACAAGTTTCAAGTCCTAACTTGTTTAACCTGAAATTGGATGTAATAGAGGCCTGGTACCTCCTGTCCACATCTAGAAAATATCTAGAAGTTTGTTTTGGAAAAAGCATCAGTCAACACTGATGCTGTCCTTTCCATAGTCTAAAGACCAGTTCTGCTGACAACAGAGTCATACAAGCTGCAATTCCTGCTCATTTCTTTCTGAGCCAATGATATCCAGGCTGTAGCAATAGCAGCTGTGTATCTTCCCTGGCACAGAATGATTTAGGGTGGAGAGCAGATTCTTTCCCCTCCAAATCACTTCAGAAAATTCTTGGCAGTAAGCCAGCTGATTTGTTTTGTTCAAGTAAGGAGGCTTGATTTATCAGTACAGAAAAAGTATTCATGCACTGTGCTGAATTGTACTAATTCAGCTTCTCTGTCACAGGCCAGTTGACTTTGTTATTCTTCTGCTCCCAACAATTTTTTATTTTTTTTTAAAACGATTACTAAAAAGTATAGAAAAATCTGCAATTGTGACAATGTAGTTCTATTTCTTTCTCCATTGCAGTTCTTGAAAGTTTGTGATGCAGTTTGTGATATAAGTATGAAGTGGAAAGCATTGGTCAGGGATTCAACTGGGAAATACAAGTTAAGAAGTCCAACATAAAAGCAGTGCAAGGAAGCAATAATACATGCCAAAATGAAACTTCAATCCACAAATCTTCAGTTTCTTTTTTCAGTTTTCTGAATTGCTGCATCTACTAAATCATTATGTTACAATATAGAAAGAAGATTTGTATTCTTTTCTTATACACTTTAATTTTTAGTCAAATTTTCTAAATTCTTCCTATATTATTTCTAAAGGAAACTATGAAAGTATTTTTAAAGTAATAATAAGAGGTTTCTCTGGTATTCTCAATAAAGGAAAATATTAAAAATTTCTCAATTTTGCATTAAAAGAATATGTAGTTTTCTGGGATATAACCCGTTGATGGCATTTACAGTTTAAGAAATGTGGGGTTAGGTGTAAATAACCACAAAGTTTTTTATGTTTTTAGGTATGAATATGCATATGTGCAAGTACATATTATAGAAAGCTATATTATGTCTCAGTTTTTAAAACTATGACACCCAAATGTTTTCCATAATTCTGAGGTGTTGACATCAGATATATTTTATTTTTCTGTCTTCTCAGCAGGAAGTGGATTGTATTTCTGTATCATATTACTGGAGGAATAGTCAGCTGAAGACTGAGATTTGCTGTTGTGCAGTCTGAAACTGAGGAGTCATGCAGAAAACAGAGATACAGCCTGTTTCAAAGACAAAAGAGCAAATTCTTTGAATGGAGTAGGAAGACGGAATGTTGATATGGCTTTCAAAATCCTTCCTTTTTCTTCAGCAGAATTAATCTTGTCCTGCTACAATCTGGCTTCAACTGTTCACTCTATTTTTAGTTACTGATCTTAGCCAGGTCCTCAAATAGCTCAGAGCTGGTGCTGTTTGTGTCTGATGTAAAACTGATACAGACTTGGTTGGTATTTTCATTCATGTTTCATAATCTTCCCCAGTGCATAAATAAAAACAGTGCCTTTGGTGTGCTGGGAGGAGATATTTGTATTGCTATGGAATAGATCAGAAACCCACTGTTTAACACTTCCAGTGCTCTTCATGTGATCATAAAGGAATAAATGAAGACACTTCGGTGACACTGGAGCTACTTATGGTCCTGTGCAGGGCTAAGAGTTGGACTCCATAGTCCTTGTTTGTCCCTTCCAGCACAGCATGTTCTGTGATTCTGTGATTTACCTTTAGTTTCAGAGAGATGTTACAGTTAGGTAGGGGCAGGAAGCTCCCTCTTGAGACTTGTAAAGGGAAATTTTGGACTTTCCCTCCTGATTGTGTATTAAGTCCTTCATGCAATCTTGTATGCCATGAAAAAGACCACAAGTGTGAGAAAGTAGTGGTTTAATTGGCCCTTTGAGAAAAATTGATTAAAAAATGTACCATTAAAGAGCTTTTCAAATGTCATTGATACAAAGCTTGTTTCCACAAAAGAGAAAGAATAGGTATGTAAGACCTTGCAGGAGGTTTTTATTGATCAATTAAATTAAAATAGGCAGAGTGGGGAAAAAAAATCTACCAACAAAACTATGAATATTTCATAATGAGGTACTCATATCTCTAATTACATTGCTTTTTTTCTTACACTGGTATGTATAAGGAGGCTCATTATTACAATTTAAAATGTCTGGTAAGAGAAAATGATAAAAGATTTTTCTTATTTTCTATGCAATCATGCATCTTTTTGCGCATTATAAATTCTCAGATTTAAAAAATTGGAATGTAGTTGTTAATTTTGGTTCTGTGCCTCTGAGAAATACATTCAGCAATCCATACAATATTCCTGCATTCTTGCTCCTTTAACTTCACATAGGCATAAAATACTCCAAAATGAAACTGGTTGTTGAATGCAAGCACATTCAGCTTTACCTGCAGAAAAGATGAAAAAAGTTTTATGATAAAATATCAAATAAAGCAAATGTGATTTATATGTGGTAGCATTTCTGATCAAGATTTCTATGTAACTTTGCAACCATGACTATATTTAGCAGTCTCCTGAGTATAATTTAATTGGAATGTCATCTGTGGATTAATTTTGGTAATAGACTACAGCAACATTACAGGAAATAAAGGACAGTGGCAAATACTTTCTTTGGTAGACTACTCAAAAGAAATTTTAGTATGTGAAATTTGTAAGAAATAGCTTTCGGATAGGCTATCTGGTCTGACAGCCCTATAACTAGTCTTCAGAAGAATGTCCTAGCACTAATTTTATTTAAAAAGGTAAATCCTTCTATTTTGATTCAACCATATGTTGACAGCCATAGAAAATCTGTGTTCTTGAATACAAAGATGAATGATGCAGTATAGTAGAATCAAAATCCTAGTACCTCATTCTTGTTTTAAATATTATTCCAATTGTGTAACTTTCATTTTGGTATTTTAAGGTGAGAATCTCTTACCTCATGTTCAAAAAATGCATCTTCCAGTGTCTTTTCTCCCGTGCCACTCCCTACACCTTCAAACACAGCCTTGTATTCCTAAAAGCATAGACAACCACTTCATGGAAATAAAGTAATTTTGCATTCTGTGCAGCATGCATACCTTACATTATTTTATTAATTAATCTATATCAAGTAATCTCTCTGTATAGAAAAACTCATGTATAGATTACAGTTCTTCATAAATCAAAGGTTAAAAGCATATAGTCAGCAAAAGAAAGAAAAATCACATTTATTCTTGTATTTCTTACCATCATTTCCTACAATTTAAAGTAATTTACTGAAGCACTAAAAGAGACATTGTAGAATGACACATGACCTTTCACTCCTTTGGACAGAGAAGACTGAACTTTTTGTACAAATAGTAACCATCAGAGCCAGAGCTGTAAATGGAGCCAAAATGCTGAACTCTGATCCTCACATGGCTGCTCATTTAATTTCTAGTAGTCAGCTGGATTTGCTTTACCTGCATTAATATTGTGCTCAAATCCATTACTCTGATATGTCATCCTGGAATATCCTGTGCATATATACTTGGCTGGATTTCTTACGTTACATTTTCGTGTAATTTTCTTCTCTGTATGTTTGGTTTGTTGTTCCCATAAAGTAGGGGTGCAGTATAGGTCTACTGCAAGAGTTCCTAAGTTCATCTAAGTATCCCACCATCACATGGATAGTCTTACTCTGTACCACATTGATATGGTAACTCAGGATTCAAATATCCTGCTTATGCACAAGATTAGATGTGCAGCCACAGTTTTGTGGGGGTTTTTGTAGAAAAAGCAGTTGACCAGACAACATTTTGTTTTGTGCACCTACTTAGAGGTAGTACAAATATTGTAGATAGACAGAGTGCAACAGTTAATTAGTGTATCAAGTGTTGCAGGTTGATTGGTCTTTAATAACAGCACTATTTGCATCAATATTAACAACTTCATCTACTTCTTTGAATGAATTAGTGGTTTAGAGAAAACTTTTAAGAAGGGAGTTTTTATGGTACACTAGCAATAAATCAACTTTGCACAACATTAAGTGTTTGGTCAGCTCACATTAAAATGACTTATGCCTATACTCCAAAATCTTGGAGGCAGGAGCTGTGAAGCAAAACTTAGTCTGGGATGGGTTAATGGAGTAGGAAGACTTTTGTTTAATAGGATGTGATTTGGTCTTATTTAAACACCACTGTAAGAGAAACTTTATATTGCACTAAGGTAGCAATATATTTTGTGTCGTCATATCAAAGGCCTTTGATTCCATATGCATCTTGATGGGAACTTTAGTATCTTTTCTGGTTTTTTCTATCTCTCAAAAATGCTTTTAACTTATGTGAGTACTCTTTTGCTGACTTCAAGAGACATTAAGTGTTTGTGTTTTGGCTTTTTTTTTTTTTTTTTTAATGAATTATTTTACATACTGCATAATATTCTGCAACACACTTCACTTGCTCGTAGTCATCTGCATTGGCCAACAGGTGTAAGCCTTCTGGATAAAGTTTTCCACAGGTTGGGTACAGCTTCTCTCGGTCATCTTTACTCAGCTCAGTGCCAAATGAATTAATGGTGATGATAAAGGCACGTCTGTCTGCCTCAAACTTAATATGCAAAACAAAGGATAAAGAGGTGTTATTAGACATCTCATTCTAAATTAAGATGTGGATATTTTACAGGTTTTTATTAAGCCAAGCTATGGAAATCAAAAAAAAAAAAAAAAGTGGACAAGAGCATCACAAACATATTTTATTTTAGAAATTGTAAATCCTTCTTTGCAAATATGTGTTAAATTTTAACTAGAAAATCAAACTGGGTTTTGCAACCACAGCTTTTATTCTGTAATTCTTGTACTAAAAATATCATCTCTGCTTCTTCCTCATTTCCCTGCTTATTTACCCAGATGTTGACTACAAAAAATCTCCTCATACCCTCACATATAAGAGTTTGAAATAATACTCTTCTAAATAATAATAATACAGGAAAGGACCAAGAATCAATAGTACTGTTCTGGGGTAACTCAAAGTGCTGTTGATAATAAAGGTTGAATGAAAATCCTGAGAAAAAAATAGTTTCTGAATGCATATATTTAAAATGCTAATTTAATAAGGTAGAGGGTGCTGCTTACTTACCAAGTTAAAGTTTTAAGTAAGATAATTTTTAATACATAGAAACAAAGGCTATATTTCTTCTTTAGATGCCTGTTGTATCTGTATTTTCACTATAGTGGTAGACTGAAAGTCATTCCAATGTCTAGATCTCAAGTTGTTCTTTTGTACAAGGTAAAATTTTACAGCATGAATTAAAAATGCAATGGTAAATAAAAGTAACCTTACTCAGTTCTGCCTTATTTAAATTTTTTCTTCACTCTTGAGATCTAAATTGACTATGGTCTTATTTCTATCTTTTATTACTTACTTTCATGTTGTAAAAACAGCAAAGCCCTTGTTAACTGCAGGGATTATGCAGGGAAAATCTTCCAAGTGAACTGTATACAGTATATGCAAATTCTGGGCAGTTTACAAAGTTTTTTATGTTGTGAATATTTGAACTATTTTAAGCAGAAAAGTACTCTTTTCTGTTGAATAGTAAGACTGCAGTTGCAGCAGAAATCTACCACTTTAGCTACTAAACACATATTCACAGATCTACTCCTGGGTACTGGAGCACACAATAACAGGAACCAGCCACCCTCTGGCACTGACTTCGGAGTAAGGAAAATGAGTAAACAATAGAGAAGAAAATAAGTGTGCTTGAAAAGGCTTCTAGCTAATGAATAACAGGGCCCAATTTCACTTGCCTTATTAATACAAACAGGCAAATCAGATGTAGTGAAACTGTTTTAGAAGGACAAATACTTTCTTTTATTAACTCGTTAAAGTCATGTAGACTCTAGCTGTTAGATTTGTAATATTTTTTTGGTTAAAAAGCATTCTAGGTCAAATCACAACTAATTCTAGCAGGTTTGGGTTCTGCTTCTGGTGGCTCCCAGTTTGAGAAAAATTGCAGGATCATTCCCACACATGAGGTTCTCCATAGTGAGTAAAACCATGAGCAATTACTTGGTGACATGGACCATTTGACTGCTGCAGATAGAGGTGGAATGAGAGGATGACCATTTACTAAGTGCTTTATTTTCCCTATGGGAGACTGAAGCAGTGTGTCTGCTAGTTCAGAATTAGCATGGGCCCTGATAACAGGCACAGCACCAGCTGCAGTGCAGACCTGCAGTTCCTTGCCAGTTTCAGGGTTAAACATGCAATGTGTGTTGTCCATGAGGGAAGAGAGATCATTAATACTCTTAATGTGGAAGGCTTGGCACTGTGACTGGTGGTCAAGGAGTTGGGGAGCTAAATATTTCAGTCTCATTCTGATAGAGTCAGGTTGGTAGTTTTACATATAAGATTACAAAATAAATAGCAAGTATTCTTTTGAATAATTAAACTTTGGCTTTTTGTGAGTCCAGCCACTAGCAATCTGCTCTATGTGTGCCTTCAGATTATTAAAATGTTATAGAAAAGGAAATCTTCTATAGAAAAGTTTATCCTCCCGGCTGATTGACATTAGATAGGGATTTTAAAGAAGCTTATCATAGACTAAATTGTTACCACTGGTATAAAAGGAGTTTTACAACACACTTAAACTACTGTTGGTGAGTAATCTGCTCTCAGCATGAAAGTCTAGCTAAAAATGAACTTTCTGAAAAAATCTGAATCAACTGTGGGAAATGTCTTTATGTCTGCCAGCCAATGTCTTGATTTTTATTTTTCAGAAAAGCATAGTCAAAATGCTTAATTTCTGTACAATTTAACTTGATTAGTAATGTTTTGTTCAGAACGTAAACTGAAACATTGTGACCTGGTTAAATAAAATGTGAAATTACAATCCCTTTTAGGATATTGTTTTGTAAAATGTAATTTAGACTCATTCTTCCTTCAGAAATGAGCTCCCATGGTTATTAACTTGGTCCTAAATGCAAACTTTCATTGTGATGTCATCAGAGCTCAGTGAATTTTGTTCAGCTTCCAGGGTGTAAATTTTGCTTATTGAGAAAAAAAAAAAAGACTGGTGGAAGCAAGTGGGTGGTCTGGCTCTCAACCTCTGCAAAGAATTGTGATAGACCATGGTGAGGGGGCGGGGCGGGGGAAGGGAGCTGATAACTGAGAACTCAATTTTAGAAATTTCTTCATCTTTTATTACAGTAACAGAGACAAAAATATCATTTGGTATGATGTGTGTATGCTTTAGGGTGAAGGACATTAGGAATTTTGTATGTCATGGAAAAAATAAATAATAAACTTTTCTGAGTTGAGATAAAAATATAACATAGTATGTTGGAATTTTTTTTATGACACTAGTTCCAAAGGTCACTCAATTCTAACTTCAACCACTAATTTGAATAAGAGAGTAGACAAACATAACACTGCCATGAAGCTTAACGAGTATTGATTAGTAAATACACTGTAGTGCCAGACTGTAGCTATCCCAAATTTAATTTTGAGCTGTAGGAAGTGTAAGAATAATCAACTTTTTTAGTTTTTCTACACAATGCAGAAAAATGTTAAGGGTCAACAGTCTGAGATTAGTGAATCATTTACTCTCTTCTGCTTTTTATTATAGAAAAATATTAACGGAGACTGGCTCCTCCCTAGTAATGGCCTAGATGCTTCTCTAGTCGAGAGGGAACAGTCATCCTAGAACACAGTATTCATTACATCTTAGAAAAACAGGTATATTTAGAGGAGAAGTAAACATTTGACAGATAACTTTGCAAATGGAGAGAGAGGGAACAGGGAGAACAAAATAAGATAATTATGGCAACATTGTGGAGTACTTTAATGTATAAAGACTGAATTTTTCTTACCTCGAGTATAGGTCTCATTATTTCTGCTGTAGTGCCACCTTGTTTTTCACAAAACTTATAAAATGCCTCAAGATAAGACTACATGAAAGAAGAGAAATATTTTAAAAGCTGCTTAAGACCTGGACCAGAATAGCAAATAGTCATGAACCTAATTTTTAAATACTTCCCTTAACTCTGATAATTCCACCTATGAGTTCACATTCAAGTATGTGCTTAATTACTTAGTCCAATTGAAAGTCGAAATATTAAAATGCAGATGTCTTGTTATTACAATTTGAGTTCAAACATTTGCAAAAACTGTAATAGGGCATATATTATGTTTTACTTGCTCTCTAAATAAGGAACTTTTCGAGCTCCATTGAGCTTCCACTGCATAATAAGCAGATGGCTGAAGGAAAACCTTCATTTATAGTGTGTGGAGGAGGGGATTTGGGCATATGCCATGGCTGTTGGGCCAGCAGTATGAGGATACACAAATTAATCCCTGCTGCTCTACCCTAACCCCTGGATTAGGACAGAACAGCAGACAAAGCTTCTGTAATACTGGTCTGCAGAGCCCTCTGGTCTATTAAGGTTTCTGGCATCTGCACCCATTTCAAACTACCTGTGCAGGAAGGACGCTAAATATCTCAGAGAAGCTGTTCCTCCTGCCTCTCTATCCCCCAAAATACTGTCTTAGGGAACATTTATGTTATCAAAATTCATTTGCTACAACTTAACACAATCTTGTTAGAAGAAGCTGTCACTAACTTATGCAATTAAGTGAATTTTAAGTAGAGACATCTCGAGGGGAATCTACTGCATGGAATTAGAGTAGATCTGAAACATAATTGATCACATGGACAGCTGAAGCAGAGGAGAAAGGATATATTAATAATTTAGAAGTGTTTGCAAAATGATCCCCCTAATACTTAAATGTGCAAGAAGAAAAAAACAAAAAGTAGATTTAATAAATGGTCATCCACACAGGATATAAGAATAAAATATGTATGTTAACAAATTGAAAAAGAGTGTCTAGTTTACTAGTACTGTGAAAGAATTGAAATACATGAAAAAGTTAAAATACTTGGACATAATTGATGCTGTTTTGAATGAGAGAAGTAGCAAAATATTTAAGAATAAAGAATTGGCTCGGGAATTTATAAATATCATTTGTAAGACGAACAGAAGAGGTTTTTTGCTTTCCCCCTAGTACAATCAGATCACTGTAAGAATATACTTCCTGCAGTCTGAGGCATCCACTGTGAAAGAAAGACAACAAACAATTTGGAGAAAATGTGCCAGGAGGAATCATTAAAGAAATGAGGTATGTATAGGCTTTAAAAAGACCATGTTAAGAGTAGTGACCTGTGTGCTAATATTTGTAAAACACTTTGAAAATGCAAGGCATGTTAGATTCATATCCTCGCAGCACTGTGCTGAAGCAATGTTAAAGAGGATTTAAAAAAATAAAGAAAATATTACAAAATCCTTAAGTAAAATCATGTTAGCTATACCCAAAACAATTAGACCTTTTCAAATCACATCTTCCTTATAAAAATAAAAACAAATGTTAACCAAAAGCCTGTCTAGGCTCACTTAGGAGCTAGCAGTTCTGTGACATTTGGTGGATAACTGAGTTATTCATAAACAAAGGGATCTGGAAATTAGCCTGACATCTAAAGCATTTTCATTAATGAGACATTAAATTAGAAAGTGGATGCAGAGCTAAAATTTGAACACTCTGCAAACAGTGGAGTAGAAATGAAAGGAGCTGAATTGGATTCCTGGAGTTGAAATCAACCAGATGATCTCAGACCCAGATGATCTCAGCTTGCCTTATCTCACCATAATTCTGTTTTCCCATCCATAAAACAGGGTTAATGATACTGACCTTTGCTGAGACACTTTGAGAAACCCCAAATATTATTGTTATGTTGCAAAAACTTGCCTTATACAGTTTGTTGCGCATTATTTCAATGTTCATTTCATCCAGGTCGTTTTCAGACAAGCAGTCTTGAAAGAAAGCAGCTGAAAGCAGAGTTTATAATATTGCAGTATAAATCTGCATGCTGATAATATACATCTCCTGTCTATTGCTCACCAGTGTGTCAACAAGGATCTGAGGTTTCTGTTGTACAAGAAAGGATGATATAACAGAGCGGAAGAGAAATCCTCTTGATTTTTGCCTTATCCTCCTACTCCCTCCTTTTTAATGAGAATCTGCAGTGAGGGGAATCAATCAGTGCCGCAGCCAGAGTCCATGTCTCCAGAGAGAATCAGATGGGAATGCTAATGAAAACCCTAATCTTCTCTGAAGTATACGGCTTGGGTATTATGGAGATTTTCTAGTGGAGGACATGAAAAATAATTTTTGCATAAATCATGCAGATATTCTACAATTGTTAAGAAGAAGCTTCTTTCCTATTTTCCCTCTTCTTCTGAGTATGTCTGTAGTGGGGGAAAGGCAATATGCTGCAACTGGAAAAGGGTACCTTGACCATCTTTGCAGAACTGACTAGAGAGCAACCTTTTGAGCAGGAAGACAGTAGACAGTTCATTTGTGCAGCTGGACTGTTTAAAAATACTGTATTCATTGCCAACAAAACTGCACCAATCTCTCACTGTGCCTGAGCTATGCCAGTGGGGCAGAGCAGTGCTGCATGTCAGTGTTGTCTCAAACTGTGGCAATGGAAGATGGTATCTAGAGAGAGCTGTGTGTTGTGGTCTGCTCCCTTCCTCCTCTTCCAACATCCAGATCTTGGATGGAGAACATCAGAAGGTGTGGCCCTGAGAGTTCCCTTTAGTATCTCCTAGGTATCTTGTTTAGTAGATCTATTTCCTATGGATTGGTCCCATTCTTTTGAAGACCTAATAAAAGTCTTCTTTTATAACCCTGTTCAGAAAAAAAAAAAAAAAAAAAAATCCAGTAATTTACTACTAGCTGTGTAAAAAAAGTGGTTTAGTTTACCTTTTTTATAACTAGTTTTCTGCTGGGATTTGGTCTTCTGAAGGATTTAGTAAGCAGCAGTTTGCAGCTCACTGTGGACAAACCACTGCCCTCAGGACTCTGTAAACCTTGTCCATATCTCTTTATCTGCCTTGTCTACTCCAAACTGGAGTCCAGCCTCTTCAGACTGCCCACCCATGGCAGCACTGTTCATTTCAGCTGTCCTGCTCTGTCCCCTCTCTGATTTCACTGTACAGGGTGCCAGTGCCCAGGTGCTGGTGGGAGTGTGCTGAAGGGCGGCTTCTGTGAAGGAATGCCAGGGCTGTCCTGTGCTGGACACAGCCAGCTCCAACTGGAATCCTCCACAGGGCACACCCTTCCCCTCAGCCAAGCAAAGTACCTAAAGAGGGTCTACCTGAGAGCCAAATTGGAACTTTGTACAAAAGCATGATAGAACAAGAGGTAATGGCTTCATACTGAAAAAGTGTGATTTTAGATTAGATATTTCAACAAAATTCTTTACTGTAGGGGTGGTGAGGCACTGGGAGAGGTTGTCCAGAGGATTTGTGCGTGTCCCATCCCTGGAATTGTTCAAGGCCGTGTTGGATGGTGCTTTGAGCAACCTGGGCTAGTGGAAGGGATTGTGACTAGATGAGCTTTCAGTTTCTTTCCAACCTGAACCATTCTTTGATTCCATGAGTCTAAACTCGCCCAGCTCCTTGTGGCACTCACTGCCTCTCTGGAGGGATGGTGATACTAAGGGGACAAAGGAGAAGAGCCTGGAATGGAGGAGTGGCAAAGGCTGAAGGAAAGGTGTTTTCCTCAAATGTCTAAATGTTTCATTCTTTTCTGTTTGGCTCCTATTGTCTAGATCAGTAATTAATTACATTATGTATGTGTAATAATAAATCAAGTTAATTGTCCCCAAGCTAAGCCTCTTTTGCCTGCAACAATATTTTGTAGGGAACTTGTTTTCTGTCTAGGGCCAACCTAACATACCTTCTTGAGAAGTAGAACCCAAAGCCACTGACAGTCTGAAGATGAGGGCACATAATGGCTTCACATATGTTCAAACTCATCCAGTTCCATCTTATTTCCAGTACCCTTCACAGTAGTACCCCACAGCTTGTTACGTTTTGTTTGTGTTGGCTGCTGCAGCACATTGAGCAGAGTTACATTTCAATTTCATAATGCAACATTCCCAAACTTTACTCTGTTTTTTTTTAGATTTATTTCTTCAAAATAGGACTTTTCAGTATGTTTGAACCATGCCCAAATCTCAAGAGGGAATCTAGTTTCTATCACAATATCTTATACTAGTAACTACCTGCTTGATTCTTAATGAGGATATATTTTAAAATTATAGATTCAGGTGTTACAATAAAAATCTAGATGTTCTAAATCAATGACTACACTGGATATAAAAGATATACACTACACTTCTTGAGTAGTATATTTTCTTTGCGTCTGCTACCCAAGATGGATATAAAAGCTGTTAGTAAATGTTACTAGAATATGTCCTGAACACCACTTCAGAAGTGCTTGATTCACACTTCATGTTTTGTGTTACCAAAACACAACATATCCAGGGGGAAACATGCTGTTCTTAAGAATACAGGAGTAGTAGTTTTAAGAAGAAAGTAAGAAATAGTTTAATGTCTCTACCTAATGGTGTGTCAACCAAAATTGCATTGAAGAGCTCAGTGGGGTTTGAGGCAATGCTGACTGCTTCCATTTGCTCAAAGCTCCCCAGTGGATGGCACTTAGGAACAAGTTCAGCTATGGGTCGCTGATGTAATGTGCCCATTATTAAAAGAATTACGTTGTCAATCATATAGCTGTATCTGTATTTGAAAGAAAAAGTAAAAAAAATTATCTTTGTAATGTCTTTTCATTTGAAAAAATGCAAACCCAAGATTTTTGAAAATTAGCAATAATACTAAAGTATTATTAGTACGTGTGTTCACTCTGTATCAATAGCTCATCAAAAATCAACACAAGTCTTTAAATAGCAAGTAGGTAAGAACATCAGTTTAAAACAAAGGACTGATCTGGAAAAGAGACACTTTTAAAGAAGGAGGCACTGAAATATGAATATAACAAGCGTAAAAGCTGAGAAATGTAGATAGAGTCCCTATAACAAATGATAATGCGTGGCTAGCAGCTTATCTAGCTTGAAATTTTCTTATTTCATATAGACCCTCAGGACTGAGTATCTTGCAACATGGGAATCTTGGCACTAAAACAGCTGAGTTCATACAGATGGTCCAGTCTTAGACCTTTCTTCTTACTCAGCTTTAAACATCCTCCAGTGAGGAAACTAAGGACAGATTCTCACAGATTTCTTCTTTATACTTACAGTTCTCTTTTCAGTACAAGTTTTCTATCAGCTTCTTACCAGTTTTATTGTCAAAGAGGCTGATAAGAGTTTTTTCAGTGATTTGGAAATGGGAACACTACTCCCTTGGGATGTTTATGAGAAGGATGCTGTCTTCAATCTGTGTTCAATGATATGCATTAAATATCTTAAACTAGTCTCTCCACTATTGAAAATAACCAACAGTGTGCAAAGATTACACATACAAATATACACATTCATGCTAATGAGAGTGAGAAAAGAGCTGCCATATCTTTCATATTTTCACTTTAGTTTCCCTGAAACAAAATGTGAGCATTGTATGCCTATAGATCATAGGTGTTCTAGGGCATTCTTTAAGGTTCTCTTGCTGTATTAGCCTAAAACTTGTCAGATACATATGACCAAAAAAAAAAAAAAAAGATAATTATTTTGCTGTTATGACAGGAATGCTCCAATGCTCCTTGAAAATAAAATGAACAGTTAATTGTTCTTGTTAAAATATATTAAAAAGATATGATCAAGGTGAGTAAACAGTTAGGTAAAATATTCGGTTGGCATTTGGCTAATCCATGCTGCTATACTGTTATAAAGCAGATCCCTGTTCTCAAAGTTCTTTAGGCCATTCATTTACAAGTTTCCTCTGTTTATGATGGTATTGAGATCAGATCTTTCTCTTCATCTGGGATCAAAAAGCTGTTGAACTTTTAAAAATAGCTACTTGGATCTAAGTATCTTGCAATATGCAACATAAAGTTCTGATTTTAACATTCAACTAGTATAAAAAGTATGGTAGGTGGGGGATGTGTTGTTGTTCCCCCTTTTAAAAAAGGCCTGGAACTTGCCACATGCCTAGGAGTTAAATCACTGCCCTGTACATCATGAAATTGTTAAGCTTGCATGAATCACTCCCCCAGATTTCAGTTTTGCAAGTTCTCTGACTTAAAAGGTGTTTGAAAATGACAACCATTTTTCTCAACGTCTACCACTTCTTCTGGCACTGTATGCATAAAAAATGTGCTTCTCTTTTTAAAATAAGTAGTTGCAAAGACAACAGTTCTTCACATACGTATATAGTTTCAGAACATATATTTGCAATGAAGTATGTAAATGTTGCAGTATCAAAGTAATTTTGCTGGGTTTGAATTTTAATAGAAATTCCAATACATTGCATTTACATGCTTTTAACTTTTAACTGCCCTTTTTTTTGGTTTGGTTTTTTTTTTTTTTTTTTGAGTCTGTGTGGTAAGCTGTGTGGTGATATTACTTACGTGATAAAATTCAGAAAAGTGGCAAGTGGTTCAAAAGCGTGGTTTCTAAAGTAATGAAATTCCGTGAGCAGTTTTGCTTTCAGTTTATCATCGATGGTGGAAATAGTGAGTGGGCCAGTTTCATTAGCCAGGAAGTTGCCATAGTCTGTAGTCTGTAGATGCAACTTCAGATCTAGAATTAGATTCAAGGAAGATCATGAGAATAAACTGTCTGCAAACCAAATAAAAACATCTAAATGTTAATTTCTTGTATCTTTTCATGTTAAGCATCTGATCATACTCTACTGAAAAGTTTTTGCATAGATTTAACATAGTGTAAAAGGAAAATATAATGCAAATTTGTACTGCCTTCTACCAGTAAGACTTACTGCACACTACAGGAAAGAACAAATAGCTTTGCCTTTGTCAGAAATTTCACCAGCAGCTTTCCTTTTTAGCCATACCACGCCGAGTGCTACTTACTACTGTCTTTAGTCTCTTCCCCATCAGATTTGTTCAATATTACTGATTTGCACCATTATAATACATCAGTTGCTTTATCTGCTGCACTCCTATGGACTGTTACACATCAACAGGAATCATCGTTTAACTTTGTTAAGATCTTATGTTTTCATATAAAACATTTAAATCTCAGGTAAGATTATAACCTTCTGTTATCAGACTGCCTGAAGAAGAGAACACATCTTGCCTGGCTCACAGTCTGGACTCCAAAAGACTTCTGCACTGGCCCACCTGAAAGGGCAGAGTTACACTCTCTTAGCGCTTCTGGTTTGGCTTTGTCTGATTTATGGCTGTGACTAGAAAATCCTAAGAAGCTGTTCCAGAAACTTGGGTTATTCTGACATATTCTATTTGAGGTCTCAGCCCTGGTGACTGAGGAAAATGTGTTTTTTAGACCACAAAGCTGAAAGAAGCTTTCATGATATCAAATAATTCATTTGACAAATTTTCTCTGCTAGCTATTTTTTACCATGCAGCAAAAATAACAATTTGGATCAGTTCTTAGTGTTCAAAGCAGTTTAAGACTTCCTTTTAGAAAGCATCCTGCAGCAGTGCATAATTATGTTCAAATGCTATATTAAAACTATTGTAAATTATAGATTGGGATAACTGTTATATGATTTGGGAATTCATAATAATTATATTTCCATCTAAAATCTGAAGTGATAGGGAGAAGGACAGCAACACTCCTACTGACTGAAATAAAGGTGTGCCTATAAGGAAAGTTAATTTGCAGTTAGCAAGGTATGCATTTATCAGTACAGTAGGTACTTTTGCCTATTTCCCCATGTGTATGCATTCTTAGTATGCAATAAGGTTGCCTACACCAACACTTAAAGCAAAAGAACTAGTACATTATGAATTCAAACTCCTACACCTAGCACTCTGGCTTACTGAGATAAACCTCAGAGTTTTCTATGCAAGTTGGCTGCCACAAGGTTGCTCAGAGCTCCTTTCAAACTGGACTTGAAAGTTTCCAACCTCTGGACAACCTGTTTCAGTGTTTCACCACTCTCCTTGTGAAAAATTTCTTGCTTATAACTAGTCTGAAGCTATTCCCTTTCAGTTTAAAACCACTATCCTTGTTCTGTTGCTACAGGCCCTACTGAAAAATTTGTCTCTATCTTTCTTGTAAGTTCCTTTTAGGTACTGAATCTCTCCCCAGAGCCTTCTGCCAGCTCAGCAATCCTGACTTTCTCAGATTTTCTTCATAGGAGAGGTGCTCCAGCCCTTTGATCATCTTCATGGCCCTCCTCTGGACTTGCTCCAGCCACCCCATGTCCTTCCTATGTTGGGGAATCCAGAGCCAGATGCAGTACTTCAAGGGGGGTCTCATAATGGCAGAGTAGAAGGGAGGATTCACCTCCTCAACTTGCTGGCCACACTTCTTTTGATGCAGCCCAGGACTGAGCGGGTTTTCTGGGCTGCGAGCACACATTGTCAGCTCATATCTGGCTTGTCATCCAACAATACCCCCGTGTCCTTTTCCACAAGTCTGCTCTCAATTCCTTCTTGCTCCAGCCTGTATTGATACACAGAATTGCCCTGTCCTAGGTGCAGGGCCTTACATTTGGATGACATCCCATCCTACAGGTGTGTGCACTGCACCACTCAGCTTGGTGTCTTCTGCAAATTTGCTCATGGTGTACTCTATCCCACTCTCTATGTCATTGATGGAGATATTAAACAGTACTGGTCCCAATACAGACCCCTAGGGACACCACTCATCATTGAGCTCCATCTGGGTGTTGAGCCATTGATCACTCCTCTCTGGATGTGACCATTCAACCAGTTCCTTATCCACCAAACAGTCTATCTATCAAACCCATATCAAATCACATCAATACACTCTTGGATAGGACAACCTTACTCAGCTAGCACTCTGGATCTGTTATCATTTCTCTAGATATTCCTTCAATAAACTGAACTTATGTTAGCAGTGTTAATTATTTGTTGCTTCTTAAAATTATATAGGTGATCACAAAACTGTTTACAAAAGAAGGCAGAGGTAATTGGTCTCTCAGTGGTCAGAGTCAGACTCTTGGAAATAAACATAGTTTCAGTACAGGCTTCTGTGTTGGAACAAGAAAGATAATCCAAATATGAAAACACGCAACTAAAGAAAGAGAGAAAGGTAAGCAAGATTAAGAAATAAATAAAAGTGGAGAATTATACCCAGAAATTAGTCTAAACATGTAGGTCCAAATTTTTTTAAAATCACTAATATTTTTATTTCGCATTTACATTTCCTGTGAAAACTGTTCATTTTGCTTTCTCTTTTTTGTTGTAAAGAATGTAAAAATACTTGGCATATGCTGAGATTAGATAATATTACTTTATTACATGCAGAGGGTTGAATTCCAACTTTCCTCAATTCATTTTCAGATGAACCACAGTGTGAAATTTAGCCACACTTTGTAAATGTTTTTCAAACACAGTGGTTTTCAGGGGCTTACTACCTAAAGCAGACTGCAAAACCCAGATATCAGCTCCTACTATTTACTGTTCTGAAGTGTGCTTAACATCATGAGGTGAACAGAAACAAAATCTGCTAATCAAGAGTAGTTTGACAAGACTTTATGACATTCCCCAGTTCTCTGATTAACTAAGTGGCTTCAAAAAGCCTGCCCTAACATAAGGCACAAAAAATATTAGCTATAAGACACTAACTAGCCTTACCCAGCTCTCAAAACTATGGAGGAAACGGTATACTTAGGAATATTAGATTTATAACCCTGTCAGTTCCACAGCCTGCTTGATAGAAGTATTTCTTCTGACTGAAATGATAAATGCCAGCATGCATACTGTATGTATGAAATTATATTCAAGCCTATCTCATGGCGTTGGCCAAAATGGCTGAGAAAACAGTCCATCCACAAGTTCCAGTACCATATAATATCAATCAGAAACGTCATAATCAAAGTTCACATCACAACAGAGTTCAGCGCAGCTCCAAAATTGAACTGCTAGTCTTAAATTATAGGCCTCTCTTTGCTGCTGGCCTAAATAAGATCTGGGGACTATTGCAGTCAGACAGTTTTACTAGTAACATGACCTGGTACCAGTCAGGATTAGATGACTAAGCACTACAGGGGCCTCAGACATTCCTGTTCACCAAAACTTTTAGGTCTTCTGGGACACCTACACAAGTCTCTCGGTTTTTCAGCATGTCCACAAGATCCCTAGGAAAGAAAATTCCTGCATTTTAGCTGTCAGTATGATTGTCATCCATCTGCATTGTGTGTTTGCTCATACAATTATATGCAGGAGAATAATATGTAGGAAAATTATGACTTTAAATAATGTGATTTTAAATCACATGATTTTACTCACAATTGAACAACAACCAAGCACAATTAACACTATATCTAAAGGGAATTAATGAGCAGAGGGAGACTAATTTAAGATGAATGCAGTTAAGACAGGAATGATCCTGATCAGGAAGAAAGAATATTGTGAGAACTTGATCAAAATGTTAACCTGGTCTCTCAGCATCAAGGACATGGGCACTTGTCTGACTCCTCACTTCTATAGCCAAATAGCCAACCAGCTGCAATTTTCTTTGAGTTAATTTCAGCCACCACATGCTGGAAGGTCCTGTGTCTGGTGAGTCAAGTAAACTTATCTCAGGGATGTTGTTGGGAGCAGAGCTGGGATGCTTGTCCTTTTGTGACATAGCCTTTCTACAGAGCAGGAATCTTTCCATCACACAAGTAATTGCAGGTAAGAATGAAACAATTTAACACACACACATGCTCATACACACACCCACACCCACACACCCACACACCCCCATATTCTACTTCAGAGCCTGCCAGCAAGGTTGCTCTGGGAATCTCATTCCTTTGAAACAGATAATGACACAGGGCCAAACTTGTAACATGCTGCCCACAAGGTAGTTCCATGGAAATTATAGTAATTCAGCCAAGCCCAAAAGGATGTCTAAATTAAGCTGGAAGATGTCTGTATAGCCCTGAATTGAGAGGACACAGTGGTATGATAAGTCAGTTAGCAGTCTCTTTTTTTCCCTTTCCCTCTTACTGCTATGCTTGATCTGTGAAAATCAAGCAGTTGTAATGCACTAATCTACAGCTTTTCTTGTGGTTCTTCTGTACTGACATTATGGTTTCCTAGCTAGAGATAAAAACCACTTTTAAATTAAAAGATCTTTTTTTTCTATTTATGGGTTACTTTGAGTGGTTTTGATTTTTTTTTCCTGCTTGTTTGTTTGGGCATATTTAGAATGTTTTTAACTTAGGCCATTTTTTGTGGTGTGGTGCTATGCCACAGAATGCAGAATGGGATAAATTTATTACCTTTCAATGTGAAGACATGAACTGATGGCACTATTGGACACACACCATAGTATTACAGCACAAATCCACTGCTGAATCTTTTCAATGGAAACAAAAGATAATGTATGAAATTTATTTTAGAGGTAGGGGTTTGTGATTTTGGTGCACTGTACATTCATGTTTCAAGTTCAGTATTACAGCACCCATTATGTGCAGAGAAATAAACATGTTTAACATCAAGTAGAAATCCAATATCTTTCTTATTTTCATTATAAATAATACATTTTGTAATATTTATGGGAATCTGTTAGCTGTCCATAATAAGCAGAAAATATTACAATGGGGAAAGATATGTAGCTGAATAGAGAAAAAAATGGAAGTTTTAGTGGGTAGTAGAGATGTGCTTGTAGGAGGGTCTATGACAGCTGCTTCTACTGTTGCCGAAATAATTTGCATTCTAAAATTGAATGAACACTAGAAAAAATAAAGTTAAAAAATAAAGCTTGTTGTTCTATTATAAATCTTAGTTAGAAGAGGATTTTATCTCTCTATTGTTATCTGTCAATCTTCTGTGTGCCCTTCATAATAATGAAGGTTTATATAGATCAGAAATGTTTAGAAACTATTTCCTGGTGGTAAATAATTTTCTTATAGTATGACTTAAAATTTAGATAGTTTTTCTTAATTATTCTTAACTTATAATGAGCAAGTATTCCTCTGGGAAGGGTGTAGGTAATTCTTTATTCTTGTGTGTTTTTAAACCTGTATATTTTCTTCTTATTCAGAAGTAACCAGGATTTTATTTTTTTAACTTCATGGAGCTTTAGATTAGATCATCTATTGAGCTCCTTTGCAGGCAGAAGTGAAGTGAGAACAAGGTTTAATAATTCCACCATTCTGTCCTTTGGGTTTTTTTATAGATGTTTGAAACTCTGTTAGCTTTTTCTGAAGTCTGTGTACTCATGGAGCAGGACTTTTTGACTTAAACAATTAAATACAATATCAAGAGTATCCTTAAAGTCTTTAAGTTGCATAGATCACAACTTCTGGAACAAACAGGATACAGAAACTATTAATTTTGTCCAGCTGACATAAGGAATATATTTCAATTCTCAGAGTGATTGTATGCATGTGCTCTGTGTGTCTAAATTGTCATTGTGTGAAACGGAGAGCTGACACAGCTCTCCATGTCGTCAGCTGAAACAGGTATGTGCACTTGGACAGTTGAATAGTGTCTAGGTCCAATTGACTGTACTGACAATCTCCTCTGTAACTATGAGAAGAATTTAATCCTGCTGACAGGTAAATAGATATGTGCATTTCTGTGTGCAGTTGTTTTAATCTGCAAGATGAAGCATAGCTTTTATTTTGGAGCCAGGTAAATGAACTTTATGTTCCTTCAGAAAGGTGACTTTTTTCTGTTGCATTTTTTTTTCTGCTAAGTCTAGAGGTATGTCATATGATTCTCTGTACAAGTCTGTCTTCATCAGGCTGTGACCAGTCTTGGCCACGGAAAGCTGTTTTGGAAACTATTGAGTGTTCTCTTTATTACTGTGGCAAAGTCACCTTGAAAAGAGCTTCTTTTTTTTTTTTTTTTTTTTTTCCCCTTCAATTTCCCTAAGTTTTATCTCTGTGGAGTCTAGCCCTCCACTGTCCTAAAATTCATGAAGTAAAATTACTAAAATAATGTCTTTTCTAGAGAAACTGAGAGCCAAATGGTAAGTTTTTAATAAGATTTTGGGAACTATTTTATCCAGCTGAGGTGATATGAAACGTCAGTACCTGAACTGTTCTATAGCGTGGTTAAAATCTGTGAGGTTACCAGTCTCCATATGAACTCTGTGGGTGAGATTTCTAAACCTTATCAGTAAACCAGAAAATCCCATCATCTGTATTATTTTGCAAACTACATTCTGTACACAAATCACAGTCTACAGAAAGCTATTAATTTAAAAATGAGAACAGTTCTCCAAAGGACATCAGAGTTATCTCTGGATTTTAAGATAAACTCTCAATACTTTAGACTTTTATCTTCCTTTCTTCAGATGTCTAAGCAACAGTATTTTTTCCTAAAAAAAATAAAACAGTTGACTTACCTTCAAGTGTCTCACATTGTGCTAAATTGATATAGTCTGCACTTGTCAAGATTCCAGCTTTGAACCCACGGACCAGACCCTCCAAGTAGCCATGGTCCACATTGAAGTAAAACTCTGAGAATCCCGGCATGGAGGAAAAGATTTTATGTCTCTGCTGGATACTGGACGATACTGAATATCTGCTACCTACTCTTTTTCTCCTCTTTGGAAGGAGTGACAAATAGTCACTGATTTCCTGCCAGCCTATGATTATGTTTTACCAACTGGTTTCTTCCTGTTTCTTGCCCCTACTGTAGTTCCAGTATAGTTGATGCTTACACAACAGCCAGCCAGAAAATCCAACTCCCTCCTGTCAGAGCCAGAAAAAGAACCTATTATTGTTGAAAGAGAATCCAAAAAGGAAGTACAGGATTTAACCACTGCTTGCAAGGATGCTCTGCACTGATTGGAGAGTGAGAAAGCACATTACAAAGCTTGAATAAAATTTTTGCATTTCTTAACTTCATTATAAACAGGAAGTTATCTATGAATACCTATTGAAAAGTATTTGAGCACTAAAATGGTGGGCTGTGGCAGAACTTAACCTATTAAATGACCTCAGATAGTCTTTTAGTGTGTCCGTATACCTTCTGGTTTTTAACATTTTTGCTTGCTGGCAATTTTCTGCTGTTCATCTCTAAAAATAAGTATATAAATAAGTATATGAAGTATAAGAGCCTTCTAATAATTACTGTGAACATTAGATCATGTGCATAGGGGAAAGGTCTTTGAAGAGTTTGACTTCCATTATCCTTGATGGCCAGTATCCACGATTTGCCTCAAAACCATAGTTTGTCCAAGTTAAAATACTCTGGTTGTATTCAAATTTAACATTTTTTCAGACTGCAGATTTTCAGACTTTGATTTAATTTAAACTCAACTTTGCTAAATCAATCACTTTTATATATAGCTGTTAAGTCTCTTACCTTTCAGATTTACGTGCCCCGAAGGTGACAGTTCAAAGTGGCTCTGCTTCTGTAGTCAACACAATAAGTTCTTTTTCTCCCTAAACTCACTAGTGTATGAAACACATCTGCAAGCTTTGCTGGAAAACAAAGTCTTACCTCACACTAGGTACTATTTAGATATGTAGCTAACTGGAGCCTGGGAATGTTGCAGTGAGGTGCCTGAAGACTGCTGCACCGTTGGAGGGTTAACACCAGCAACAGAAATTTCAACAGCTGTCTGCCATCCTCACTCAATGCACAGACTCATTTTACAATGTTTTGAACATGTTTGGTGTATTGTGTCAGCTGAAGACATGCACTATGGCTTCTCTATTGACCCCTTGTGCTGCAATGTGGCTGCAGCAAAGGGTTATGAGTTGGCAGCCACTGGGACAAGGCTGTGACCTTCTCCCCCGTCCTGGGAGGGGAGAGACTGGTGAGAGCTTGGTACTCACCAGGTGATTCCTGCCTATGCCACCTTGCTCCTGGCACTGCAAGGTTTCACAGGCTACACAATGAGGCAAGAGGTGCCTGCATATTTGCTGCCCAAACAGCCACCCACTACATCTTCTCAAAGGTCACTGGCTTGGCTGGCCAGCCAGGAGCCTTCAATGGGCAAGAAGTGGCCATGAGCCACCTGGTAACCAGGATGAGCCAGGGGAGATACCGAACCTTGAGGGTCAAATTAAAATTGTCTTAGGCTGGTTATTACTCCACCTGTAACCGAAGGCAGGGGAAATAATGACAACATTAAGACATTTAAAAAAATCACATGCTCAGATGTGCAAACTGTAATTAGTTGAGAGTTCAAACAGTACCTGGAGTATTCAAGTTTGCTCCTTGTAAGTTGAGTTTGCAGTTTTAAGCTGCTCAATTCTTAGCACTGCAGAGTTAACCCAGACAAAGGAGAATGAGACAGATTAGGCCTATTAGAAAACAGAAATAAAAAAATCTTCCTCCCACACACAAACACAGCCAGCAGTGCTCAAAACCTCCTCATGCAAGAAGTTTTCAGAAGAATTTTGTTGATGATGTTTCAAAAGCTAGGGAGATTCTTAAAGATAGGTGACCACTGTCAGTGCTTCCTTATTGACACATGAAGATAAACACATTTTAACTTAGACCTGCCTTTTAGTTGTTGTCATCACCTTTGTTCTAGCGTGTTTTGCTTGACAGCTTCTGTTTTTCATCTTTTCAAAGAAAAGGAATGGGGAGAGGTAGTAATAATTACTGTGTACACTAAGAGCAATGTTTGGTTTTAACCTACAGATCTCTAAAGTGCGTGTTGCATAAACAAGTAACGTCTCACAGCAGCTGAACTCAGGCCTTCCCCAGCTGCAATCACGGCATATCAGAATGTGGCACATATCCAGTTGGTGGCAGTCCAAGGTTATGCTGACGATGAGCTTCCAAAGCTTCAGACGGCAGAGCCAGTGCAGAAGTGGCTTTGCAATAGATTCTAAATTTAGTAAGGTCGTGTGAATAGTGCCTGGCAGGTGCAAATGCCACCACTGGTGATCCTTCAGTGCCACCATAAATACTGACGGGACCACTTGAAGTATAATCACTCAGTAAAGTTTTTTTATAAAATTTGTGTAATTTTGAATGATTTTGGGAAATTGCAAAATCAGTATAAAGTCTTGAGTGATTTTCTCAATTAAGGGATAAGGTGTCAGGTGATTTGATCCAAGTTGCTAGACTGCATTCAGCAACAACAGAAAATACTCAGTTCTCTGATTTTTGTTGAAAAAAAAAAGAGAAAATTAGGAGAGGAGACAGGTAAGCATAATTTTAAACAATATACATTTAGGGGTTTTATATAAAAAATGTATATTAAATATCTATTGTTGCAATCTATCGATATTATGTTCAATATCTGTTCGAATTTCTCATAATGAGTGGCTACTGTATGCTTTCTTTTACATTTTAGTGGGTGAGTTTTTATTAAATATTATCTTTCCTTATATTAATCAATTGATTTATATAGAGTTGTGAATTTGCTTTAACTTATTACCATGTGAGGAAATATGATTCTCTCACCTGTAAAGTTTGTGGAGTGCAAAGGTCGAGATATTTTTAAAGGAAATTTTTAGCAGTGAGCTAAACAAATACTGATAGTGTGCTTGGGAGGAGAAGTTATTGCAGGTTAAGTGGCATTAGCAACACAAAACTCTTTAGATCTAAGAGCATAATTTAACCTTTGATTCTGCAAGTTTTCAAGAGACCTTGAGCCAATATGCATATATTATTTAACCACAAGAGGTCATTGTAACACTGCAGTAAGCTACCTTACTTCACTTTTTTTCACCGCCACTGAGGCATAAACTTGGAAAGAAACATGACAATAGTTCTGTGGGTTTTAATTTGTTTTCATAATCTAAAGTTAACAATGAAACCGACATATATTGATTATTTACTCAGAAGGGACAAGCAAAATATTTCCACTTTACTAGTATTTTTGCTATATCCACAGATTTTTCTGAGCTTCCTTTTTTTTTTTAACAGTGTGGACAGCTCCTAGCCACGAGGGTGATACTCCAGAGAAAATGACAAAGAATCAGGAGGAGAGTGAGTAAGTGGTGTTTTGTCAGTGGGATGTTCGCTAAATCACATGAATTCAAGGTTACTCTTTTTTTTTTTTCTTTTTCATTAGAATTATGTAAAGTTTCTATTTTTTTGATCTTGGAATCTTATTTAGAAGTCTATTTGTATCAACTTTAGGCAGGCAAATCTCTCTTTAAATTTTGCTTTTGCTTATGCAGAAACAAAATTCACTCAGGTCTTGAATATGCAATGGTTAACAAGATAATTAGCATTATGAGTGACATATTCACCCTTACCAGTACATGATGCTGCTTCAATGTGTAGGTGAAACAGATTTCTTCATTTGTGTGTATATTGACCCTTTTTCTTTGGCTGTGGGAGATTTTTTGACTTAACACTGGCTCTGTACTTCCTATCCTGTCAGTGAAAAATACGCCTCCCTTACTTATAAATAAAAAGTGTTTCTAAAAGCATAGCCAGGTTTTTCAGATGTTCTTTCCCCAAAAAAGGTGGTTTTTTTTTAGGTCAACTAAGTAAAAATTATAAGCTGTACACTCTTCAGATTGAAACTATTTTAATTTTCTAACACAACTTAATAGTATCTAAACTGGTTTGGAGACTTTTGGAATGCAGTGTTTCCAGTGGGTGTTTTGTTACGTACCTTTGTGCTGGCATTAAAAGGCAATTACATCAAAATTCCTCAAACTTTTTAAATTCTAAAATGTTCTGCTGTAAATTTCTGATGAGTGTGACCCATTCCTAAAAATCTTTCCAAAATGTGAACTGCTGAAATACCTCATTTTTTGAAATAATAATAGGACAATTCTGATTGCAAGATGTAAACTGAGACTCAGCCTTTCTGAGGTGTTTGAGGACCTGTAACTCTCGTGAAATCAATACCAAACACACTTAGATACCGTGTGGACCCTGGTACTCTGTATAGCTACAAGTGTGCTAGCATAGGTAGCAGAAATGTAGCTCAACTACAGTGAACACCATTATATTTTCCCAGTTTCTGAGCTTTGCTCAGCTGCTCTCAGCCATAAAGAAACAGTTCAAATGCAATTATAGCTGTAACTGCTTAAAAGTTAAAAGGTATTAAATAAATAAAATATGTTGCATTTTCATAAAATATATGGAGATTGAGAATGATAGGCTGTAACTGTATAGATAAATCCAGCTACTATGCTTTCTAGCTATTTTTAAATAATGACAAAGATGCATTTCCATGCAGATCATCTTGATAGCTAAGTCCTCTTGTGTCCAAAAAAATGTGCTTTGCTGACACACCCAGTGCTAACCTGCACCCCAGACAATTAACTCTGTCTTTGCTGAGAGAGTTCACAGCAAATATGCGCTCCTAACTTTCCTATCACTTAATCAGCTTTTGATTGAATTTATATAAAATACATCTTTTATTCCTGTTCCTTGTTAGAAGTGTTATTGTGATCGGGTTCACAAACATCACTCACTGATGCTATAAAATATCAAAGGGCTGCCTTTTCCCTCTCCCTTGCTTTCAAGAGATAATCTAGCAGCTTTTTAGGTCAGCAAGCCTTTTGGTTTTTTTCGGTCTTTGTTCAAGGAATTGCATGCCAGTTTAATAAAAAGGATTTTATCAGAGACTTAGAGTGGTAAGTCTGTGGAGGCAAGCCAGGAGAAAATCATTATCAGTAGATGTAAACCTAGAGTAAAGCAGATTTGAACAAACTAACACAGCTCTGGAATGCTTTCAGAAGGGAAGCTGGAATTTTACAAAGTTTATAGACTCCCTCAAAAAACTGGGCCAATTTGGTCTGAATAATTTGTACTTTTAGTCGCTGATATTTACATGAACTCAGCCGCCTTCAGCTCAGACTCATGTTCCAGCTAATTCTGCTGAGGATGGCAAGAATTTAGATCCTGTTTACCTTTAAGATCCTTAAGCTTTTCTCTGCACAGCAGCAGTGATTTTTGTACAGTTACCTTAATTTTCAGTCTTCTTCTTAAGATTTCATGCAGAAAAGCACTTTTTTTTTTTTTTCATGGATCAGTTATTCACTAGATGTCACAAAATTCACAATCAGCAGGCAACATCTTTAAATTCCTTTGGGGATCATGAAGGTTTTATCCTTGATACATCCTGGAAACAAAATAAAGATGATAAAACTTTGAGATAAAAAGTACAAACACCTCAATATGAAACGCAAATGGTCCATTAATTCTCCACATTTACAGTTCTCTGAGAACCACAGCTTGAATGGTTTCCTCAGTTTTATTGATTTCTGGCACAGATGAAAATGTCTCTGATGGACTAATTGGCAATTAATATGTCTCTTTTTTGATCATCAACTGTATCTACTTCAGAAAACAGCCAGAAGATGTACCTGACTGCAAACTGTGGCATTCTGTTAACGTAACACTGATTATAGATTACATCTCCTAGATCCTATTGTAATTTTCATTACAGTTCCATTCTCCATTTATGACTACTGTCTCAAAGGGTTATGAATAAAGTTTTAAAACTGGGACGTACTGCAAAATCATAACTCCATTTCAAAAGGGGGATAAATAGAATTTAACTTGAAGATTAATATATTTTATTTGGCTCCATGAATTGGATAGATTCAAAAAGTATGTTGTTCAGCTTCAGACTTAAGCCTGATGTGTTACAAATTTTTCACTAGGGGGAGCAATAGAATCTTTGTTAAGATGTTAGGCCTACTCGGAACTCCTGTGCCAGGAACTTGGAATATGCAAGCATATTCTGTGCTGGATCAGTATGTTTTAAACGGGTCATTTAACCTGGGAATATATTTTTCTTCTATTTTTTTTTTTTTTTTATTTCTGATAAGCGTTTTGCTAGCTCTGATACTTCTTAAGAATTATTAAAATGTAGAATTGTTAATTTCACTTATTTTTTTAGCCTCATATTCATGAATGCTATTTAGCTGATAGAAAAGATAACATAGAAAGGAGTCCAGGTAACAGCTTAGTATTTTCTATTGCTGTTTTTTGTTTAATGCATGCAGCAAGAAAGGAAACCAAATTCTGGCTCATAACTTACGTAAAAACTTGCCCAGTTAAAATTCTCCAAAATGTCATTTTACATGAATGCACAGTTTTGTAATTGTTTCTTTACATTTTATGTTAAAATCTCTTTTTGAGGTATATTGCTTTAAAATATATTGATACATACATTAAGAAATAAACTAAGAAGCCTTTCAATCACAGTCTACCTTCTCAAGATTATTAATTCAGGAAACATTGGTGGTAAGGTTTAGGATTTTTTAAGACAAGGCATTTTTGTTAGAGACCCTTCTCTTGATACCTGCAGGAGTAATGAAACTTGATCAAAAGATCAATTAATGTCTTTTAGAGGATTATGTGTTCAGGAGAAAGATTACATTATTTTGCAATAAAATGTCAAGGTGATAGATTTAAAATTTTTATTTAATTATATCTATTTTATATTTTAATCCATACATTTAGTTCATGGCTTGATTTGCTCCTGTTATACTATCCCAGTTCTTTGTCTTCTGGCCTAGAAAGTAGTACCTGAAGAAGTTATTCTGATGATTTATAAAATTACTGTTAGTACGGCCAGAATTAATATATAAAATTAAATCAGTGGATCAGATTTTGATTCACATTGGGGAAGAAATATAGGCTGAAAATGCATTTGTTTGCCTTATTTCCTCTATATATAACAGAGTCAAAATATGTTTGTTTAATTATATAAAAGGATTAGAAAATAAATAACAGTAAAGACATTTTAGGACTGCTGCTGAAAAGGCTGATAAAATAAATCCTAATTTTAGAAAGAAAGCACATAGAAATTTTATTCTGTTACACTTTTAGGAGTACCTTACTAACTGTTTAAATTCTTTTGTTGATAGATTCCTCTCTCCGTGACACACTGGAATCTCACTCATAAATTAATCTCAGCCTTGAGTAAAATGGCACAGTTGGTTTTAAACATGAATTTTTTATTTTTGAGATTTAAATATGGAGTTCTTTGAACCCTTTTTTTCATCTCTGGTTAAAAAACCCCATACATCAGTACTGCAGCACCGTGGGTGACTGAGCTGCCAGAGCACAACATCATAACGACTTAAACACTAACAGAAATGTTATTCAGGGTAGTACTCAGGAATTCAAGTACTCAGGGTATTCAGGTATTCAAGTACTACTCAGTTAGATAAAGTTCTTAATATCACATTTTTCCCATAAACCCGAATGAGCACCTGATTCATGGGAAAGGTTATTTCACAACAATTACTTCATTTTTATCTCTTCTAGTAATGAGTCATATGTTTTGGTCAAAAAACAAAACAAACAAACAAAAAAAAAGTAGTAATAGTAATGTAAGTGCAGTAAATATTCTGACAATTCACCCTTTATGGAAAAATGGATGCCAAACGTCATTTAATGCCAGGGCCTCATTATCCATAGTAGAGGGATCCATGGGGTCAAGCGTGATAGACAGTACAACAATTGCTTGGGCAGTAGGATCTGATTTAGCATGAACAAGCACGAACTTGGAATTCTGTGGGTCCTGTGCGAGGAACATCAAACGAAACGTCCAGGAGTTTGGCATCTCTGACTCTCCTAATCTCAGACCTGTTGTCCTGAAACAGGTTCAGACTCAGAAAACATAGCATAATATGTTATTACACTTTTCACAGCCTTGTGGACAGGGTGAATGCCAGCAAATAGATTAAAGTTGTGCCTGACTTCAAGTAGAGAAAGAAACTTTGAACCTTAGATGTACTTGTCTTTTGCTATATATCGTAATTTTCTTACTTAATTGAATAAAGGGGCTGAGGTTGTCACAAGAGTAGTTTGTAACAAATATGTATGAAAGCTTTAAAATATTTTGAGAGTAAAGGATCTGCTCCTCTCTAGGAATAATCAGCACACTCCTGCCTGCATATATAAAAGCAGATTCTCCAACTCAGACTTTAAACTTTACAACAAAATACGATAATTTTATGAAAACAGTCATAAAAGACAGATGAAGAATTTGTTTGAAAATAGTACTGTGAAATATCTGGTTAATTCCCTAATCTCCATGTGCTCTATATATTATTTTGAGCAAACTATATTTACAGTTCCTTGCCATTGATTTTATGAACAAAACCAAAATACAGCAAAGGTTTAAGATGGTACTGTACATGCAGTATTTTTGTGCCAATAGGTACATGTGTGAATAAATTATTAGATAGGGAAAGAAATCCAAATACAGAGAAGATAATTTACCAGGGGAAAAAAAAAAGGTTGGCCTTCTCACAGCAAAATTTGCTTTAACTTGTACTTCTCTACAACTTGTGCAACTGCAATTTCAGATAAGTCTTCTGATTCCAAATGAGTCACACAGAGTGCATAAAGATGAAACAAGTGTGACCAAAAGGTGCCACTGAACAGCAGCTGACTACTGTCTTGAATTTAAAATAAAATTCCTAGGAAATACAAAAATTTTTCATCATCGTTTGCTAAATGGTATATTAGTTCGACACATTTATTTTCTTACTAGCATTTTTACTTAAGGAATTTAATTTGACTATTCCCCACAGAATTTTGAAGTAATATTCACAAGATGATACTTCTCAATGATTTAAAAATATTCTAGACTATAAAACAAGACACCATACCAGAAATTACCATGATTAGTTTCTGAATTATTGCAATTTTGTTTTGTTGGTTTCTTTTAAAAGTATTGATGTTTTCCTTCCTTTCTCCTGCACAGCAAATAACTCTCAAGTACATACTGATTCTGACTTTTTTTTCTCAGTTCATATTCTGTGGCAGACTTCTGTTCACTGACTTTCTTCTAATGCATGTTACTATGCATTAATGCCTGCAAAGATTCTGTAGAGCTGTCTTTCTTCTTCTGCAATGGTTAATATCACATCTGAGAGAGTTTATAACTGTTTTCATTTTTAAAGGCTCTTGAATAGGAGGCAATTTGTCCCATTTTATTTGGTTTGCTCATAGCTGCCAAAGACATTAGTCCTGTTCCTTTTTAAGTAAGTTTCCATAGATGTAACAACGCAGATTAACCTTCCTGCCAAATCATGGATTTCTTAACTCAAGATTCATTTTAGAAATTCCCAACATTAGTGGTATCTCAGAAGAGAAATTGACAGATTATCTATAACTATAAAAATATTTTTTTGTGATTGCAGTAAATTTCTGGGTAGATTTTGCTGCAGGGTTTGATTTTTAGATCAGATTCACCTGCTGGCAGACTCTTTAAAAACAAAGTTTTTCTCCTACAAGTTTTCATGAATGAAAGCTCTAAAGAAAGGTACAATTAAAATGTGCAGGTATTAATTAGAGAAAACCACACCTTTTCATACAGAGGCCTTTAGCATAACTATATATTTTGAATGTTACTTCATAATTTCATGTTTTAATTATACAAAAATGTATTTTAAGTAATCCCTCTGAAGTCAGTGGGTTAGTGCACTATGTGTTAGCTGTCAGTTATTTGAACCAGACTATTTACACAATAGAATGGTCAATTTGAACTTTATGAGTCTAATATATATTTTTATTTATTAAACAATTTAGAATTGAGCTGTTGAATGTAAAGTTGAGGATTTAAAAATGCAAATTAAAAAGGTCAAGCAGGAATTTTGGGGGGAGAAAGACATTCCTTTCTAATCTGTTCTTTAGACAAAAAAAACCCAGACTATACAGCTATTTCAGATGCCCCAATGAAGAGCAGAGAACCAAAATTTTGGAGCAGATGAACTGGATAATCCATTAAATACAACTCTAATGTATATATAACACAAATTTTCCAAAATGAATACATCTTTTTCAAACCTAGTTTATCTGTAGGTATTGAGAGCTATAATTGCTAAATATCTTTGAAAATCTGATGCATGGAGAGTGCTTCCTAAAGGAGTCTGTAATGCTACTGGCTCTCAAATGATGTTGGTGAGACTGGAGCCCTAATTTCCACTTGTCTCCGGAAAATGTGCCTCAGAGTAGTGGTTGGAGTGACCTCAAATTAGTGGCCTTTTATGGAAAGTTTTGTATATGGTTTTACAGCTACATGTTCTTCACCCATCAAATCAAAATACAGAATACTGAGTAAAACATAGAAAGAATATATTCAATTGTCAGCATTTCATATCACTGAAGTTACTGCTAGTCATCTTGCCAGAAGTGCCACTAAGGATAAACATCAAAAAATGAGATGAGAAGAAATGTTAATTGTCATATGAATGTTGTGTGTTTGAGAATTAGCTGAATCATTTCCTGAAAAGAGAATTCTTATTATAGTAGCGGCATAGTCATTGTACAGAGGTCAAACACACCTACCATGAACCAACATCTGTATGCAAACACATATAAAAATAACATACATAAAATAGTTCTGTAGAGGAAATCTATGCAAGTCCTTCAGGACTAGCTCAGAGGTAAGAAAGATTTATTTCTAGAGTTCTTGTTCTATTCTTATTCTTCTAGCCCTGGAGTTAATGTCACATTCTCACCCTTTCTGTAAAGAGATAAAAAAATGTTTGCATTCAGTTAGCAAAAATACCAGCAAGTTTCTTATGTAAAATCTTTAACTGTTATTAGAAAAGAAGTTCTGAATAATTTTTTTTTTTGAAAGATTAAATCTTTTATAGGAAAGTTAAGTTTTCAAAGGGGATAAGCACTGTTTAGTTGTGTAGAATTGTGTAGAATAATAAATAATAAAAAAAAGTCTAAGCTTCGGTATACCAAACCTTGACTGTTATCTGCAAATCAGTATATCCACTTGTCTGCCTTTTAGCATCCTGATTATCAAGAGAATCTTTTCTTTGGGCAGAGTATGGGTTTTGTATACTCTTTTTCAGTAGCTAAAATTGGGACAAAATGGCCCTCTTAGGAAGTGAAGTGCATTCAGATCTTAAAACTAGGCCAGTTTTGTGCTATGCTCTGATTACCACAGGAATATCTGAAAAATGGAGAGTTCCCTTTTAAGTCCTTTTGGTATCCAGGAGTGCTTTTATTTTCCGGTTTGTGTCTTTAATATTGGTTTTTCACAGTTGT
>JAWWEW010000078.1:124051368-124091013 GCA_035583185.1 Anabacerthia variegaticeps | reverse complement strand
GTGATTTTTTTTTTATTTGTCTCGTTGATTTTTTGTTAAGTAACAAAAAATAAAGCACTCATATCTTTTAGAATTACAGCTTTTAAAGAATAGCCTACATGTTTATGTATCTAGATAAGGAAAGAGAGCAAGTTTAGTTGTTATCTGACCTCTAAGATTTAAAGAAATGGCTTTAGTGAATGCAACTGAAAGTATGGCTGTGCAGTTTGTTTCCTTGTTTGTTCTTCCCTTGTCTGTTCTTCTGTATGTTTGTTGATCAGTCTCTTAGGCCAAAATTACGTTTAGTTACTAGGGAAGAGACCTGAGACTTCAATTCCGTCATGAATACTTCATCCAGTTGCACAACAGGTAAAGCATGCTGAATTAACAGAAAACGTTCCAAAACAGTATAGTTTGAGCAGTGTCAGAAAAATAATTGAAATAAACATATAGTACAGAATGGACTCATTTGTAATAGTTCACCTTTTTCTGAAATCCATGGAATGTTTACTAGATAATCAAAAATTTTAGGACAGAGTATCAAATATATCTATGCCACCATAATATCCTTTGCACATATCTTTCTTCTGAAAATGCAAATAATCACCTTCGATTAAATAATTATAATGATTCATAATGATAATGTATAATTTATAATTCTAAAAACATTCAAAATTGAATGTTCATTTTTTGTTTAATTAAGGCCTAGTTGATAAAGTATTTCCGTTTTACTTGAGAAAACACACCACCACATACCTTCATCCTCACAAAACTCCCTTTTGTAACTGAAATAGTGAAACTGTCCATAGAAACCTTGTCTTAACATCTAACACAAATTCCTTTTATGCATTTGTAATTTATTACTTGTTTATATTATCTGGTACAGATATGTAGGGTAAATATTAGTATTAATATTATGTAATTATTTATATTTTATTTTAATAAAGGTTTTTTAGACCTGTCAACATTCCTATTGCTCATCTTTGGTTTCTCTCCAGTCCCTTGAACTGCAACAGAACTTAAGTAAATGCTTTGCCTGTCCAGATCCCTTTGCAGAGCTTCCTTACCCTCAAGATCAGCACTCCAACCAATTTAAAGTTACCTGCACAGTGACTGAAGGGGTACTTTATCCCCTTGTCCAGATCATTGAGAAAGATATTAAACAGAACTGGCCCTGATAGTAAGTCCTGGGGAACACTGTTTGTGGCTGGACACCACCTGGATTTAGCTCAATTCACCATAACTCTTTGTCTTGTGACATTTGTATTGATAAGCAAATGGCCATAATATGAGGTTCAACAAGACAAAGTGCAGATCCTGCCCTCGGGTCACAACAGCTCGGTGCAGCACTAACTACAGGCTGGGGGAGAGCGGCTGAAAAGCTTCCCAGCAGGAAAGGACCAGGAGCTCTGGTCAACAGCTGGCTAAACATGAATCAGTAGTGTGCCCAGGTGGCCAAGAAGGCCAATGGCATCCTGACCTGGATCAGAAATAGTGTGGCCAGCAGGACCAAGGCAATGATTGTCCCTCTGTACTGAACATTGGTGAGGCTTCACTCAAATCCTTTGTTTAGTTTTTGGCCCTTCACCACAAGAGGGACATTGAGGTTCTGGAGCAAGTCCAAAGAAAGGCAATGAAGTTGATGGAGGCTCTGGAGTCCTATGAGGAGTGCCTGAGGGAGCTGGGATTGCTTAGTCTGGTTAAAGGGGGGCTCAGGGGAGACCTTATCGTTCTCTACAACTACCTGAAACAAGATTGTAGTGAGATGGATGTCGGCCTCTTCTCCTGAGAAACAAATGACAGGACATGAGCAAATATTCTCAAGCTGCTCCAGGAAAGGATTAGATTGGATATTAGAAAAAGTTTCTTAACCAAAGGGTTGTGAAGCACCAGAACAGGCTGTCCAGGAAAGTGACAGAGTCACTGTCCTTGGAGGTATTTAAAAGATTTGAGAATCTGTCACTTAGGGACATGGTTCTGGATTTTATAAATTATTACTTTCTGATTTTTACAATGATTACAAGCTCTTGTCTCAAGACTTTATTGTCTCAAGACTTAAGAAAATATTCAGGCTGCAAACATTGAACTTTGGCCAATACTCACAAGATATATTAATGTTATCTCTGCTTCTGCATTCCAGAGCTGTGCTACAGTTCATGTAGGCATAAATAAGCTTGGCTACCAAATACCTTCAGGAGAGCACAAGCAGGGAGGGCTCCAGCTGCAATGAAAGTCCATGTCACCAGAGCTACTTTGCTTTTAATTTTTGATTAAATACCTCTTCATCATCCTTGTACATTGTTGTGGATATGCTCTAATGTCAGGTTCAAGGCAAGTAAGAAGGTATCCAACTTAGCAGGACAGGACTCTAAAACTGACTCTGAAATTTTTTTACATGATATGGACATTAGGGATTTATTTTTTTACTATATTCCGTTGTAATCAGAGATAAGAAGCTTATAGAAACCTGTACTAGCATTTTTTGTGATCATGTATGGTGTGATTATTCTTTTCAGTAACAATTATGTTACTATTTACACTAAAATATATCTATTGAAAGAAAATTGAAATGAGCATCTTGAATCTTCTTTTCTGCTGTCTAAATGTAGAGTGTTCTTTGGGTATCTATTCTCTGACATTTAGGCAAGCGGCATAGAAACCGAAGTTTCAGTTTGCTGTACGAGTGAAATGAGTTCCATTTTAGGCTATTTGCATCCTAAAATGAAAGAAGAAATTAAGTGTTATTAGAATTGATAATAAATCTAAATTGAATCAAAATGTATATGCTTTGCATCAGATTGCAGGTTACAGAAAAACCATCTGATGCTCTCTCCTGTGGGCAGGGGGCATTTTTCGTAGTCAGATTCTGGCACTGCTGGAGGACTAGGGAGACTATAGATTTCACTCAGTTGTCATGTTCCTGTAGAGATAAAAATAATTCTCTGAAATGTTATCTTTTTATTTCCAGAGGTTGAATAGACTGTATTTCAGATTAATATAAATGTATTTCAGAGTAGTTTCTTTCCTTGACTGTCTCCATTTGATTATGGTCCTAATCATTGTCCACATGCTCAATCATGTTTTAGAGTTCATTAAAAATAAATAATTTTATTGCTTTAATTTACTGTAGTTACCAAATTTGTTAATTCAAGACATAGCTTCTTAGATGTAACACTTTGGATCCAATGTAAAACATTCCTAGTGAAGCAGCATATCTTTCCATATTATTTTTATGGAAATCCTGTGGCTTGTTGCGACCTGTCTGCAGAACTGCCTTTCCAGGTTAACTTGGCACATAAACTTGGCTTCATTATCTCAGTCAGAAGAGAATTGTATTATTTCTTGCTGTCAGCCATAAGGTTTAATGACAGAGATGGGAAACATTAGCATATTTTGCCTATATGCTTATACTTAGCACTTAAATGGCAACTTCTGTTTTCAAAACTAGTAAATGAACTTTAGCTATTTGTTTCCCACAGTGCCACACTAAAGTGAGTAACCATTAGCAACCTTTTTTCACAATGAGAGAAAATACTTTGTAGAAAGCTTGATGAGGTCACATGGGAACAATTATCTTATTTGCTGTATATATGAGGCTCCCCACCTGTAACCAATTGCCTATTTTACTACCTCATTGAAAATGCACATTAGCAAATAGGAAATTTTGAAAATATCTGGAAAACATGAAGGCTATAGTGATCTCCTGTTTCTGTCTCTAATTGACTGTTTCAAGCAGATGTGTCTGAATTAATAACGTTTTCTATAAAAAGTTTATCCCTTTGCACAACAGTGAAACCCAAACCAGGCTCTTCTCAGAGGTGCACAGTGAAAGGCAAGAGATAATGCTACAAATTAGAACAAGAGAAATTCTGTCTGGGTATAAGGAGGAGAAAAAAAAAAACCCAACAAGTTAAAAGTATAACAAAAATCACTGCAAATAGGACCTTGACTGCTGCTGCCCGGCTCTGGTTAGATTAATCCAGTATGAGGTGGAAAACAAAGAAGTACAGATGAACCTTGTTATGTAACTGCTGCTTAGTTTCACACTTTCTGTAACATTTGGTGGCAGCAGACCAGAGGGTGACAGAATCCCTGGCGACAATCAGTAATTGGCCCTAGATAAGGAGACAGTCAAAGAGATTTGCCTGGGGCTGTGTGATTAGCAAGGCCATTGACAGCTTATGTTTGCAATCTAAATTAGAATGTAATAAATAGTTAAGACAGTAGTCCCTAGTGGCTGGGCAGAGGGCACACCACGAAAGGATGTCCCTACATATAAAAGGCAGAGCCTGCAGTGGAACCGTTCTGGCCAAACTGCCATCCAGGGCTTCTGACACTGAGTGGGAAGGGATTGTCTGTTCCCTCTGGTGGTGCTGGCTGAACTAGAGGAACTGCAACCTGATTTGTGAGTGTGATGAGTGTGTGTGGCAGAATAGAAATCTTAGAACAGAAATCACTGGTCAGCTGCTACATCTGTTTTGTTGAAGGGCGTTTTTCAAGGGAATGGAGCCCTATTGATATTTTCCCATAATACCTTTGCCTTTTATGAAGTCAAAACTTCTGCTGTCTTACAGGTTACTTACACAACAACTTCTCCAAGTTTCTTCTTCTTTAATGTCCCTGATCATCCACTCTGAGCTCTTTCACATTAGATGGAAATGTAGATACACAATACACTGGGACTGTGTTACTAAAATAGTCCAGGACATGGAGACATGGACAGTGGATCCGGCACACCTTGTATATTTCAGACAACTGCATATGAGCTGCCAGCAGAATCTGATATGTTCTATGTGTGTCAGACTTAGTGCTTATATACAAGTGACAGATGCTCAGTGAGTCCAGAGAAGTCTGAGCCTGAGAGGCAGCTTCATCACAGGTCTATGACTGGCTGTTCATCTAAGATTTTTAGCTATTTTGCAGCACTGACAGAGAAACTGCTCTAGTCTGTAGTGTCTGGCTTTCCCAACAGCTAAAGTCCTCTCTATTTTTATGCTCAGACAAAATTTCCAGATGGAACCAAAAAGGAACCATCTGAAGAAAATTGATTGCAGATCCCTAACACATTTATTTCGAATTGTAGGAGTGAGTAAAGTGTCAGTATATGTATCCCCCATACTCAAAACCAGCATGATTCTTGGGACATACGGACCAGTTGAGTACTTGTCTAAGCATTACCACATGATCTGTTCCAGAGCTTCCAGTAATACACAAATTTTGCTGAATTCTGACATGAACTTTGGATGAACCTTGAACTGTGCATCCCTAACACAGTCTTTGAACAACTTCATCAAGGAATCCTGATAGTTTTTGCACAAATTTTGACTTGGTTGGTGATCATCTAGAGTAACTTCTCCAGTGGAAGGAGCTCTAAAGTAATGATGAAATACAAGAGTCATGCTGTTATTCTTTGTGCTTTGTTTTTCTTTCAGCTAAACTTGCTACTGTGCTCTGGACTTTGCTTCATAACGTAACAAGTAGACCTCTTTTATTTACACACAGTAGTTAGCTGAAAGGCAGTAAATATCTGAAAAGAAAAAGAACTAGAAAAGGAAAAATAGGTATTTCTGATCTTTTCAGATTATGGCTGATCAGAAGATAAAGCAAGACAGAAAAACTAGGAAATAGGTTTCCCTGGTTCCAAGAGACTGTGGATGACCTTGGACAATTTTTTGGTCACTATTTGCCATATTGCACCTCCTGCAGCGAAATTATGGTAAAAAAAACCCCAAACTCATGTATCTACATGTCTGATGCAAGAACATTTCTAAATAGTTTAAAAAACACTTACAAGATAAACTTAATGCCTTTACTGAAATCGTGATAAGGGAAGGGACTTGAAGGAAATTTCAAAGTGATTTATGAGTCTTGATGATAATGAATATTTTATGAAATGAGCTAAAAGGCCTGTGGGATGATTAAGTATCATTACTGGTAGCAGAAATTTTAATATTTCGTACCATATACTGTATATAATTAATTGTGTGGTGAATTACATGTATATTGTTTCTTTCATGTTTAACAGAAATATGAGATAAATTTTAAAGTGAAATGTTGGCTGAGTGTTGCTTTGAAGTGTCTTACTTTCAGATGTCTATCTTAACTTTGACCTTCCTCTCACTTAATATTTATTTTTTTTTTATGTTGTGTTAACATTCCTGTGGGCTTTTTATGGTACTGAATTATTTTACTAAAAATGCTATCTTCCCACACTACCCTCCCTACAATTTAGGTTAGAATAGGATTGTGTGTTGCATTAAAGATTCTATTAGGTGATTTTTCAAAAATCCCAAAAGATAAATTTACTTCCACCACTAGTCAGCTAAGAGAACACGAATAGTTATGGATCCAAAATCCAAAGATGAAGAGACTGGTTGGAAAACAAGACTCTGCACATGTTAGTACTTAGCAAAGCATAATGTCACGTAGCTGTGGAAAGTTTTCAAGTAAACAACCTAAGTCAATATTAAGTCTTTTTTAAAAAGTTGCTATTGTTCAGTCAGTTGCTTTACAGAAAAATTACCAGTTTCTAGTCCCAATTATGCCCAAGTACTGACAATACTGCTGCCTGTGAGATAAAAGTATCTTGTTATTAGAAGATCTATCCACTGTGAATGATTTGATTTTCTGCTCCTGAAATCATCTTAAATTAAGTTGTTCATAAGAAAGTGACTGCAGACAGAGGGTTATTATTTGGACAAGCCTCATGAATGAAAATTCAATGGCCAGACTTTCATTTGTCTGCCTAAAGATGTTGTTATATTTTAGGTTCACTTCACTTTGAAAAGTTTGATGGTAACAGAGAAGGACAGTCTTCACTGAAGCTTGTCTGGTGTAGGGAGGTCCAACATCTATCTCCTTCATCTAACCTAACAGAGAAAATGTTAAATCCTACTGAACAACGGCAATATTGAGCTTCTGTGCAGAGACTTTAAATAGGGCCTTCACAAAATGTTAATTAAAGTGCCTCATGCCTGACCGGTGTTCAACTGCCTTTCAAGCCCCCGGTGTGCCCTTCACCAACATGTATCTGATTTTGGTTTCTACATGTTTCTTTTCTATTGTGTCAAGGAAACGTTTAGTATAGACTCGCTTGGTTCTTCAGTGGTGAGTGCTGAACTCAGGTCTTCAGAAATGGACATCTCTGGAAGCAGAAAATGTGTTTTCAAAGAGAGTTTTTTAGGTTGTGTGTGGAGAAGCAGCAGCAAATTTTTATCTGCTGCTGGAAACCATGGCCTTGCAAAGGGATGATTTGGGGAAAATATAGCTGGGACTGGAGCTGTGCAGGCACTAGTTCTGCAAGCCATGTGTGAGCTTTTTAGGAAACATGACTTTTATGCATTTTTTCATGTAAAGCAACCATGCAAAGTTTTAAGCTACTGTTACAGATATAAACTGATAGCTGGAGACCAATTCTTCTCGGATTGTCTGTGTGCATGCTTGATCTATTTGTGATGGAATACCATTTTTCTGCTAAAGGAGAAGAAAAGACACTAAGTGCTTCTCACATGCTTGCCACAGAAAAATGTTTTCAAATGTCATTTATTAGAGAGAATTAAGACATGAAAAAATTATAGCCTACGTTTCATGTCTTATACAAAAAAATATAGTTTAGAAAGCTTGGATGAAATTAATATTTATGACACATTATGTGGCAACATATATTTCTGTAGAAATAATACATTAGAATAGTAATAAACTTTGGCTGTTTTTAACACACTCCATCAGTTAAACATGCTGAACACATATTAGAAAGGAGTAATAATAAGACTTTGATTTTTGGGCTTCTTCAAAAAGCAGACTTCTTTTTCTGGGCTTCTGGATTTCTGGAAAAGGACAGACTTCTGCCTGAACCAGAAAAGTAGGAATTAGTGTTAACGCTGTATATGTTGCTGCTCAAAACAGAGGAAGGGGTCGATGCCATTGACTATTTGTCATCAGATGGACTTTGTATTAAGACCTGTGAGTGGCACTGAATTATTTTTTGAAAAGTAGTGATTCATAATATTCTGCCCAAGAAACAATGATCTTCCTGCATAATACTGTTAGCAGATTTATGTTGTCTGCCATTAGGATACTGATGTACGTTTTGCATGGTAAAAACAAATATCTATGTTTTTTCAACTTTCGAGATAGTCAATGTACACCTACCTAATGAAAACATTATATTTCCTATGGCTTCTTTTAAAAGGCATTTTGAGTCTTTCAGGATTCTCTCTTTAGTAATTTATTTCTAGTAAACATTACTGAGACATCCTCACTTTTTTTTTTTTTTTGGTTGAACAGAAGCTTACAAACAAATCATTTATTGTTCAAAACAGAAAACAAGAACATTCATTTTTAGCGTGGCATCAGCTTAAGAAGTTTCATCAAATTTCCTTCATTCATCTGTACTGGCACTCCAAAGCAGATCCTAAGTGGGAATGTACGTGCTGTTCATCACACAGTGTGGTGCAGTGACAGTATCTAGGTCTCCAAAACATGTGACTCCAGTGAGCACTGTACGGGTCAGTTGGTATTTAATTTCTGTTTCACTAATAATCATAAAGAATGCCATAGGCGCTTTTAATAGGCAGCAATAAAAGAGGGCCTTTTGAAATACTCCTCTCAAATCTGAATGAAAATGTCTGATAAATGAATTTAGCTATCTCAAATCTTGGCTTGGGTTTCCTGTGTTTTCCTAGTGACATTCCTCCATGCTTCCAATAACATGGCAATTTCTATAGAGTGCGCTTGTGTGTGCAGGCAGACAGCTCCCTGATGACACTTCTCTTTTGTCCCCTCAGTACAAAGAGGGATATATTACTCTACTGAATACAAAGGACTAATTCTACTAAATCAGCTTGTGTGCTCATTAGGGGACATAGCAGTTTGCAAAATTTAATCAACAATGATTCGTAATCACCTTTACTAAATATTAGTAATAGTTAGGGTTTTTATTATTATCCATTTTACATCTGTCTAACTGCTACAAATGCATGCATTTGTAGGATACATGATTTTCATTGTGATTACTTTAACATTAAGGACAAAGTGATGGTAGATCTTTTGAACAACTTTTCAAAATAATTTCCTTGCATATGGATTCATAAAGTTAGTTATCATAATTCAGTGATATTTTTTAATGAGCAGAATACATGGTTTTAGTGACATGAGCATATACATATTTTTCATACACTACATTCATTTAAGAATATTAATAGCTAATATTAATAACTGATTCTTTACAAAATTGTGAAGAAAAAGCAGAAATGGGAATAAAATAATTACTGTATTTCTTGTCCAGCTAGTGAAGTGGCAAACTATCTAGGATTCATGATACACTGATTCCAGTTGCTGCCTGGTGTATGAACTAAATTGTGCATAAGTGTTCTTCTATCAAAAGTGTGATAAAAGCTCCTAAATGTTTCTGTGAAGCATTCCAGAGATCCCAACTCTGCAAAAACAAAGTACTTCAGATATTTTGAATATTTGAAAAAAATCCAGATTGCAAGTGTTTAAAAAGTGCATCTAAGACGTGGTGCGTGGGATAGGCAAGACCAAATAACATTTTAGGATGGAGAAAAGTTCAAAACATAACTGTATTAGCAGTATATATTAAAAAATATTTTTAAGTTTGTGAATTGCAAAGTCCTCAGATCTATGCTTTGGTGTCCTCACACTCCAGTGCTAAAATCCCATTTTGGAAACAGCCTGGTTGTTTGAACTGGACTTTCTAAATAAGTTTTAGAATGGAAGCACAAACGCTTTGCAGATTACAAGCTCTGGATACTGTCGGCATCTGTAAGTATCTCACTTTGCAAAGTGATGCCTATGTATAGGCAGAATATATATTTAATATTTGTAGTTTACAGTAAACGCCTTTGAAACAGATGATGACTGATGATGAAATTTTTGACTGACTTTTGAATAGATATGTTTTTTTTAAAAATATATTCTGTTATCTGTCAGTCTTTTTTATCATTTAATCCTCCATGGTAATTCATATTTCCTAAAATTATTTCCATTAAGATAGTTGTATGTTGTTGCTTGCCTGGTCATGCAGTTGAAAGTAAACACACATCACTTTTGTTAGAGTAAGGCCCCCAATGTAGGCAGTAGGTTTAGTAATGATACCCAAAGGCTCAATGTTACAATTTATGGCTCAAAGCAGAGGGCACAGATGTGCAGAACCACCAAAGTTTGCACCTGGACATTGTCAGTTCCCAAATGCACATGAAAATAAAAATCCATGTCCAAATTGTTTTGATAAAAATAATGTTATCAAAATTCCTGTGGTAAATGTCCTTCATTCACAGATTAGGCCTTAAGGCATACCCATGTTACTGTAACAAAAAAATTTGGAATAATCTCAGCACCAGGTTCTTGCTGCCGGTTATTTCCCAGACTGCTCTGAACATAGTAGACTATATTTTTCCATTATGGAAATATTATTACAGCTTCCAGATTTTCTTCAGAAGACACTCTGTGTTTAAGTTCATATGAGAGTTTAAGACCTTCTCAGTGGCCTTTCCTTGATAAGAAATGTTATTTTGCTGCAGAAATAGATTTTTACAGTATGGGTTATTCAGTGTGCTCATAATACAATTTTTTAAATTGTTTTTATTTTTAATTACTAATTTACTATTATTATTAATAAAATATATTTTAAAATTGTATTTCCTATTAAAATATTACATGTTCATACATGCTCAGCATCTCATTTAACCTGTTTCAAATTTGTGTAAGTGTAATAACTGACAGAACTTGAGTCAAAGAGTATTTTTTAAGTCTAAACTCATTTCAGCTTCTCCTGTTCAGATCCACACCGACTAAGGTTTTCCAAAATATTAGTGGGGCTTGGACCTGTGGTTTTATTTGATATTAGTAACTCTGGATCCCTTTTCTCTGCTTCTTTCCTATCTTTGGACTAGAAACCTTGATCATATGCATGGTACAAAGTGAGCAGCAAGGTTTGCTGCTGTGAGAAGATGAGCATGATGATCCTGGGCAGTACATTCAAACCAAACTCACTTAGTGAATCTAAAACCTAAAATATGTGGGGAAGGAAGCTAAAGATTGAGAATGTCTGAACTTCCCCTCCTGCAGAAGTCCAACCAGATGCCTGTCGTTAGTGTGAAATCATGAAGTGTGCGGTTGCACTTCCCATTTATAGGTATTGGAAATGTTGTGCATTTAAATGTAATGCATTCCAAGGCTTGCTGCAAACAAATTTTATTCTGTAAATGGACAACTTCCCGTTCTGACTTCACACTCAGGTAATCAAGCACACCGAAGTGATCTAATAAAATGGGAAGAGGTGAGAATGTATGTTTCATCCTATGGTTTAATAATTGTAATGTACTTAATAATATAGGAAATTAGACATGTATTCATGCCTGTGGAACTTATGTTGTACACATATATGGAGTCCTTATAATGCAAATAAGAACGTGGAGTCTGTTTTCTCATTTTTTAAATAGTAGAAAAGAAGTACTTTCTTTAACTATCATAAGGATGTCCAATATGTCATATTCGATTCTTAATAACTGTTTTCTCATTCATAAATAATAATATAACCACTCACCAGAAGAAATCAAATTTTTTAAAAAACGGAAATTTTTTTGCCATAATATTTCAAAATATACAATTATTAAGACTAGGACTAATTCAGAAATATATGTAACCTTTTTGATGGATGTGAAATTCCTGATTGAGGGTCACTGTTCCTAAGGTATAAATTCTTCCTGGTTTGGAAGACCTGACTGCCCATTTGTGTTAGGATAAACTCAAAACTTTACTTCTCCAGTCCTGGGTTCTATTGTGGAGGATGCACTTTCCACAGAGGCCAGTCTTCCCTTTCAGGTAACGGGTCTTGTCAGCATTTGTCAGATGAGGCTTTTATTCCTTGTGATCCAATAAAATGTATTTTTTGCATTGGTGACAAAAGCTGACTGTAAGAGTGACGAAGCAGTCACTCTTGTTGAGAACTAACCATTTGGGTTTGTTCTTTGATAAATTGTTTTACTTTTCTCTCTTCCATTAAAAAAAAAGACATTAAGTATATTTTTTTTTATGCCAGCTGTGTGTGAATGGTTCGGTTCAGAACTTATCTCCAAGTAGGAAATTACAAAATTAATTTTGGAAGGATTCACAGACAGTTGAAAGGGTTCATGTCAAATTTTAACTTCTTTTGGAGAAAAGAACAGGTAGAATCAAGTGTAAGGAAGTGTATATTTTGTTTTGTGTTTTTTTTTTTTTTAAATATAATATTGTGTTTGTTTTGCAATGCTATATGAGTGTCTATCCTTTCATCAGTACATTTTTTTGAAAAATTGTGCCTAAACCATGAGTGCAACATCACAAACAGAAAATTAATGAAAATTCAATTCGTTGCAGTACTGAGTGTTGTTGATCCAAGAAGCACAACTGGACTATTGGATAGCCCATCTCTGGAACTGTTCAAGACCAGGCTGTGTTGGTCATTGAGAAACCTCATCTAGTGGAAAGTGTCCCTGCCCAGGGTCTGGAGGGTGGAACGGGATGACCTTTAAGGTCTCTTCCAACCCAAACCATGTAATTGTGTTTCTTAATGAGTAAGATACTACCTAGGGGTGCACAGGCACAAATTCTTCTGGACGCTGCACCACTCCTACTGTCATTGCTGCTACCACAGGTGGCTGACTGGTAAGGCAGCGAGCCTGTGTCTGTGTTTGTAAGGAACCAGACTAAGGGGACAGGGAGGAATTCATGGAGGAAAGCCTCTCCTACCTGGAAAGGGTATGAGGCACGGGAAGGCACAGGCTCCTGTGGTCATGATTCACTGCTGCTCTTCATCTTTGCTCATTGTTCAGACTTAGGTAGAGTGTTTTTGCTTTGATTGAATATGACTGTGCACCCTCTCTCACTCCACTGAAAGCACAAATGAATCAGCTGTAAAAAAGGTTATTTTTATATGAAACTTGCAATGAATAGACTATTCCATAAGCCATGGTAGTGAGAAAGTATAGAAATATAATTAAATAACAGTATTTAATAATATTTTTAAAATCATAGGCATGCTGCTGAATAGTTTATTTCCAGACAATTTTTTGTTCAAAAGAAATAATTCATCTGAACCAAATTTTTAACTCAGAGCTCTATCTTTAATCAGCAGCACACAGTCTCACTCACAGTGACAGGTGTTATTACAATGAAGTTAAAATGAAGTCATGAAAGTCGTCTTGGAGAAAGATTCTAGTAATGATGGCAATAGGTGGGGTGAGTGGAGTTGCACAGTATGTGTGGCACTAAGAAGTTTGCCATGTTGGGCAACAACTTCATTGGTGGCACTACTGGCAAATTTCTTAGTTTTTCATTTATTTCCTTTTCTTTTTTTCTTTTTTTTTTTTTGTTTTTAATGTTAGTTTTGTGACTTTTATACCCTTCATTTTCTTTTAAAAATACATCATTCTGTTGGTACACTTTTGTAGTACTATGTTTGTGCCACGCTAGCAGAATAGTATGTTGCACAAGCATTCTGGTTTTATATCTTAGTTGTAAGTTTGTGGATAAATACAACAATAAATCAGTGCAAAGCATTTTACAGCATTCTCAGATACTTGGGTGCTGCATTTGCTGCTGAAATGGGCTGTTCAGACCGGTCACAATAACCCTGTTATGCTGTGAAATTCTCTCACACTGTATTTGTATTTTGAATCAATAGATGCCCTGTAGCCAAGATTACTGTGAAGCATCACCAAAGACCATGGAGAAGCAGAAACTCAGGACTGAAGTTTGTTAGAAACTGCATAGATTTGTGGTGCATTACCTACCATGGGATATCATCAACAAAATAATGTGCATGTGTGTGTAAATAAATTAATCCTTTTTCCTTAAGTAAATCCTTATTTCCTTAAGTAAATAAGGATGAAATACAATGTGTAATATTCAGGCATGGATAGGAAATGGTAGCATTAATCACACTGCCAGTTTTGATTTGATTTTACTTTTGGAATTTTTTTCTTACTCATATTTGTTCTCTGCCATTCTCTTCATCTTCTGCCCTTGGTCCCTTCTTCCTTGCAGACTCCCAAGGCTACCTGAGGCTTTGCTGCTCTCAGTGTACCATTGCTGACCGCCTCAGGATATTGTGTTTCTGATGCTTTTTTTAGCAACTGAAACAAAAGTCTGTTGTCAGATTAACAGATACTTCTTCGTACCACCATGTCTTTGCACAACCTCTTTGATTGCCAGAGTTTCAGGGTGGATCCCTAAACAGTCTTAGTGCTCTTTCATTCTTGGAAGCAAAAGAGCCAATGGTAATATCCTTGTTGAAAAAAATTACATATCCTAAATGTTTGAAAACTTTTAATTTATGTTTCTGCCTTCTCAGGAGGTAGGACTGGAGCTTTTTGTGTGACCACAAAAAGATGCTTTCAGCAGTTTTCATTTTATATTGAACATGAACTCAATAAATGTTGCATTGCTTTCCAGTCTGGGATGTTCAAAACAATTTTTAGTTACTTTTCCATGTGACATTTCAATTCCGTACTTGCATCTTTTGGAAAGCAGAAGCAGATTTTCTTGGGGTAAAGTGTTACATGTTCGAAGAGTATGAAAAACAGATTTTTTTTTTTATACTTGTGGAACATGTGGTGCAAAACCATTCACCAGCTTTTTTGAAATATAATGAAGATAATTTTTCTCTTCTTTCCATCAGAGTTCTTGGAGGAACATCTCCTTCACTATGAGATCACTTTTATGGTAATTTCATAATAATTTTTCTCAACCACTGATGTTTTCTTTCAATTAAAATGGGGGTTTTACCCAATTCTTGGAAGATACAGATGGATGAATGATGCAAAAAGATCAGCTTAGTTCTGTATCCTGGAAGTGTATCAGGAAGAAAGAAGGAATATCAAAAACCTTTGTGTCTTTGAAGACTCTCACTCAAATTATTATAAAGAATTTCTTTGATGCCAGGTGTGGATAGTAGAAATGACCAGTCTTTGATTAGGTAAGTTTTTGACTTTGGAATCTAGTTTTAAGCTACAGTAACTTCTTTTCGACTTTTAAAAGATGCCAAGGAATGACACTACGGACTTTAATCTGGTTTTTATTTCTCAATTTTTGTTAGCTTCTGAAAAGCAGTGGGATTCTGTATCACACAGCAGTGGCTGGGGGGGATGGGTGTTGCCTTTTTTTTTGTTTTAATTTAGTTTCTTCATCTTACTGAAAAAGTTAGGCACATGAACGAGAAGTATGTATCTTTATCTGAAACCAAGTAAACAGAGAGGTCCTGGTTACATCCCTAATCCTTCTAAAATGCTGTAAGAGTCAAGCAGCCTGTAAAGCCTCTGACATACTAGAAGACCTGACAAAGGGTGGTATGTTTTTGACTGTGGGAATGGAAAGACAGTGGCACTTGTTACTTCGGTTTGTCCATAAATTACATTTTTTAGAAGTTCTTATTTATAATTGTCCTGAGTTTTCAAAATTATCAGGGCCACAGGCTAAGTTATGGGCACCCTTGTTGATATACAACATTTGAATGTACGTATTGAGGTAACCCAGATATTTCTGTCCCTTTGAAGAAAGGAAGTATGTAGCCTTTCAAAGATCAGTTTTGATCTTACAAAAGAGAGGCCTGAAAACTGGCAGAAAGACAGTCATGGTCTAAGTCTAACAATATATTTCCAAATATCTTTATTTTCTTATATCATTCTCTGACTTGCAGTTTTATTTGTAGTCCATTTATTAATTTTGACCAAACAACCACTTTTTGTAGCGTCCACCAATAGAGTAATGAACAATTTCCTGTATCTGTCAACATGCTAGGAAATGTTATGCAAAGAATTATGGAGATAAGTGATTTGACTTATCAGGTATTACGAGAAAGTTCTTCATGTGTCAAGAGCTTTAAAGTGTTTTACAGCTGTAACACCCTGCAGATAAGAAAAAAAGTGTCTTTACACTTCACTGATGTTTGTAGTTTATGTTGTGACTTCAGTAACTTCTAAATCTTTTCTCGATTAAAACAGTTTATTTTTCTTTTGCCACAAAGCAAACAAAATCATCCGTCAGTTGCGATCATTCTTGGTTTAGTTCCTTAAGCCAAGAAAAAAAATTCTACAACTAGTTTTCAGACTAAACATGATGCAGAAATATTAATTATTTTTTCCTTTACTCCCTGTTGTAAACTTCAATCACTTTAAATATACTTCTCAGTCTAGGTTATTGTGAGAAATGTTGAGTACATAGAAATATATAGGAAAACAGAGTGGTAGTGGTGGTAATAAAATCAACACACTTCACCTTCGAAAGAGGTCACAGACTGAATTTTATGTTTGATGTACTGTAAGATCTCCATCAATAGTGTGTTTCAAACAGATAATGCTGTAATTCTGTGGTTTGATACAGCCATCCCCTAAACCTCAAACCTTTTCTCTCATGGGAGTTATCTATTGTATGTGCTGTTCCATTTTGTTGGAAGTATGATTGCAAGTTAAACTAGCCAAAATCACTTAAAGTATTTTTGTATCCTCAGTTGGAAGCTACAGCCCCTTCAGTGTGCAAACACTGAAACTCACTAAAAGGCAGTAAATGACTGAGCATCCGCTTTCAAAATGAGATAGATCAGGTTCAGTTCAAACACTGTGGGAAAAATAAGCTGGCCTAACTGACAGTGGTGTCTCAAGTCCCTCTACCATGACAAGAAGTATTTGGCACATCATGTGCAGTATAAGTAGCTTCATCTTTTACAGGATGTGAACTCTAGATTGAATTCAGCTGGGATGGAGAAAGGCAGCAGATGTAATTTGGAGAACATCATTATTTTAGTTTCTCCACTTGGCCCATTTTCACAAAAGTATGCAGTGTGTGAAGTGTGTAAAATATCATGTGGTGGGGTAAAATGAAAAAATTGTGTTTGTATTTGGAACCACCCACCCAACATATTCAAGACTAAAGTTTTTTTATGTGGGCCGTCCCATGCTCCTTCTGAGTATATATATGCTCCTCTAAGAAAAGTAATCCATAATTTTTGGATGTCAAAAAATTTTGGAGCAAGATCTCAGCAATAGCTGATTATTCTCTGCATATGAGAAAATTATTCTTATTAATTTATTCCATACAGACAGTCCTCTCCAGACTCTATAGGCCCATGATAAATCCATTCCTGTTAGGAATTAATAGTCAACCGTATCTCTTTGAGGCGTAATATGTTTAAAGCCACTAAAAATAAGCCTTTTGGTAAAACACAAGTACACAAATTTTATGGATTTGTCTGTTTCAACACTTTCATGTCTGACTTGGAGTTCTAAGATTCTTTTGCTAGGTCCTGCAGTGATGCAAGAAGAAATATTGCCTCTCTTTCTACTTTTGCATCCTGTTCTTCACATTATCATCTTTAGGAGGTAGAGCTTTCGAGAAGCTGGGAAAGACCACTGTAACTGCAGTGTTTTAGTGCTCTGTCACCCAGCCTTTACAAAATCTTCAGGCAATACATCTTCTATTTTAGGAGATACCAATTCATCTGGGATTAAAAAGAAAAGTATTTTTAGACAGATTTAGGATGTCAGTACACTAGCAAAAATAGAGCAATAAAAAACCCTGCAGGTAGAGGTACTGTCTGAATGAACTGGTACAGCTGTACCAGGATAACTCCTCTGGAGTTCAAGGGGATACAAGCTAAGTTTTTTTATCTGATCTGTAGAAATGGAGTCTGAAAGTCATTAGAGGTAAGGAGTTTTAGAGCAAAAAGAATAAGGAAACAGATGTAGAAAACAGTTTTATATCCATAATTTTAATGACTGACAACTGATTTAAATTCAACTTAAGTAAGTACATATGAAATTCTTTCCAGCATGCCAAGGCCAAAAAGGAAACACAGGATGATCTAGGTATGTATGTACATATAAAATAGAGCTAAATATATGCATTAGGGTTTTTTTTAAAGCCATAGGCATGATGTACCAGATGATGTGCTCTATGAAAAATATCAGTGCTGCTGAAGTATATTTCTCCAAATGGAAAATATCTTATTGCTGCTACAAAGGCAAGGCTTGGTATTGGAACCAGCACCATTTAATACCTTTATTGATGATCTGGATTGAAAGGATCAAGCACATCCTCAGGGAGTTTACAGATGACACCTCATTGGACGGGAGTGCTGATCTGCTGGAGGGTTAGAAGGCTCTGCAGAAGGATCTGGACAGGCTGGATTGATGGGCTGAGGTCAGTTGTTTGAGGTTCAACAAGGTGAAGTGCTGGGTCCTACACTTGGGTGACAACAATCCTGTGCAGCCCTACAGACTTGGGAGAGTGGCTGGAAAGCTGCCTGGTGGAAAAGGACCTGGACATGCTGGACAACAGCCAGTGGAACATGAGCCAGCACTGTGCTCAGGTGGTCAAGAAGGCCAATGTCATCATGGCTTGTATAAGATATAGCACGGCCAGCAGGACCAGGGCAGTGATTGCCTCTCTGTACTGAACACTGGTGAGGCACCTCAAGTGCCGTGCCCAGTTTTGAGCTCCTCAATTCAGGAAGGACATTGAGGTGTTGGAGTGAGTCCAGAGAAGGGCAATGAGGCTGGAGAAGTGTCTGGAGAGTAAGTCCTGTGAGGAGAGGCTGAGGGAACTGGGGTTGTTTATCCCAGAGAAAAGGAGAGTTGGTGGGAAACTTATCACTCTCTACAACTGCCTGAAAGGAGGTCAGAGGCAGATGGGTGCAGCCTCTTCTCCCATGCAGCAAGCGAGACAACAAGAAAAAGAGACTTCAAGCTGCACCTGAAGAAGTTCAGGTTGGACATCAGGAAGAATCTCTCCACTGAAAGGGTGATTGAGCATTGAAATGGGCTGACCAGGGAGGTGGTGGAGTCACTATCCATTGAAGTGTTCAAGAAGCAATTGGTCATGGAATTTGGTGCTCTCTATGGTCTGGTTGACAAGGTGGTTTTCAGTCAAAGATTGAACTTGATGATCTTCTAGGTCTTTTCCAACCTAAATGATTCTATGATTCCAAGAATTAAGGAATAAAATGCTATTTTCTCCTCCCAAGTTCCTAATCTTTCCTGCAGTGACCTGATGGCAGAACATCTTTTGCACTTCCAGTCACCGTGCGTCTGCTCAGCCCCAGCTATTTCCCCCGGTGGCAGCAGATGGCACTTTTCAGCCACGTTACTCTCACTGCAAACAAGATGTCAGGAAAAAACCCCAACAAACATGTTGCTTATAGAAAACAAGTGTCAACATAATTATGAAAATACTTGACAGAAAGGGGGTTTAGAAAGAAATTCCTCCCAACTGAAAAAGGTTGCCCAAAACACAAAAAAAAATAGCCAATTAATCTGCTCTCCTTAAACAAGTAATGTCAACAAGTAATTTAAACCTCAGGAGTTTTATTTTATTTCTTATATGACAGTGAATCCATACAGAAATCCTGCTGATGTTGATTTGCTACCATAGGACTCATCTGGAAAATCACTTTAAAATATGGGATATCAGAGCACATATTTATGTAATGTAAAGAATAATAGTATCATGTTATTACCTATTTGAAAACAATTAAGGGGGGGAGGGGAGGAAAAGAAAGAAAATAAAGGTACATTTTGTTCCTAGTTCTAATTACCAGTGTGTGGAGATATTGAGTCTATAACAATCTCCTGGAGGGAAAAAAAAAAAGGGAGGGGGAGATGCTAAATGCCAGGTTTTATTCTTAGGGCATCAGGAATACCATGTTTTCAGATTATCCACTTTCCGAAAGTAACTATTTTAGATCTAAATGTGTTTTATTTATGTATGCAAGTTTAAAGACCTGTTAAAAATATGCTCCTTATGAAGGTAATGGCAAGTAACATCAGTTTCTATCCTTGCTGTTACACTGGAAGAAGTACTCTCTATTACATTCAGGTTAATTAGCTCATTCCCTAAATACTGTGCTGTCTAGTACTGGTTGTTCCCATGCAGGACATTAAAAACATTCTCTGAACTGTGATCTTTGGTAATGGGTAACTTCAAGGTGAAGTCAAACAGACTTAATGTTCACTCCATTTCTCCCAGGCTCATCCTGATTTTACAGGATATCTTTGTATAGGATATCCGGCACTTACTGGGAAACTGGCTTTGTAGTTCAGCAAGTGATGATGTTTCATCTCACAGAGTAGGGATTTCCTGAATGGAACTTGCACAACTATTGAGAGAGATACCACTCCATCCTTCCCTGCACAGTCAGACTGTTATCACTGTAACACTTCTGCTGTGACTTCCCTATGACTCAAGAACTGGAAGCTAAATATGGCTTCTATTCTTTTCCTTTATGGTCACTGAGGACTGCCTCTCACAAGTTATTTTTGGAAATCTTGTTGTTTATTAACATTGCTTTAAGAGGGGGGAAGAAAATAGTTCACCCAAATGTGTGCTAGGAAAGGTAATACTTCACAGGTTTTATTGGAATATAAGGGTAAGATAACTGTAGTGAATTCAGCCTGGTGTTGCCATGCCTAGGCTTGGTTCTAACCAGCTGAGTTGTGTACTCATTGTGAGTTCCTTACCATTACTTGCTCAATAGTGAGTATCATGTAGGCTGAAAGATCATATCACTGAGATACTGTGAAATAAGCGTCTGGCTGTAACACAGTGCATTGATACATCAAAGCCCAGGATCACCCAGTTTCATGTTGATTTTGATATTTGACCGGGTTTAGTATTTTTTAAACAAGCAGAGCATTTATCAGTGAATTTGATTTAATTTGATCAGGCAGGCTTTTCTCTGGTAGGAAACATTGAGATAACTAATGTATTATAAACACTGTGACATAAAATCTTGCACTATTCACAGAAAAAAACACAGCATCTCTTAACTGCTTCTGATCCTGGTGGGAGACATGAGGCAACTTCCATAGATGAATCTAGGAAGAAAAAATCATTATTCTGATCAGATTCAAAACCACAGAGGAGGGTTATTGCTTCTGTGGTACATCTTAGCCTCCCCATGCCCTGTATGCCCACAACACTTCAAGGTTCCACTGAAGATCATTATTTTTTACTCTTTCTCCTCTCTTTGATCTTGTCTTAAGCTGCCGTATTCTCTATGGATGTCAGCATTTTCTCTTTCAGATTGTCTAGCTCATTAACATAACCTAGTTAAACTCCATGCAGGTTTGGGTTTTTTTTCATAATCTGTGCTAAACTGAAGAGTCCAGTTTTGCCTGAATTATACCTGTTTAGTTGGATGGCTTTTTTTCTTCCAGTTATATCAGTTGTCTAAAAGAAAGATACCTCCCTTCAAATCATGCCTTTCTAATGTAGTCACAACAATCTGTTGTCTTCTGGTAGAATAACAGAGCCAGTAATGGATATGAGAGTATTATTCTTAGCATGCCAGTCTGTATTAACAATATCCCTTTTATTCTTGAGGGTTTACTTTGTGCTACCCCAAGTTATTTAAGGAGCATGAAGAACAAAGTTTTTTGAGAAATTATTTTTTACATGCATAATTTCAGTTAAAACTGTGAAACTGTGTGAAATAGCAGATCGTTTGGTTCTGGAGACATTGGTAAATCTAATATATCACAGAAATAGTTATAGTTTTCCCCTTTAAGCTGTATCTTAGTTTGCTTCTCTCTGTAAGTTTTAGCTACCTAGAGTCAGACATCATCAGCACACTCCCCTTAAACCTTGAGAAAATCTAGGTTAAATTCATTTTTCTCAAAGCTGAATGTTGCTGTGGATCTCAGACTTTGTGGAATTTTGACTTGTTCTTAGGAACAATAAGGTGTTGTATTCTTCTCTGCAGATCTAGCTATAGTTCTTCAGGCTGAGAGGAGGAATTTTGGAATGGACTACAAGGCAGCAGACCAGAGATCACAGTATCCTGAAGCCTTTTGCCTTTGATATGATAGGCACAAATATTTGTCAGCAGAAGTTTCTCTTCCAGCACTAGAACCCAGCTGCACTGTACTGCTGCCCACCCAGGCAACCCTTTCTGATCCCACTGCAAAGCTTATACCAGCTCTCTGTGAAATGCATCATGCAAATTTGTAGCATTGTATACAAGTGTTGTATTTGCCAGCACCTCCTGTGATTCAGTTTTTCTCTTCATAGCTGAGAGATTATCTTGAGTTAATTCTTTTTGTCTTCACATTAGATAAGAGTAACTCATAGCTCTTAAAAGTGCTGAACATCTTTCATTGCACTTACTGGAGCATTTCCAGAGAGGAAGGAGGAAAAAGTTGGGTGAGTAAATGTGGAAGTACAACACAGCACAAGGAACAGGTTATGACTATCACACTTTACCAAAGTTCACTGTTGCCAAAACAGGGTGTGTAATAAACTTTTATGGGAATTTTGTTTGTTCTTCTGTTCTTAGAGCGCTCCTATATTTTCAGTGTACATGGGCCTAAGCCATGGACTTTGGAACAAGAACTGAGCCTGCCTCACTGCACATGCTTGTTGTGTGCCATGAGGCATGCTTGGAGGCGGTGGATTCAAATACCTTCACATGATTAAAACGTGCATGTGCCAAAAGAGTTTATCCCCTTTTTTCCAGTACTGACATCCACGACCTATGAGTTAATGAACATATTTGAGTAAAGTTTCCTATGTTTGATATGGGGAAATTTTTAATTTTCTTTTGTGGAAATCTTCCTAGTCATCTGTGATTACTTGCCAATAGGAAGACTGAACACAAAAATAATCCTATTCTGATCCACTGTACTGACCTTCCTTCCTCCTTTCCTCTCTTCCTTCCTATGCCTCTTGCCATTGATCTTTATTTTTAAGCAGCAGAAACCTGCCAACGTGCTATAGCTACTTCTGAATTTTTAACACATGTAACAAAAAATTATAAGTAGGATTGGAGTTTTGAACATACATATGTTTTCACCACTGTTTATATCTCTCTGGTATCTAGATACATGAAGATACATGAAGTTGGGTAAGATGCTGTTCAGTACCTTCTGGACTGCAATATTGAAGAGTGTGTCTGCAGGGATATATCTGAAACATGGTAGGCAATCTGGATTTTAATTTTCCAAGGCTACTGGTGTACATTAGTGTTCAAAGTAAAAAAAAAAAAATATTTTTTACTGGACACAAGGCATGGGAGTGGTTGACAAATTTCTTCAAAGGCTTCAGGACTTGGACTAATATTTCACTTCTCCCAGTGAAACTATGTATTGACTGAACTGATTTAAACTGAACTTTAATGACTCCATGCCATATTGCAGTTATTCAGGCAATTAATTTCATGGGACACTGCTGAAAATACTATAGGTTATAAAATGTGTAAGAGCTGTGCTGTTAAAATTAATGCCTAGAGTACTCTGCCATGAAGGGGTCACTGTTGACACACTGTGGTAAAAAGACAAGAAGTAAATAATAGAAATACATACTATAAATAGTATGTATTAAGTTCCAGAGACTAATGTATAATTATTTTAAGGCATAAAAATAATTGCTAAGAGAGCATTTGTTATACTCTCACTGGGAAAAATGAAAAAATAAAAAAGAGGAAGGGAGCCTGTGCTGGACTCTTGCAATTTAGAAAATTAGCTGAGTATTTATTTGATGTCAAGCACTCCTCAGGTTTTGGGCAATGCTGCTGATTTCACCATGTGGCACGCTGGAGAACATGGGAACAAAGCATAGCCCAGGCAACACTAGCTGAGCTGCTAGGGCAAACAACAAGTTACAGGACTTTTAGATAAGAGTTAAAGAAACAAACCTGATATTCCAAACGACCTTCAGGCTGTACCTGTGAGTGTGTACGTGGTTGATGGTGTGCATGTGTTGCCTGTCAACATTTTCTTTAAAACCTTATTGAATAATAGCTACAGCCACCATTAAGGAGAGCTGTGCAAGTTCATTGTCATAATTAGAAGCTGAATGCAAAGCTTTTTGGGAATTATCTTCAGTGTCATTTAAGTGGTGACTGGTTTTGCAAATTACAACTAAACTAGATTAATATTTCCATTAGAGGGAAAGGCACACAGTTTAGCCAAGTGATAGAAAGATTAAAAGGTGACCTGCACTTACTTGTAGTAATGTGGTCAAACTGGTTATTTTTGTTCTGCTGGGTTTGACATCTGTCTTTGGGACTGCATTTTAATCTAGATCCTTGTTCTCACTAACTTTTCACTCTTCATAACATACTCTCAAATGTCTTCCTCTCCCCTTGCTAACACTGGTGCGTTCATTGCTCATTGGAGTGTTTCCACCTGAGACCACTTTGTTTAATAGAAGTATCCAAAGTAATTTCAACTTGGTGAAGAGAGTGCTAGAACAAGGAATGTGTAGGATAAATGATAACTCAGTTTATTGCAACTCTATAGTAGACCGAAATTTGCAACTGAATTGGACAACAGAAATGAGACTGTTGGAAAGAGTCTGTATTTATTCTAGAAAGGACTTTCTGGGCTCAGTATTTTTAAACTACCCTTTCAACACTGTTTTGAAGCTTTATGAGAACAGACTTCTTGTAGGGGGTCTGTTAGAAGCCCTCTGACACTGAAGATCACCAAACTCAGAGATAAAATTGCACAGTTAAATTCTGAAATTACAAATAAAATGCATTGGTTGTGACTGAATGTGCTCATTTCCCATTTGCTGAACACTAGAGAATCCATGTCCTAGCATCTGTTTTCCTACTTCCTTTGGCTCTGGAGAGAGGGAAAAGCCATGCCTGGACTCTACATTACAATGCGATAGATACTACAGAACTTCATTTTAGGACTGTACTTTTGATAACTACTGCATTTAAACAGTATGTAGCCCTTTACATGATGATAAATCAGAATAGCAGATTTCACTGGTGAAAAGTGGCCTGTTTCACAGAGTAGTAGATGTTTGTCAGAGAACTCACTGTGATTATCATGATCTTTCCAAGTTTCCTCCTGGGCTCTAAAGATCCTCGTCAGAGCAAAAAGAACCTTATTTTTTATGTTGTTTTTTTTTTCCCTTTATACAGTCTTATTCTCAAACACATAATTCTTCATTTACATACATACTATGGAGTTTTATATCCTTGCTTCTCCCCTTCACACACACATACACAACCTGGTATTTCTTGGTACTGCTTTCAAACCATTAGAGCCTTTTATATACAAATGAATCAAAGACCAGTCAGACACCAAGGCAGGTCTAGAACACATCTCATCCTGCTGCCCTCTAGAAAATTTAATACTCTGAAAGTCTAGTTGCATTTCAGAACTTCACAGCTTGCAAAATACTATAATAGTCAATTTTGCAAATGCAAATATGAAGTGTTATCACTGTCATCCAGAGATTGAATCCTTTGACAATGTGGATGAACCTGGGAGATTCTAAGGCTGGAGTATGCCTTTGGAGCCCTTCCCTAACCAAAGGCTTTGGCGTTGCAGATGGGCTTCAGGAGAAAGAATTAAGACTGAGCTTTAAAGAGCAGGAAAAAATGGTAGGACACAGCCATGTCACTCATATTGCTTATAATTCATTAACAAAGCTATTTGAACAGTAATGGGATCCTTGCTTAGTACTGATTTTGATGAGAATCTGATAGGACATAAAGCTATCAAAGTCAGGCTTCTTTAAAGATCACAGTTCACTGAGCAACTTAAAAGCTTCAGTGAAACAAAGCACATGCAGCCCTCTGTTCTGGTGTTCTGCACAAGAAAAACTTCAAACAGGCTCTGCAGAAATAATGGCTTATTATAGCAACGATTCACATCTAGTCACTGCACAATACTGTAGCTAAAGTAAAATGCAAAATGTTTTATTTGTGTAGATGAAATTCAACAATTAACTTTGTCAAGTCAGCTGGTTCAGAACCTCATTAAAGGGAAGTGTGTGTCTGATGAAAGGTTCAGCTCTCACGCGCAGCTACTGAGGACATGTGTATGTTTGTCCTGACAGAAAGCTGAATACCCAAGTCTAGGAAGTGTGTGAGTCCTGGCATGGCATTACTTTTGCTTAGGGGGATGAAAACACAATCTAAAAATACACAGTTTCCAGAACATCTAGAACACAGAGCAGATGTTTGAAGTCAGACCACAATATGGTATGTGCAGATTGTAATTAATTGGCAAATACTTAAAGCCCTAAATATCTCCTAAAAATGCATGTTTTGCTGATTCACAAAAAAACTGTTGGAAAAAATGCAATGTAGGTTAATAGATGTGATAAATAGTGTTGTCTGTTTATGACATATGAGAAGTCACCTGAGAAACTGGGAGTGATTTATCTCCATTGTCTGCTGCCATGGCTCACAGCTGCAGGGTTCTTACTGAGGTCAGATGGAGATAATCTATTCACAACATGGATTAAAAGGGCAAGTGGCCAAAAGGATGTCTTTGGCGCTTTGTAACTTTCAAACCTGTAGAGACTTCCAACCTACAGCACTGGTGAATAATTAGATGAAAATGGTTGAACAGAAGTAGGTGAGGTTGGATTCTGCATTGTCTTGGGTTCTGCTGCTGATGTCCTGTATGACCATATAACCTTATTGCCTTCTGTGTTCCTGTAGAGGAATAAACCCTATTTTTTCCATATTTGTAACCCTAGTAGCAATTAAAAAAAAAAAAAAAAAAAAAAAGTGAAGTAAATTTTGGTGGATAAAACCTGGAAAAACCATAATCTGATGTTTCAGGAAAGTGAGAAAACTGCATATACTTCTGTTCCACCAGTCAGGGTTCAGTGTTATTTCTCTTTAAATCAAGGAAATATATCTACACTTAGGTAAACACACAGATAAGACCCGCGATGTTTATTTAAAAATCATTCAGAACTGCAAAGTCTAATTACCTTTTTTATATTCGATTGGAATCCAAAGAGCTTCAAACAACATTAAATACTTTAATTACATTAAAGACATTAGCAACTTTAAAGAATGTTGTTCCTTACTCTTGTGCTACTCTGTTACGGTTTTGTGCAGGTTTGGGCAAAAGCCTTACATCAAAGTATGTGCCACTGCTGGTGGTAGAGTAGGATCCTTTCATTCAGTACCTGCAAACATCAAAGTGCGTGGTACTGTAGCCAGTAGGGAATAACTGGTATCTGAATCGATGGCAATATTAGACATAAGGCAGATAAATAAAAGGTTTTTTATTATCTGCTCACTATTTTTAAAGCAGTTTTCTTGCATTTAAGGTCCTCAGTCATGCTGGCATCTTTTGACTACGTATGTTCAGAATCTACAGTACTGCCTGCCCTTGTAGTTTTGCTGTCAGCTTAACAAACGATTTAGCTTCCACAATAGCTGGTTATCATCAGTTAAAATCCAATAACACTGTTTCATATTCTAAAAGGAATCATTTAAATACCTTTTGTTGGAGGAAAGAACAAATATAAAATATAGAAAAGTCACCAACGTAGTAGCAGACTCTACATCTTCTGGCGATCCTCCTGAAATTCTGAAAAGAAAAGATTAAATCCAACCACCCTTTACCTCTTTCTTTAGGGTGAGCTAATCTCTGCAGGTCAAAGTTCAGCACTGTGGTGCAGCAGGAAGGAGTTGTTGATGGAGTGATAAGGCAGGCGGTCAAATTGTGAGGTTTGAGCGTGCTAAGAAATGTGTGGTCATAAATGCAAAAACATTTAGCAGAAAGAAAAGAAATTATACTTGGGTTCTTCAACATCAACAACACAAAGAAGTATTAAAAGAGTCATTGCCATACTTCTCCCTCAGCCAGGTTTGCTTCTGCATTAACTTTCTTATAAATATACTGAGGATAATTAGCCATTTATAATGAAGTAACTACTAGGAAAAAAGCTCAGTTTCTGTTGAAATCATTGAACAAATTACATTCTTCAGCAAAGGGAAGAGCATAATAATAATAGACAAAAATATTTAAATGTCAACATATATTATTATTAACATATATTAAGTTAATATTAAGTTAATATTAATAGAGATAAGCCTAATAGAGAGAAAACCTTAAATACAGGCCACCAAAATGGAGAAAGTTTACAGCTTACTTATGTCTCAAAGAAGATTGCTAACCCCTGAAATTCTTGATATCATCTGTTATGTTAAAGTATAAAACAGAGTAGACCAGAAATTTAAGAATATATTTTAACATTTAAACTGAAACATGTATTCAGTAAAATGAAAGGACACATATATATCATACAAATCTGTCCAGGTTAAATGTGAGCTTTCATTTAGAAAGGAATGGCTGCTTTATTGTGTGATATACTTAAAGAAGGCCTCAAGTACAGATATGCACAGATTTTGTCTAATCAACACCCTTGCCTCCTGCCTGCCTGCTCTTCTCTGTTTTCACAGTCTCTTACTGGTACCTGAGCAAATCTGGAGCTGTGCCAAAGCTGGAGTTGGGAACGCCATAGATGGACCCAGTGCACAATCTCTGGTCACACAAGAAGGCCCAGAGATTTTAATAAACGGAAACCAAATGCCATGAAAGTTGCACTCTTTTTGGTTTTTTGGTGGTTTTGGGGTTTTTTTGGGGGTCTTTTTTACTGCCTGCTGAATTCCTTTAAAAAGCATGAGAAGATGTCAAAAAAATAATGCAACATCTTTACTTGGCACATGAGACAAATCTGGAGTAAAGAAGTCCATCTCAGGGTAAGCATCATAGAGATAAAAGTGAACTAATTTTTTGAATTATATGAACATAAATAAAGTGGAGAAACATTATTAAGATTCAAAGAGGGGCAGCGGTGGTGGAAGCCTTTGGGAGGTACAAGGGAGAAATGTATCCTGGAGAATGAGGGAAGACTTGATCCAACAAAACATGTTTCTCATTCTGTCTGTCATTCTGCTATGGATGCAGTTGAGTTCTGACCTTGTTACAGAAGTATCTTTAGAGGTTTTGGTCAGAAGAGTTTCAGTGGGCTATGAGATTCAACTTCATGCTTTTGCAAAGGAGTTCAGGAACTGCTCAAAACACAGGGATGAGGGAAGTAGTCACCAATCACACCCAACCACTTCACTAAGTTCTAAATATAAATGTATTTGTGCTTTTGTTTCATACGTGTCTAAAGATCAATACACAATTTTCTACAGAAGCAAGTAGCCTACAGTTAATTCATACTCCTTCAGAAGTTCTCTATAGGCAAAGTCTCTTCTCCCCAGCATGACTTTACTTAAGTAACATCATATAATGACCATTTGTAAGGGAGTTAATTCCTTTCTAGTCCAGGACTAGACTCACTAGCAGATCAGAAAAGAAACCACTTCAAAGAGTACCATGTGACCGATAGCAGAAACATCCTTGGATTTTGGATTAGCAATCACATGAGCAGGAGAACGGGAATTTGCAAGAGAGGTTGGGGGTTTTTGAGGATTACATTAGATCAGTATTAAGCAGGTGGCAGGGTAGATACAGGTTGGTAGCAGACAGCAATAGAGTTCAATGGACCTGTTACCTTTAGGATAAGAACAAGACTAAGGATAGCTTTGACTGACAGGGGAGAGACAATGGTCAGATCTCAGTTGCAATGAGCCTAGGTTTGGGAATAGTTGTCGGATGAGGTAAATGGGTACAGGCAGGGACAGACAGAAAAAGAATGAGCATAGGACCCAAAGCCCAGTTGCATGTTCACTCTGACACAGTACACTGATTCATATTTTCTTCTGTGATCTCTACTTACCTTGCTGAGCTATCATACAAGCTCTCCTGTGCTCTTTCCTAGCACAGTGCTACAAGAAGTTGAATGAATTAAGGTCCTTGTTACTAGAAAAGCAAGGCATGACATTTTTACATTAGACTTTATAGACTTAGAACTAGCTGTGGAGATGAACATCTGCAAAAGATTCAGGAGAACACTTGTCACATTCTGCAAAATGTTTCAAGTTTTTCTGATATGTTTGCAATCTGAGTACTAAGTGTGTACTCTGATTCTGTTTTCAATAGAATATATTCACTGAATTATTTAAAAAGGGAAAGAACTTCAGATATTAAGGAATGGTTGTTACTTACCCATATTTTGTCAGTTTTGAAAACCTTATTTCATATGGAAGAACAAACTCAATTCATTGCCTTTATTGTACTGAGTGAGTATTCATCCTTAACTTTCTTCTCTATTTAGTCTTCTGTATTTTCACTACTGCCAGTGCTTCCTAAACTATTGTAGATATTATTATTTTAGATTACTATTATGATTTATAAATTACACTATTGTAAATTCCTTAACAACAGGAATGAGGAGGTAGAAGTGATAGAAAGTGAAGTGAATGATCTCTGAATGATCTCTGGTACAGTAGTGGTGGTACAGGCATTTATCCACCACTATTAGTTACAACTTCAGAGGAAAAAGATCCGTATAAAATTCTATTATTAATGAATTTATGTAAGAGAGAAACAAGGTGATGATCAGAACTCTAAGTAGCTTTGTGAAATTCTCAGTTTAACTAATTTTCCAAAGTGGGGTTTTCTAAAATACCATTCTGCTACCTGTTGTTTCCAATTTATTTCCCAAACACCATAATAGGGACACTTCTTTGATAGCTGAAGCATGACACTATGGAAAAGAATCATGATGCTATTGTTAAGCAGAAAAATATGTTTAGTGGAAATGGCAGACTGAGGGATTCAAGGATATTTGTTTGGTCTAATCCTGTCAAGTATGCATAACAGAAGTGTGATATTCTGTTGAATTACATATTTGATAACTGCCTTTCAACCAAAAGGCCAAACTATACATGGATGTCAGAATTCATCTCTATAGAAGTGAAAAAAACCTAAATAATTTGATACACTGAGTATAGTATACTGTAGTTGATTCTGATTTCTCAAGCTAGGGAGTTGCACCTATTCGAGAACAGGCTTATGCTTAGTATATTGGAGTATGTAAGAAACTGACATTTTCAATATAAGAACATAATTTTGTATCACTTAGGCACCTAGATGGGGAAAGATACATTTTCTAAATCAGAATCTCAGCAGAAATATTAGCAAGCTGGCTTGTAGTTCCCGAGAACTTCCAGTTCTTATTTTCCATGACAAAAGAAACCCACATAAAATACTTCCTCTGGAGATGGGAGCCTTATACTACCAGAGGTTTTATCTATCTATCTATCTATCTATCTATCTATCTATCTATCTATCTATCTATCTATCTATCTCATAGCTCTTTGGAAAACTCCAAATACAAAACTAAACACTAAATCTCTTCTTCACTGTACAAAATCCATAAATGTCTGCATGCATAATTAACCATAAAGATGAAACCTCACTGATTTGACAATATATTGCTCTTTCAGATCAGGATTGGGACCCTAAAAGCCTAAGCAAGGCAAATAAATGAAAATGACGATGTGAAGCAGAGGAAAATTCTGTAAAGAGAGACTGGTACAGATTCATACTCTTAGAGATATTGTGAAATTTATTCTGTATTGAATGACTTGTTTATTTTATGTAGCCTAACTTTAGAGCCTCACTGGAAGATTTTCGTGTGATGGGAAGATTATAAACTGTGATGAAAGAAGAGGAGAATTAATAAGGGCACCCGTGTAACAGGAAAATGTAATTACTTAACTTTGCATGTGATCTGACGGGACATACTTGATGGAAACAAGACCAATAAGCAGAAACTGATAATATATGTTTGAACATGAAAACATAATGTCATAATATGTTCATGAAGATGAAACGGCTCCCACACGTTTAGAGCAGTATTAGTCATGTCTTCCAAAGCAGAGCAATCCCTTATGGGCTGCCAGACATTTAATAGATCATTGTCTAAGTCAGTTCCAAACCCACCTGCTTTTACTGAAGTAACACAAATATGGAACATCAGCTTGGCACTGGATATTTGCAGTGCCAAAACTAGAAAGGACGATAGTAAATGGAGATATAACAAAGAAGCACAAACTGTGACTCTTAGAATCAAAGCAGTAGAAGAACTGAGTCTCACATTCCCAAGCAAGCATATCTTATAGAGTACCTACAAGAGTACTCCCTTCCCCCAGCTCTCTGCCTTATCACTTTTCTTCATGGATGGCTTAGCTGCCCATGCAAAATAATTTAACCAATAAAATTGGGGTTTGTGTCCTTAGATATTTTGGGGTTTGTGCCAGTGTAACATTATGAGCCCACCTGCAAATGGCAGTGGCAATGAAGCAGAGCCCTAACTCACCTAGGGGAAGGAGTTACTGTGAGAAGACTGGAAGTAAGGATCTCCAACCACCCCAAAGCAAGCCAGTCCCTCTGCAGGGAGTTGTCAAGATGTGTTGAGCAGGTAAGTGTCAAGGGGAAAAATGGCATGGAGGAAAAACTTTAAGGTATGGCAAAAGAAATCTTACTTCACAAAGAATGAATTGAAAGATACAAAACTAAAACTAGCTAAGGTCAACCCCTGATGAAAGTCTGTGACTGACTAAAGCACTTATTAAACTCTAGATAGTCTAAACATATATTTCTGCCACCTTAAAAATGGTCCTAGCAAATCACTAATATCTGCTTTGAATTTTTTGATGTCAGAACTGTCCATAATATTCCATGAGTGCCTGAACTACTCAGTTGTTTTCCACTTGTTAACTATCCTTTGCCAGTTTAAAAATGAAACAACAAAAGAAAAGAAAACACCTGTCATTCAGTGCAACACTCAGTGACTTCTTTATCTGTCATTTGAAGGAGAACAGCCTTGTTCCCCAGCCAGCTGGAGCCCTTGTTGTCTTGTTCCAGGAGTGCTGGAGTGGGGAGGGAACAGCTGGCAGTGGATGTTACCCAGGGCTGTGTGTTACTTCCAAGCAGAGAACAGGCAAACTCCTGACAGCGCTGCTGGTGTATGGATCATCTGGAAATGGGGGATAGCAGGAAGCTGAACAGTTCTCCCACACTTGGTAGAGACCAAATGCTATGTTGTGGCTTAGTCTCCACTAGCCCATATAGCTCTGTTCCTAAGAGCCAGTCTGAGAAATGTATTTGGAAGACTGCTGGCATGCCTTGCATCCTTAAAGAAACATGAAAGTTCATGGGTCAGCTCACAAGGGATAGACCGTGCTTAGGCCAACCTTCAGAATAACACATGGCAGGGACATCTAAAGGTAGTCTGCTAGGAAGGAAACAGCTATGAAAGCAAAATACTTCTTATCTGAAATCTGAGTGACTTGGATGTCACCTTAAGAAATTTTTCCCTAAATTGTGTGATGCCCCAAAACTGTCCATGGATAGTGAAGCAGTTGTACTTTCTGAAGGCAGCTTGTGTATTTTCTGCTGTTATTGTATATCTTATTCTTGTACTTTCTTGTTGCAATAGACTAAAACAGTTCAAAGATTTTCTTTTACAGAAGAATTTATTGTACAAATGTAGTATAAATTTAGTAATATCCAATCTCAGTAGTTAATGGGTTTGGGAATCACAAGACAGTGAAAAAAGGGGGTTGAATAAAAGAAGTTAGAAAATAATGAAATGATAAAATTGGCAGATTTTGCTTAGTGAGTAGCTGTCTTGGCTTTCTACCAATGCTGTTATTTCTGTGTCTCTGCAGACTGAGGTGACATACACCGTGGATCTTACATGTCATCCTGACTAGACTTTGGAGGAGGCCCTGCACTGATTCATGCCTGTGAGAGACTAGATCTATTTTTATTTCCTTCAGATAAAATGTAGAAAAACTGATGTGTCTGTGACAGTCATGGGGGTAATGCAGCAAGTAAAAAACATGACACTATTACTAGTTTGCTTTTCTTTTTTAACCAAAATGTATATCTAGACTGAGTGTGCATACCTGGTATTTAAATGCCACAGTTACTGGAAATTCAAACATAAAAATCAACGGAAACTTTTAAGAAAGTGTTCCCATTGAGAACTTATTTTATCAATGAATTAAATCCTAATGGGTCTGTGCAATTTTAAAATTCAAGTTACAGAAGAATCCTTCCTAAGGATAAAACACCATGAACGGAGCAGCTGGAAGTGTCTTTGACAGAGTGCATTAGCTATTCTGAAAGATAAATAAATACAGCACCAACATTCATTTGTGCCATGTCCTGCAACACAGAGTGTGATGGAGGTCTCTATCTCAAGCTGTAGCGCACCAACAAAAATGAAGCATATGCCTGCAAAATCAAAGAAATCCACCAAATATAGTGACTTGTACCTATTCCAGACCTTATGTTCAGAAAGTGTTGGCACTGTTCGGTGGGAAATTCTATGCCTGAGAGAAAGAGCTGGGGTTTTTTCTTAGCTTCTTAAAGTCTTTGATCTGATTTGAGACTTGGAACAAGACTTATGAAGATCAAAGAGAGGACTTATTCAGGCAACAATATTAACAGTCTTAACAACACCAGGTTAATAGAACTGGGTAGCATCTATAGCTCCACCCATGACCTACCTATGCACGTAGTTCTCTTCAGGCAGTTATGAAAGAGACACCTATGATATGATGCTTGACGGTCTTCTAGAAATACATATAGATGACAGTTTACAGAAGTTTGCAGTAGAACAGAATTATTTGATAGATTAAAAGGCATCATATAATGTAAATATTCTTTTTTAAAAAACAAGCAATATGATTAGGTGGAAAGAGAACTATCTGGTATTTAAGTTTGTGATGAGGAGCAGAGGGATTTTGTTAGCATTTTGATGCAAAAAATATCAAGGAGAGAGACAAAAGTGAAGGATTTAAGGTTAGAGTCACATGTCTTGTTTATACTGGAATCCCTCACTGTTTTTCCATAAACAGGTGATGTACATGTAGCAGATTTATAAAGCAAAATTAAAAAAAAAAAAAAAGGAAAAGACATTATAATAAAGGAAATATGTTCATTGGATTGTTTGAAAAGTGTTGAATAGCTCATTTAGCAATATAAAAATCTCAAGTGCATCCATATGCATGCTGTTTTATTTGACCAGGTGAAGAGTGAATTGTCTTGCTTATAAAAAAATAATATTCCTGAGGGGAAAATAAATTATGAAATACAGAATGAAGCAAAAGCTGAGAGAGGATTGAGTGGAAAGTATTTTTCTGTACCCTTTATTTAAATTCAAAGCAGTATCTTTTTTTTCAATGGTAGAACCAACTTTAATATGTCACATCAAGGCATAAGAATGACGGCATGGGTGGTATTCAGTTTAAAATTGTTATTTAGCATTTGTTTATCCCACAGACAAATTGTGAGTTGATTCTTTTAGCCCTTAAACTAAGGACAAAGCCTAAGCAAGAGCAATGTCCTGTTCTTCGTGCTTTCATTCCATCTGTCACTCTGTTATGCAGCAAACAACAAAGGTGTTTTTTGTTTGGTTTTGGATGTTTGGGTTTGGATGTTTGGGTTTTTTGTTTGCTTTTTTTTGCTTCATTGGTTGGTTTTGTATTTGCTTTTTGGTTTGTTTTTTTTTGGTTTTTTTTTTTTTTAATTTTTATTTTTAAAAAAGATTTTCCTATATGGGGATAAAGGCAGTCACTAGGAAACAGATGTCTCTTCCACTTCTGGGAGATGGAAGTAAACGTGACTATGTGGGTGTGTAACACTGTTCAGTTTGAGTTAAAAGTCAGTAGCAGGCAGCTGTCTTGCTTTGGTCCCTGCTATGGGAGGACAGAAGGAGTCTTTGTAAGTCAAGAATTGCCAACACTGTAGGGCTTTAACAAAATATAACACATAATGAATGGCATCATGCAGTCCCCTCTGCTCAAAAACCAGCTGTACACACTGCTTTGATGAGAGGGTAAACTCCAGGACTGTATTGTTCAGCAGCTAAAGGTATCTTCTTTCTTAGCAATATAATCAGTGTATTGAAATTTCTTCATGCCATTCACACACGGAATAGTAACAGTAAGAGCATGTTATTGCCCTGTGTGAATTTATGAATCTTCTCTGCCAGAAAATTTGGAGGAAATTCTTCAGGGAAACTCTGAGGGGAATAAACACTTCTGTCTACCTTTAACTAGTCTGGCTTCGTTTTAGAACTGTTTAAAGCGGATTAAAAAAATATTGGTTTTAATAACTCTTTATCTTTTTTATTGTAATACATTATCTTTCCTAATTTAATGGAGTGGTCTCATTAGCTATAAAAATGTCTAATGCTTTAGAATTTGCAGCCTTTCATGTCTTTTTCCATTTTTTTAAGTATAGTTATTACAGGGAGACATGAAATGTAACACCCCATCATTAAAATAAATGTAATGTTGTGACATAAGCTGACAGAAGTGCGTTAAGTCCCAAGACAGTGTTCTTTTCAGCCACCTCTCATACTGCTAAGATATGAAATAAAGCAAGATTCCTTACCCACAGTGTTTAGAAGCATCAGCATTAACACAAAGAGAAATCAGAAGAGTTTTGATATTTTTATTCCTATTTTTCATGCTGGAACTTCATGAATAACCCTAGCACATTGTTTCAGGATACCTACAGGAATGGGTTCTTAAATATTGTTTGGAGAAAGGTCTCTGACAGAGGTGGCTTTTAAAATGGTGGCAAAGTAACCAATCAGCAAAAATACACCAAAATCAGAAAGAAGCAGGGAAAAAAATGCCTTTTTAATCTCTTAAATTACATTTGGGGCTGTTAATATCATTACATGGAGCTTTGTTAAACTTACTTTTTAAGTAGTCACACTAAACACTGCAACTGGGTTTTATTTTTTCTTATGTACCACAGAGAAGATCATTCTATTGTGTATCCTATTGTAAGGAATGCAAAGATGAATAGCAGAAATAAATTATTACTAGTTAACAAGAAGTATAAATTCAAGACACAGAATGTATCCAGAAACACCATTTCCCAAAATAATGCTTCATCTTAAACGTGTCACTGCAGGAATAAAGTACATTTGTAGTGGTTGTGCTGTGATATTTACCCATGACATCTTTCTGGTAAATTGAGTTGGAATATATTTTCCAAAATAAGGTAGCATTTCAGTTTTGTTTGATGTGTAAACATATTGACATAAAACATATCCACGTCAGTTCTAAGCAAATTTCACGTCCTAGAGTCTGTCTCGGTTTGCAGGAAATGAGTTGTATGAGATTCACACCTCCAATATACAGTATATGTGGAGAGTTTGGGGGCAGACAAGTAGGTTACAAATGGTGAATAGTAAAGGAGAAGAGGGATAGTTTTTATCTTCTTGCTATCTAAAATTAAGCTATATTAGGAAGTTAGAAAGACTCTTTTCAAAGTAGAAAACTGGAAAGGATAACCTAGATATTTTAATGACTAATTGTTGCTAGGCCTTTGTAATTTATTTTTATCACAGGGAAAATTGCCATAAGACATTGTAAAGGAAAGGTGCCTGGGAGGATTTGATATGAGATACCAAGTAAAACTGTGGTCCCAGCTACAAAAACTTGCTTGCCTCAGCTTTGCAGGTCTTCACAAGTTTAAAGCTAATTATAACCTTGACAAAATCAAGAAACTAAATCAAGACTTTGTATTGGCCACCAGAGCAGGAAATTAAGTCCCTGAAATTGCTTATGGCAGCAGTTGTTCTCAAACTCATCTTCCCAGCAAACCTTATCAAAGAGTGATGGTTTTTCCAAGTTCAGATAAAAAAGTCTGGTTGCAACACACATAATGACACCACATACACAAACAGTTCAAAATGTAGAATGTATGTTTCCAGGGACAGGACATCTACCACCTCTCTGTTTCCTCTTTGTTAAGTTCCCTTTAGTGTGAATAGCATTATGTCTGACCTTTTGTCCTTTTTTTTCTGATAGGTTCGGTATTTCCTGGATTTCTACTGAGAGCCTGAGTAGTTTGAGGTGCCCCGCCTGGTACCTGGAGAAATAGAAGCAAAGTAGGACAAGGCCTCACACAATTTGAAATGCTCAGAAGTCCTCATTCAATTCTAGTTTAGGAAAGGAAAGTTTTAGAGGACTGAAGGTGATCTTTGAACTGAGTTCAACATGACAGTCCTCAAAAAAGGGTATGTGTCACTTTCCATTCCCATTCCCAGCAGAGTGCCCCATGGTAGAGATGCTCTACCCCGGGCTATGCCAAGATAGCAGGGTCTGTGTGATGTGCTGCTGTAGTTTCAGCTACACACGGAAAATAATGTGGTTTTTGAGGAGACTCTGTAAACAAAAATATGGTTCTAAAATTTGGCCATGTCTAAGGACAGAGTGGGCGTGGTCGTTCTGGCTGCCTGCCCCCATTCATCACCAGTACTGTGGCTTTGTTACAACACTTCAGCATGACTGTGCAAGGTGGTGTCCTAGGTTTTAGCGCAAGAGATGGCTGACTATGCCTCTCCCTGCTCTCATGGCTTTTGCACATGCCTGTTCTTAGCAGAAGGATCAGTCCTGAGTGAATGGAGGCAGCTGCTGGCAGTCCTGAAGAAGGTGCTGTGACTGGTGAGGAGAAGGGAAGTCTGAGGATGTGTGCTTGTACTTGCCCTATTGACCATGTCAAAGCGGGTCTCGGCAAGGAGGTTGCCTAATCCCTTCCAGGGGCACCAGATGCACTGCAGGAGCTGAAGCTCTGACTAGGCCATAGCTGGTCATTAGATCTAAGCATTGTCTCTATTCACAAACTCATTTCCAGAGCTCTGTGCTCATATTACAAAAAAAAAAAAAAAAGAAAGAAAAGAATTAGACAAATAGACTTGCTCAATACCACAGAGCAAACACAAGGTAGAAGTGGCACCATGTCTGGCAGGAATGACCCTCTCTGTGGAGGAGGAAGCCACAAGGCGGCACTGGAGCATCACTTTCCTGTGGGGAGCTGGGAAGGTTCAAATAGGGCCAAAACCCTCTAACCTCTTTCCCACTGAGTCATGTGCAAGTTGTGCAACTGAGCTGGAAGCTGTATGCTCTGGTATTATGGTTCTTCACTAGACTTACAAATGAAGCAAACTCCAAAATACTGAGTGCTTGAAGTGGCTTGGCTTTCAGTGGGTTTTTCTTTTTTAATGATTGCAAATCTCTGTGCTTGTTTCTGCCTGATGGAACCTTTGGCAGCCCCAAGGAAAGCTGTTTTAAGATCCTTCCAACTAGATTGCAGCCAGAAACCCCAGGATATGCTTCGAGTGCACTTGTGCCTATGCATTCCCAACCCAAATCCCACATCAGACATGTTCAGATAAGTTTGGAAAAGCTTTGCAGGGACTTACCACCACTTCTTGTGTTTAGCAGGATAGAAATTCAGATCCTCCAGAAGATAAACCTTCTTTGCAAGGTTTATGTAAAGCTTTACCTCAGAGCTGAAAATATTTAAGAAAAATGTGGAGAACTGTAAACACCTCTGTGCTGCATTTGTTGATGGCACATTGTTCTACTCACTGGAACTTGAATTAAACCTGATTACTGAGCTAAATGTGCATTTTGTGTTTGCCAAACAGTTTCTGATAATGGATATCTTCATGTTAAATTTCCTAATATTAAAAAAAAAAAAACTAGGACAAATTCTCTATGGTGAAAATTCAAGCTTCTACTTGAAAACAACAGAAATCAAACACTGCAAATGAGAAAATTATCTACTTTGTAAGGAATAGATAGAATAAAAGTCCTTGTGGACTAAACTGCCCATAAGCTTCTTTTATGTAAATTTAAATTATTCAGATTAACTTATATTAATCCCTTGGGTTGTTTAACTCATCATATAAAATGAACTTCAAATAAATGAATTCCAGAAGCTGGACTGCTGAGAAAAAAACAAGAAATCAAGAAAGAAAGAAAGAGAGAGAGAGAGAGAAAGAAAGAAAGAAATCAAGAAAGAAAGAAATCAAGAAAGAAAGAAATCAAGAAATCAAGAAAGAAAGAAAGAAAGAAAGAAAGAAAGAAAGAAAGAAAGAAAGAAAGAAAGAAAGAAAGAAAGAAAGAAAAAG
>JAWWEW010000078.1:123979809-124050745 GCA_035583185.1 Anabacerthia variegaticeps | reverse complement strand
AAGAAAGAAAGAAAGAAAGAAAGAAAGAAAGAAAGAAAGAGAAAGAAAAAGAATAGGTGGAGCAGCACTACCTTTATGTAAAGTTGCCTTTCATCTCAGCTGCGTTTTAGCTTTCAAAGCTGTATTTTTGAAAAGAAAGGTTGCCTTCCAGGTGGCGCTTATATTTTTATATATAATGCATGCTAGAAAATAGGTCTTTCTACATGTTCCCTCCACTTTTGAAAGCAGCTATTAAGTCTGTCAGTCCTGGAACAAGAGATTAAAGAGAAATTGTGTGGGCAGATAGGGCCTATGAAATGTGTTTATTCATAATCCTGGTGAGTTCTGTCCATGGAACAGGGACAGCAGCACGGTCTGACCTGGACAGATCAGCATAATATACAGAGAGTTCAGTCACCAGCCATTTCAGCCTTTACTGTGGCTGCTGATACTTTAATTGTTGCTGCTAATTATGGCTTTGCATTATGGTTATCAGCCCTTTATAGGTGGAATAAACAGGGCAAATTCCCTTTCATAAGTCCCCTGGAGTCATCAAAAGTGAGTAACTTTCTACTGCCAATGATCGGAAAAAGATCAAAGCAAAGTCCTACAGGCAAAGGTAGGTAAATCCTGTGATCTCTCCTGGGCCCAGTCCCTTTGTATGTGTTTCAGATTCCTACAGTCAGCTCTACTTTATCCACAGGTCCACTGGGCCTCTCTTGCCAGAGCAAAGATTGGACTCCAAAACTCACACATTGGTGCTGTGCTTGTAAGGACTGATTCAGGTCAGTGGAGAAAAAAAAGACTGTTAAATGTATATGTGTTTTTCAGCCTAATGATGATCTTCAAACAGCTGTAAATAGCAAAAAAAAGAAGTGCAGAGATCATGGAAAAAGATATTATAAGTTGTTCTTTGGAAATGCATCTGACTTGCTCTGAGGGAAGCAGTGATGTGCTGGCTGTAGATAGATTTATTTTGTTTGAGGTTCTCAGCCTCTTTTGTACCTGGACACCCTTCTACTGCCTAGCCAAGTTATATATCCAACATGAGTAGGAAGGTATAATTATGATCAAGCTCCTTCTGATCTGAAGAGCAATGATTTTCATCTTGAATCAGTTTCCTTATTATTCCTAACACTTCAGTTTTGAATGACTCGTACAATGTTGTGGATCTGAATGAGTTCTTGCAAGGTCATATAGGAAATCCTCCTCTGTCAAAAATTATTTGCCTTGCAGAGAGCCATACTGTGAAGAAAAGACATGTAGAAGAGCTGTCAGTTTGCTGTTTGTAGGATTGCTGTGGATTCTTATCTGAAAGCTTTCCTTGCCCTCCCATGTCTGAAAACCCAGACTCCTCACAAGCAAGCAAATAAACTCCAGGTGAGGGAATAATTGCATTTAGCTATATGGTTCTTGGTGATTTCTGTCAGGAACTGTTCTGTGCTGCAGCTGCTGCAGTATTGGCAACAGTAAATAAAGTCAATTTTAACTTATTGGAATGGGATTATGCTTCTAAATCATTCTAAATAATGCAAGAACAGGTTATGAGAAGAATAGAGCTGACAGATACCAAGGACTACTCTCCATGAAAAGTATTTGAATACCCAGAAGGTTTGAGGTCTACAGAAAAGCCAAAGATAGACAGTGAGGCCAAATATGTCTCCTGAGAGCTCAGAGTCTGGATTAAAGATGTGCTGTGTAGCTGAAACACCTAGGAGCAGAAAAGCTGAGTGGTGGTGTTGCTGTCAGCTGTATGTCACTTGTTGCAGAGAGCAAAACTCCAGACCTGCTTCTGGAGAGAGACTGAACAGGAGAGAGTGCAAGTGGGATGGGAAAACACAGAGAGAAATTCCATACTGGCTCATTGATTTGAACTGTAAATGGCCTAAATGGATTAACAGAGTGCTGAGTTTTCCACAGCCCCTGGACTGATGATTGCAGGAGCTAGTGCAGAGCCAATAGGCATTGACCCTTTGGGCTGGATGTGAAGGAGACTGCCTGTACCACAACCAAATGCACTCTCCCAAGGCACTTGAGAGTCCATGGGGCTCAATGACAGAGCAAACTGCTGTAGTAGTACTTATCAGTGGAGGGGTGGATGGTAGGAGAGTACAGGTTTCATTGCAAAGGCACCACCATAGGTGTTGATAGAATATTCTTTGTTTCTTGGATGTTCCTTTCATCCCATCAAAACCATGTGTTGCATGCATTCTTAGTTAAGGGCCAGCTTTTTAAAATGCAAATGTTAAGCACTACAAAATAATGTAAATTATATCAAAGCTTAGATTCCAGCATGCACATATTACTGCCTACTTTAGACAGTGAAGTACTTAGGATTTTGTTTAACTGCTAAAAATTGTTGTTAAAACAAGAATCTGCAGATTTAGCAGTAAGGTAAGAATCAATATTAGAAATATGTCAATTCAACATGGCTATGAAAATGGAATGTAATTAAAATCCATTCTGAATGCTTTGTTTGTTTTTGTTTGTTTGAGGGCATTGATTTCTTTATCACATTGTCATCTCTGCACTTTTACTGCAGCTCTCATGTTAAGTGTCTTACCTCTCTGTTATTTCTGGAAAATTTTAGTCAATAACAATAGATTACTAGCAGCCCTTAAATGGCACTTCCCCACTCCCCACCTCCCACCCCACCCCCCACCCCCCATCCAAAAAGAGGGCAATTTTATCCGCAGACAAATATTCCAACTTTGTGAAGCAATATCACAATTTCTGGATCATGGTGCAGCACACACAACATATGTCACTTGTTCTGGAGTGAAATGCAGCTATGCAGAACCTTTGCACTGCAGTTAACTGTCTTCAGCAGTAGCAGTTGGTGGCAAGGTTTATTTTCAGAGATGATGAAAAATGAAAGAGAAGCCTCACAAGTTTAAGACTGCAAAGGAAGGCTTGGCATAATCCTCACAGAAGGACCAGCTGTTTATAAAATATTTTGTCCTTAGATGACTTATGAAGGGCTGTTTACCTACAGATTGATTTGTGGTGTCTCATATACTGACAGATGATCAAAACTGGATTTTGCAGCAATAACTGAAGAGTGATTATTCCTTTGTCAGGTGAGATGCCTTAGGGCATTTGGAACATCAACTGTGCTAGCTGTGTCCTACAAGGCTTTCAGAAAACACATGACCTTCTGGAAAAATAGCTGAAGACCAGGTGAGAAACTTCAGGGTTATATAATGATAAAGGACACCTTTGGGCAATTGAATTGTGTCCTGTGGTATAATTATTAACAATTTTTTGCATTTTTACTGCAGGAAGGCATTATATATGCAAAGACATTCTTGTGAGTGTGACAAAGATGACACAACACCAAAGGTAAATTCCCGTCTGTTTGGGAATTCTTAATAGAGGTTGATACCTGAAGATAATGACTCAAAAATCTATGTTGCATGTAGAGAACTACATTTTATTTGGCTTAAGGGGAGGCAGAATTCTCAAATTTGCAATGCAGCATATGCTGTTTTCTCCGTGCTTGGATTTTTCTCTTTGGATTCAGTAAATCCCAGCATCCCTCAGCTTTTTAATATTTCATTATACTGAGTTCAAGCAGACTCAAGTGAACAGTTCTGCAGGCTCAAGAGTGCTGCTCCCTCTGGGATGACATTTACTAGCATGGCAGGTCTCCAAGGCTGCTCTCTGAGTAACATGGAGAACAGGTGCTGTGCAAGCTGAATTGGTTTAGCCGTAGTAAAAGTATTCATATCAGAGAGCAAACATTGCTGAAAGTCCATATTCTGGTTTACCTACTGGATAACTTGTTCAAAGACTGTATTAGGAAGCAGCTGTTTTTTGAGCACCTCCCAGAAATAAAACACTGTGTGTTCTCTGACATTAATGATAGCCAGTCCTGGTGATTGCTATCATATCTCTAAAACTTCTAGTGTAGGTGGTCCCCAAAGTGTTCATTCACATGTATGCTCACCAATGTATTTAACAATGTATTGTAGTATATCTAACTGAATACATATGGAAATGAAAAAATGGTCACTAGAAACACTTAACACCAGGCAAAATATCAGCAGGAGATGCTTTGGCAATCTATTCCTCCTCTACTTGCAAGAAAAATCTTAGAGAGGCAAAAGGTAAGTTTGATAAGTTTGGTTAGCCAGCATTGAGGCAGCTGCTGAGATATTTGGGATGTGAGGTCTCCAGATCAAGGTCATACTTTTTCCTGCATTTTTTGCTGTAAACAGTGGTCCTATTTTGCTAAGTCTTGAAAGACTTTTGTAAGGTCTTGTAGGTTATTCAGGCTGCTGAGCCACTCAGACAACCACAAACCTATGGGACTGGATGGGATTCAAAGGTATTGAGGCAGCTGGTAGAAGAGTTCACCGAGCCACTCTCCATCATTTATCATCAGTCATGGTTAAACAGGGAAGTCCCACATGACTGGAGGTCAGCCAATGTAATGCCCATCCTCAAGAGTAGCCAGAAGGAGGATCTACAGGCCTGTCAGCCTGATTTCGGTGTGTGGGAAGGTTATGGAACAGATATTCATGAGTGCCATCATGTAGCATGTACAGGGCAACCAAGGGATCAGGTCCAGACAGCACAGATTTCAGAAAGACAGGTCCTTCTTGACCTGCCTGAGCTCCTTTTATGACCAGGTGACTCACCTAGTGGATGAGGGAAAGGCAAAGGATGTAGTATGTGTGGACATGAGTAAAACCTTTGATATTGTACCCCACAAAATTCTTCTGGAGAAGCTGGCAGACCATGGCTTGGACATGTCAAAAACTAGCTGATGGTCAGGCCCAGAGAGTTGGTGGCTGGTTTCAAGTGGTGTTCCCCACGGCTCTCTACCGGGGCCCGTGCTGTTTAATATCTTTACTGATGATGGATGAGTAAGTTTACAGATGACACCATGTTGGTTGGGACTGCCAATCTGCTGGAGGGTCAGAAGGTCTTCAGAGGGATCTGGACAGGCTGTATTGATGAACTGAGGTCAATTGTATGGGGTTCAACAAGGCAGAATGTTGGGTCCTGCACTTGGGAGACACGAACCTCATGCAGCACTGCAAGCTTGGGGAAGAGTGACTGCAAAACTGCTTGGCAGAAAAGGCCCTGGGCACACTGGTTGACAGCAGCTGAACATGACACAATAGTGTGCCTAGGTGGCCAGGAAGTCCACTGGCATGCTGTCCTGGATCAGAAATAGTGTGGCCAGCAGGACCAAGACAGTGATGGTCCTCCTGTACTCTGCACTGGTGAGGCTGCAGCTCAAGCGCTGCATCCAGCTCTGGGCCCCTCACTGGAAGAAAGGTATTGAGGTGCAGAAGTGTAAATCATATGAGGAGCAGCTGAGGGAGCTAGACCTGTTTAGCCTGGAGAAAAAGACAGTCAGGAGGGGACCTTATTACTCTCTACAATTACCTGAAAAGAGGTTGTAGCAAGGTAGGGGTTGGCCTCTTCTCCAAGGCAACTAGTGATGGGACAAAAGGACATAGCCTCGAGCTGTGCCAGAGGAGTTCATGCTGTACATCAGGAAGAATTTCTTCACTGATAGGGTGGTCAAGCACTGGAACAGGCTGACCAGGGAAGTGGTGGAGTCACTGTCCCTTGAAGTGTTCAAGAAATGGCTGGGTGTGGCACTTAATGCTGTTTTAGTTAGCATGTTGGTGTGCAGTCAAAGGTTAGACTTGATGACCTTGGAGGTCTTTTCCAACCTTAAGCTTCTATGATTCTATAATAACTAAATATTTGCTATGGGATATTCATGAGTGATAACACAGCTTGTTTGGATGCCAGCTCTGCTCATCAGGAATTACGGTGTCCAGCAGTGTAGTTGATAAGCTGAGTAATGCATCTGAAGGAAGGCCAGATGGCCAAATGCTGCCCTTTATTTCTTTCTGAAGGAATATGTGGACTAAAAATAGATTAGCAATGGTGGCAGATGTATAAGTAGGTCCTTCCTTAGTATAAACTACACCAGTCACTATAATTCCTCAGTCTTTTGTACTGTTCTTTGCCCCTTGTCTGTGTTTCTGTCAAAGTAAAATGTGATGTGTGGGGAAATGGTATATGATCATGGCATTCAAGTAACAAGTAAGGAGGAAAGAAACTTCTTTTGTGGCATTAAGGGACAAATTAGATGTAGCCCTAAATAAGCCCCTGGAGTTAAAGACTGTGTTCAAGGCAATGTTTGAGGTCAGGCTGGATGGAGCTTGGATCAACAAACTGAAGGATGTCCCTGTCAATGGCAGAGGGGGGACTACGTGATCTTTGAAGGTCCATTCTCATCCAAATCATTCTACAGTCCTGTGATTCAAGCATAAATCAATAGTTTGGGGCTGGTAGTCATAATGTTTGTTCTTTATTGTTATCTGGAAATTAATATTGTAGTCAGTGGGACAAATCCTCTTTTGCCCTCACTGGGTGTAGTTCCTGAGCAGTTTCGTTGCTTTTCACAGAGGAAGAATAGCAGTACAATTTGGGGTAATCAGTTATTAGGATTTGGAACTGGCCTTTAAACACAGCTTATTGATTAACAAAGCTATTTCTGTACCACTTGCCTCATGCATTTGAAAAATTAAAATCAGGTTGAAAGAATCAATACAATTTATTGTCTCTTTCCCAAGGACTGCTGGTCAGGATTTAATTTGACAGTAATCTGCATCAGAATAAGATTTTACTGTAAGATTAGTTCTACTGAGCCCATTTACTATGGTGATTACTTCAATTAAATACCAGGAAATCTCTCTGCAAAAATTGTTACATTTCAACTAAGCACTATTGTTATTGCTGCTATTTATTACATTTCATCTTAGATTTTAATAGCTCAATACAGATTAACAAAAATCTATGTAAATCATAAAGGAGATGGTAATTCTGTTATTGCATTTATGGGAAACTTTATGACAGAATAACACAACAGTACATGTATTACTGCAGTCAAGTAGGTCACGCTTCTTTTGGTGCCCACATCATACTTAACTTTTTCATTCTGTTTTCTGAATATTTATCCTGTAGACATAATTTTACAGACCTTTATATTGCTTTTTTTCAAACTTTCCCTTTGGGAATGCTCAGGATTTAGCAGTCTACAAGTTTCTTTTTTTTGGGCATTTTAGCAGAGTTCAGTAACTCTTCACTTTCTGGAAACATCATTAATTGAACTGTCTGTACTTTTCCATCCCGAGTAGCAGCCATCAGTATATCACACATCCTTGTATAAGCATTTCTTTTAGTTCTATTGCTAAAGTGTAGAAAATATAAGAACAAACAAAACTGTTTCCATTGCATTATCTCCCTGTAAGTGCAACTATAAAGTTTCCCTGCAATCATGGTGACTTTTACAGTGATATAGAGAAGTGATCATGTGAATCTCATGGAATATCAGTTATTTTTCTTCCAACGATCTCAGATACTCTGGAGGATGATATGATAAATGTCTTTTTAGGAATTTTTTTAAGAAATTCCTCAGACCTGACTCCCCTTTATGCTTCAGGATCAAGAATTTTGGACACTCCCTGGTCATAATTGAAGTAAGATGTCCACAGGCACAAAAAAAAAAATGTCTTTGGCTGTAAAATTTAAAAAGATCAGTTATTTCAATATTGTTCTACATCAGGCTTACATTAGGCTAACAGCAACATAGAATGAGTAAATAGGGAATTGTTCAAATAGGCCAAGTACTTTGAAAGCTTAGTTTGTCCAGTCAGTGGAGGTTTTTATTTGACACAGATTCTTCTGATTCAATAATTTACTGTAAATTCTGCTTGGATTCCAGAGACTCATGTAAACTATACCACTCATCCTGCAATCAGATTTGTAAATCCTGACTGTTACGCCAATGTGAAGCCTCCTATCTTTTAATTAAATTGTGAATGTAGACTGTTCTGATATACAAATAACATCTTACCAATCCAAAGCTGGAATAGTATCTCTCACTAGAAATGCTATACTTTAATTCAAAGAGCCTAGTTCTATGCTTTCAGCTACTGCTTTCCTCTAATTGATATCAAGTGTTCGAGGCCTCCCTGCTGTCTCAGTGGTTGTCTGGTGTTTTTGATGTACACGGAGTATTGTCCCTTTGCCTAGTAGTGAGGAAGAGTCTGCAGCTCTTAAACGGAATAATTCACAGGGGCTGTGCACAGCACTCAGAACCTTAGGGCACCAGAGATGCTCAAAAAATAAATGTTATTGCGATGGCAAACTGGTGAAATTTAAAATACATCAAAAAATATTACTGCAATTAGCAATCAACATTTAACCATACTGAGGGAAAAAAATTGTACTTTTCTTTTTTAAGATTAATATACTAGCAGAAAGAACTGTCACTGGAGACAACCTGAGCTCCCAGTGTAGTCACTCAGATATCCAATAAAAAAAAAAAAAGAGAAAGATTGGTGCACATTTATAAGTTTTTGACTGGGAAATGTATATGTTGCAAGGTCTTCTGGGACATTCTGAATTGCCATGTGTTGCAAATGTAACCACCTCAAAGTTTTGGTATTCCTTTTTTTTCTTTATTTTTGCTATGATATGAAATAGTCACCTGAAAAGAAGAACATTAGGGGACTGAAACCTGAAAGTACGTAGGTTCTGAGTTTTGGAAGAATGTTTTCAAACACCACATGAGTTTGCTTGTAATATGCTTGCTGTATCAAAATATTTCTTGTTTTTCAAATGAAAAAAGTATTCAATTTCTGGATTAAAAAGTTATTTCCTAGCCTCCACTTCAAACAATACCAGCATGAAAGACAGGTTTCATCTTCACAACGTCTGTGGAGAAAGACAAGGCTAAACTGCCCTCTGAGGACTGCTGTCTCCCTCCAGAGATTATAGCGGGATTCCCAACCTCTAGTTAGGACTATATGTTTTTCTTGTATATGGTTAAAGTATGTTATTCCTGTTTGAACTAGAGTACCTTTTAAAATATTTTCAACTAGATTTTTAAATGGCAGAGATGGAGAATCAGCCGCATTCTTGATGTGTTTCATTGTTTTCCTTTTTGCTTCCCACCATTTTGACTCTTCCACTAGATTTACAGCCCAGCACCACCTTTCAATATTTTGACCTTGCATTCATACATAAATTGAATCCTGTGACATCAAATGTCTCTTCTCTATGACAGTAATCACAGATCCATCACCATATCTTCTCTTTATTCACAGTCCTTCATTCTGTGTAATAGGAACATGAAATTGCCTGATTGAATGAAGACTTTTGGTTAATGAAGCTCTGAAACGTTTGGTATTTCGTTATTTCAGAGGTCTTCCTTCTTTTCATATCCTGCATATATCCCTCCCCGAGGGAGCTTACCACAGAGGTCAGGGAGGGAGAGATTCCACAGTTTACACAAGCTTTATCTCTGGTCCAGCTCCGTGCAGTTCCCTTCAGATCAACCTGCCAGAGTCCTCTCTTTACCCAAGCACATGCAGAGAAGAGTCTGTGACAGGTCTTTGATAAGTGAGGAAAGGGATATTTGATGCTCTGTAGTTTATTGAAGTGGACTTCAAACTTCTGTTGTAAGAATCCTGGAGACTTAGGCTCTGTGTGTGTGTATGTGAGTATGTAATTCTTCTGATAAATAATGGCTTTCTCTAAAAATAAAGAGATCACAGAGACGTAACTTCTTTTATGCATTCTCTTCTCAGGGAGAATTCCCTATCCAAAAACAGTGAGATTTTTTTCAAGCTAAGGACTTCATCGTCAGACATTAAACATACAATTTACAAGTTTTGTGTATTTCTAATGATTTTAAAACAGAGCTTGATGAGAACATAACTTTTGCTTGCAGTTTTCCTCAACATTTGCTATGTTTTTGTCCTAAAAAAACTGCAACAGAAAACAAATCTGTCAAGTTTACTTGGGCTTTAGTGTCCTTGTTTTCTCCTCTCATCAAAATCATGAAGGATTTTCTGTTGCCATATTGGTTCAGGTACCATGAAAATTTCATTATGTTTCCTTCCTAGCCAAGCTTAAAGGAATTTCCTTGAAGAGAAGTGATCCTTGGTGAAAAATATTGCCAGGCACACATAGCAAAACACACCTTCAGTATTTTGCATTAAACAAGTTTTATTTGTACTTTCTGTCTGTATGTCTCCCTCCCTGTGTATATACACTTTACATATGTACACAAACTATGGAGGCTCAATGGTTCTTTGCTGTGGGTTTAGTGAACTATCTGGACAGTGTGTCCTCAAGTCCTGCATTAAAATGCAGCAAAACTCCCCAAATCTAAACAGAAGCTTGGAGAAGTTTGAATCTGTGTCTTAATTTCTTGCTAGCATAAGTATTATAACAAACTAAGCATGTATTTAATTGTTCTTTAGTGCTAGAAGAGAATAACTACTTTAACATAGAATAACTACAATCCTAACCTTAGCTCCGTGTCAATTGCCAACCGAGAATGCTTTTGGCTTATGCTAACCCCTGAACTATCACCAGAAGGACTCTAGGAGATTATAAACTGGAATGGTTAAAACATATCAAGATACAGTAAACAAAATCAAGTGCCCAGAGTTGTTTCTCCTGATGCTTAATTTACTTCTAAAGACATAGCATAAGTGGTTAAAATTTTGAATCACTTAATTCCCTACTTTTGATTTTTGTAAAGAGTGTGTGCGATTTCCCTCTTCCTTTATATGGTGTTTACTCCTTGTGATGGACCTTGCTTGCCTGCTATGCGGTGAGCACTCAAATTCACCAGATTCTCTTGAAAATGTGAAGGTACTACCCAAAATTGTTCATGAAATTACTAACACTGTTTCTGTCAGAAGTCAAAATGCGTATGTTCTAAAAATGGTTTCTATGCTTCCTTGGGTTTAGCCCAAGCTAACATTAAAAAACATTTATTTAGTAAAAAGATGGACACAAATCAGTAGTAACCAACAAGCTTCATGCAAAATACTTCAGGAACTAGTCACCACAGTGCCTGTACCACTAACAATGAAGGGTAACATCACAGGGTTCTTGAAGGACAAGTATGCTATTTTTTGAAAGATAAAAAGTGCTCCAGGGAAGAATCTGTAACAAATTGCTAAACAGGAAATTTGCAAGCTCTCAGTTGGCAGGGTAATGCTAAGCCGCAAGCACTATGGATGTCTAGAACAAAACTTATCAAACTAATCCTTTGTGCTCCTCAAATTGAACTTGAGACAGCAATATTATGATTTTCAAGACAAACCAAGAACAAAGGCTAATTTTAGCTCTTAGTTAATTAGTAAGTGTTGTGTGTTATATCTGGGGGAATATTAGTGCAGTTTGTTTGACATTGGTGAGGCCAAGCTCTTCACTTGAGTATCACATTGGCTTTTATCTACTGCACTTTGAAAGTGTGTGAATGGAATAAATGGAAAAGATCACAGAGGAAAGTTATGAAAACATAAAATGGGACGTAAAGTTAAAAAAAAAATGAGTCTTGCTTTGCTTAGAAAATAAAAAGTAGGGAGTGAGTGGGATCGTTTATATATATAAAAGCTTGTTTGTGGAATGGATGAGATCAACAGTTCTGAATGTTGGCAGAAATAAATAAATTTACAGTAGGCAGTTTGGATATTTTGAAGAAATCTGAAATATTAAATATGAGAACTGTGAAGCACTGGAATTGGAATCCCAGAAAATAAAGCTTTAAATAAAAGCTGAGATAAAAATATGTCTGGATAATTTAACTGTATTTGTGCTGGCATCTTAGGAGTGGAACAACCTTACAGTGCTCTAGGATAAGGGCTGGTGTCTGATTCCCAATAAGATCAAGCATTGAAATCTGCCTTCTTTGGAGAATCATCTTCTCTAGTAAATCTGTTTTGTGGAGAACTACCTCATGACATGCAAAGGGAGTCTGGGAGTGAACTAACAATTTAACAGGAGAGGCAGCATATTCATGTGCACCTCTCCCTAGAGCAAGACAAGCATAGCCTTCTAAGCTGCATTTTTCTTATCCATTATGTGGTCAAGGAAGGGTTGGTTATTTACCTAATATTGATAGATAAAGCATAGAACCTATTTCCAGTTTCTAGTCTTTTTTTTGAAAACTAGAAATTCATTATGATTATTTGCTAATGATTACAATATTAATAACTTATTATGGCACATCATTACTATATCTGGAATTAGTCTTAGGTGTGCAGGTACAGAAGCTAATTCTCTCTCTGTAACTCTGAAATGTGAAGAAAGTCAGTTACTGTTCAGAATATGGGTCAAAATATCAAAATTGATCAGAAATATTTTTGAGATAATTTTAATTTAAAGCACATCCATAATATTCATATCAGAAACATTAGTATTTAATCTGAGATTAAGAGCAGGGTCACAAGCCTTGTGTTTTATTAGCAGATGATATAAAGCAGTGTTTATTAATTTAAAATTGGTGGAAGATTGCTTTGAAAATTACTTCCCTCGTCTGTGCTTTTCTGTTTCTCTGGCACTTATCTTCATTTCCAGTTTCTGTTTCCACTTCTGTATATTTTATTTCTCCCGGACAGACACGGTGTGATGCCATATTAGGGAATAAACCACTTCAAACTACAATATGGTTTCATATTGTTCATGTTTTCAAACCTACAGTTTGACCGACAGCTAATATGAAGAACCACAGACAACTGGTGGAGTTATATCAACATATATAAACTGTGACGGTACTATAAAACAGCTGCCAGAAATCTGCCTTCTGAAAAAAGTATGAGGAGATAGTTGAACCACATATTGTATGCCCACTGCAGCCAACTTTCTAGGGAACTGCATAAAAAAGGCAAAAATGAGGAAACACTCTTCTTTCTAAGAACAGGTTTGACAGCTTACTTTGTCTTGTAAACTATGCCTCTTAATTCCACTGACTTAAAAAAAAAACAAAAAAAACAACCTCTGGCACTGCAGAGCTTGCAGGTTTGGGGTCATTTTTTGTGTTTTTAAAATGGAAATGTAAATTCAAAATTTAAGTATATCTGCCTTTGCAATCTGTGCAGTTACTGAATATGAAACTGTACACCTGGCTGACCTGTGAAATGGCCAAGCTCCCACTGAAATGAGTCCTTTCAAATAGATGTACTTAGATGAAGAAAACCTGTGTGAAAACTCTTTAAATGAGAGAGCAGCCAGCTACTCCACATTGTATTCTGGATGTCTTTTCCTGACCATCAGTTCTGTTTTCTTATGGAGTCCTTCATTTGGAAATGATGCACTGCAATTCACTGTCACAGCAGTGAAAACATCCCACACAGTGATCACACTCTCAGACTGCTAAGCTGCTACTGACACCATCTTCTGTTTTGCCATCACCTGCATGTCAGTGAAATGTATTGGTATGGTTTGCTGGGAAGAATTTACTATACCAGTCTTGGGTTTCCATTGAATTATTTTGATGTCTGCTTATTTTGTCATGGGGAGCATCATGAACAGAGTGAGGAGAAAAACATCCCTCCTGATTCCTCCTCTGTCCTTGGTAACTGAACTTGGCTAATTTAATCTCATACCTTCTGGGGAAACAGTTACTATGGTAGCCTTTGGGGTGAAAAATGACATGGCCATATGTGTTAAGAATTCAGCAGGAATACATTCATTCTCCTGGTTCAAGTGTGGTTTAAAATAATTACATACAAAAAAAAGTAAAAGTTTCATTTCTTTCTACCAAGTTATGCCTGTTCAATACTATTTATCCCTGTGCAGCCAACAAATATGAATCTATGCCTGATCTAGATTAACTTTGTACTGGCAGGTGGTTTGCTAGTTCACAAGTCTAATATTAATGAGCGTCAAAGTAGTGCTGCAGAGTTCATGACTACCTGCTGCCTGCTTTATTGGTTATTCCTGAAATGTAGAGGTCAGACTGATTAGATTACTGGTTAATAGGAGCTGATGACTTTGGAAGAATCAGCTCATTAACTGTTATGGGTAATGTTAAGCATGCATTCCAGTGACATAATTAAGCTAAGTACTAAGGAATTTAGTAATGGGAGCAATGGGAGATTGCTTGTTAAATAATAACTGTGTTTACTCTCAAGCTTATTGCCAGTTTATTTTTTTCATCCGTATCATTAACAGGTATGCTGTGGTAGTGTATTCTGTTTCCTAGACAAAATGTTAATTATTGATAGCAAATAAAAATTCACTCAGGAAAGCAGAATTATAGAGCACAATGTTCCAATATCCAATAAAATATTGGTTACATGTACACATTATTTTAACTTTTTTAAATTAATTCAGTTGACATTTGTTGAAATCAGTTGTATCCAGTGCAAAGTAATATTTTTCTCTCTAAAATATTTTTTTATACAAACATACTTAAATAGATTGTAGGGATCTACATAATATTAATTGTCCTATGTGTATCCATTTTGAATAAACGTCAGTTGTACAGATGAAAAAACAAATTAAGATGCCCAAATACATGTTGAAATGTAGTACACTGGATCATAAGGACCATTTTAAAGAACACACTGTGGCTTATGAGAATGAGCTGTTTATTTGAGATATACACACTTGAAAGAAAAATACTTGCTCTCTAAGAGGAATTGTTTTCCTACCCTATTTATAAAAATAAAGCATTCTTCTTTCTTTCTGACTTTTTTTTCTTTTTATTTATGTTCAGCCAAATTGCTTGCCCCTGCCACAGCAATGGGTTGGCATTGCATTAAGTAGGATACGTGAGTCCTGCTTAAACATCTGGCTAAGATTACTGTATATATCCTGATAAATTTGGAACGCTTGCAATTGTTCCTTAGTTATTTTATCTCAGGGAAATGGACAAATCCCATTTTCCAAAATGGAAATACCCCGGGGAAGGATAGGGAAGAAAACTATCAGTTCTCATTCCTGTCCCAACATTTGCATCCTGCACTAGGCTCAGCCATCACCAGGCTCCCGACTGCTGTTACCCAACAGCCACCTCCACGACCAGAAATTGCGCTGAGCCTCTCAAAGCACTAATTTTCCTCTGGGCTATTTTGAAGTAAATAACATTTGTTGTGAAGGCAGAAAACCTATAAGGATTCCTTAGTTTTTGGGTGAAACTGTTCTAGGAATAAAAGAGATACAGCTTCTCAGATGAGAATAAACTTTCTGGCTGTGACCCAGAGAACTGCCTTCCTGCATCTCTTGTGCCTGGAGTTGACATACATCTCTCAGCTCTGACTTCATTCTAACTTTTTAGTGTCCATGAATAAAAGCGTTAAGTACCAAACAATAGCAACAAAGAAAATAGGAAAGTAGGTCAAGAGACATATAACAAACATGGGGGTGGTAACTGCACAGAAAAACTTAGCATGTTATTTACAGTGCTCTTGTCACAAGAAGACTGCTCAGAATTATGAGGCTGACCTAGTTTAGAGTTTGACATTCTTGTTAAATGCTCTAGGGCAGGTACCTTTTAAAGCAAGATACTCCTGTTCTGCCAAGGTACATCTACAACATACTTTCAAGCACAGGTTGTTTGTACCATTAGAACAGAAAACATGAAGAAAAATATCTGTAAGGATGAGAGAGAGGAATTGCATTCCTAAAGCACAGAATTAATGCTGCAATATTTGTGAAGTTTGTTGTTATAGCTTTTGTATAACATCAGCTTTCTTCATTTGGAGTAACTGAAATTTGGTGTCTGAAAAAGAACTATAAGTCTTTGTCAGATGTTTGTCTTCAGAAACCACTGGTTTCCAACTAGTGTCATTAAAATCAGCATTCATAAAACGCAAGGAATGAATTTCACCATACTTTTTACATTAGCATATTTTTCTTTCAACTTAGTATAATAATTGTTTTCAATAAAATTATTTGCATATTAAAAATGCATATTATTTGCATTTTAAAATACAAATGCATTTCCCCTTATGTCTACCATCCCCATTAGGTATTGGCTTATATTTATAATAAAGAACTATGTGTACAGGGCACTGTATGTATTTATTTGCTTCATTTTGGAATAATGTCTTTTCTAATAATAGGGTATGCAGGAAAAGCTATGGAAAAGCACAGATCAAGCAATATTAAGCCAGGCTTTGTACTGTAATTTCTCACTTACTCTCACAGTTTTTAACTGGAGAGGGAGCTGAAATAGCACACAAGACTAAATGGGATGAATTTCAGCTTTAACTCAGAATTTTCTGACTGTTGGATCTGATCCAGTTTCCTCTGAAATCACTGGAAAAGCTCACATTGATTTCTCTGAGAGCTAGATCAGACCTTCCTAGACCTTTCAGTTAAATCCCCTGAGACAAATTCTTTGTTCTGCTGGATCTCTCTAGTCTTTTGGAACTAATGAATTCAACAGCTGTAGCTAAAGGATAAAGTTTACCCTATGCTATTTTCTTTATATTGTTTTTTAGGGCTGTAATTCCAATTGTCCTTGTGTAAAGGGTAGAAGGTAAAAGCATAGAAGGGAGAGGTTATAGTTCACTTTTTGTTATGAGGTAAACAAGAAAAAGGCAGAACACTTCAGATATAAGGCTCATATTTTGACCTTGAGAACTGTGAATCCTACTCTGTACTTTTGAAAATTAATTCAGCAGGAGTTCATTTTGTTCACACTTCTGACCTTAATTTAATTGTAAATATTTTTCTCATAATTTGGATGACTGAATTAGTAACTTTGCCTCTAAAATATGTTCCCACTGTGTAACTGTTCCACTTCATACCCAGGCATAGCTGAGATTCACCCTGGTAAGCAAAGCCTGTTCTGATGTGTGAGAAACTGTGTCATGCTGCCCGTATGTTCCTTACTACTAAGGAGGTCACCCTGCTTTAAGTCCATTAGAAATTAAATTTAAGTAGTTTTGATAAACAAATGGGGAGTTATATGAAGAGAAATTCCAACTGTAAAATAAAATTGTATACTGCACCACCATTTCCATGCTTTGCAACGTTCAGTGTATTTTCACCCTTTTAACCTTTACTTTTCTTTGCAATAGCCTACAAAGTCCTTTTATCTCTTTTCAAAGATATTTACTGGTTGCTAAATAAGTACAGGTCCCCTATATTATGGTATTGTTTTTAACTGTCAGTGTCATAACCAATAAAAAGGAAATGGCAAAAAGTAATTCTCAATAAGCTTTGAATTTTCGTATTCTGTTTTTCGTCATGACTTGTGCCCTTCATAGAGGAAAACACTCTAGCTAAAATCAATGTAGAAAGCTGATCTGACTAAATGATGTGAGATCTTTTTTCTGTCACGGTAGATTATTTCAGACTGGAACACTAAAATCCATTTCAGAACTCTGTAGACCTTCCCATTATCTCTGTAATTCCTGCTGATGTTAATAGAAACTATTGTCACATTAGCAAAGTCCTTAATACCATTTTCATTACCATTCATTTTATATAGTCTGACATCTGTTTTATTTTACAGTTCTCTCATGGCCATTCAAAGTAATGTATCAAATGTTATTTATATAGTGATAATTTTGATCACAATATAAATATATATATTAATATTTTATTAAATTTATAATATAATAATGTGCAAATAATTTTTTGAGTACTTCTTTCAGAGTTTATAAGTGCTTTTTGGTTTTGAAAAAGACAGAAAAATGTCTTCCTAAAACAGCAAGCTTTAAACCCCTTGGACGTTATAGAAAGCTGAATCTTTTAGTCTCAAAAGCCAGTTCCTGACAGTGACCTCAAATGTCATGAGTGTCCTCTCAGTATGTTTATCTACCTGTAGAGAAATTCATAAAGCTAAGATTGAACCTCTGAAAGAAAAAAAAACAAAACCAAAACAAAACAAAACTGGTTTTAACAGTGCTGGGATCAATTAACTACTCCACTGGCTAATGCTGAGCAGCTATATTCATTTATGTTCTCATTATTATGCTGTTACAAATATGCTTCTGAGGGGAAATCTCTAGACATTTAGGTCAAATTGCTGCTACAGGAGTTCACCCAACTCTTCCTTCTTTTTCAGCTTTCCAAACAGTTGATTTAATAGAGCAACAACATAGCGGTGTGCAGATGCAGAAAATATGAACAGTTGCTATCACCAAGAATGTGAGTGTAGCATTTAATTCAAGCTTTTTCACAAAGACCTCAGCCGCAGAAGAAGGAGATAGTACCAAAACGCTTTGGCAATTTAAATACTAGGATATGAGTTCTTGCAGGGTCCTTTAGTAGAAGTAAAGGTGATAAAAAACTTTGTTGTTCAATAAACCGTCTTGAAGTCAATGCTGATATCATTAAACAAGGCAAGACAAAACCTCAGTGATGGAGTAATTAGTTCAATAAACATCTGCAGACAGCTCTGTGACAGTCTTCAAAAAAAACATTCTGGCACTGCCTAGTGAGCCTCCTTGCTAGTATTTATGAAATATAAAATTATTCTATTGTTTGATTGACCTCCGTAAAGATGTCAACAATTTCAGTGATGCATAAAAACAGTGTCCAAAGCACAACTTTGTGAAAATTCTCAGGAAAAGCCTTTACAGAAAAAAAAGATTACTATTCTGAGTAGCCAGTTCTGTGAAAAGAAATGAAGCCTGACAGAAAATCATGGGGTGTCCATCAGACTTAGCTAACTACGAACAACAAAACCAGCAGTCATTCTGTGCCACAGATTTAAATCATGAGGCATTATTATGTTCTACGTGCTGTAAAAATGTGCTTGAAAATCAATGGAGTCCATGCTCCTCTCTATTGTTAGATCTGGTTTTTTGGTAATTTTGCTTTCTATTTAGATGCTGGCTCCTCTGACTTTGAGCCAACAAACAACAGCTCACTCTCCCCTCCCAAATACATAACTGTGTAAATTTGTTCTCTTACTCTTGAAAACGCAATCATCATGGTCCAAACCATTGCCACTATGGGATAATGCATAGCTGAGTAACTAAGCAGCTCACGAAAGAAATATTTTGCTTATTAAAAGTCCCATTGTTTGGTTCTAGTTTCAAAAGCTGATGTAGTATCTGGGAGCACGGTATTTTCACTGAATTAGGCACCCTGCCTGAATCCCAGGTGGCAGAGCTTATAAGTCATCCTTTGTAAAAGCTCTTGTCCCTGTAAACTGAGTTCTCCCAACAAGCCTGTATAGACTCTTCCTTGTAGGTACCAACCTTTATCTCCATGAATCTCTGTGCTTCCCACTCATTTCATATCACTCTGAAACAAACACTGTTGGACTTGATGATCTTAATGGTCTCTTCCAACCTTGACGATTCTATGATTCTATGATTCTAAACCCCGCAGCTGAACTGGCTCCTGCTTCCACTCCAGAACAAACCAAATGACCTCTCCCTCCCAGTTATTCCATGTAGTGGCTTGCTGAGTTTCCTTCTTTATATTGCCTGAGGAATGCGGAAAAAGAGAACATTGCTTTTGATGGCAGCTTACCAGATAAATTAAAAATAAACAAAGTTGGACAGGAATGCTAGTAGTTATGATTTCAAAGATATTTTGTATGGCCTGAGACTCAGTAGAGAGTATCTTTGTTTGTGAAGTGCTCATGAGGTGCATGACCCTCATCCTGACATTCATGACCTTCCTCATGACGTGCATGACTCTCACCATTTTAAGACTTGTGTTGTCTGGAGTTGAGAGAAGACTGGGGAGTAATTTTCCACTGTCACTTTAACATATCCAGGCTGCGGGAAAGGAAGGAATAAGCTATTGTACGTATTCTTTCATTTCCCTAATACAGAAAAAATAAAGGTATCAGAGCCAGTCAGCAAAAGTAGATTGTGGGACTGTAAGAGGGAGGAGGATGTGCTGCTACCAGAATGTAACAGAGAACACATTCCTGTTGAATGCTGAATCTTGAAAATTGACTACATCAAAGAGTTTTCAAATATGCTGGATTCTGAATGCTGCAAGGTTAGTGTTAGTGTCAGCTTTAGTGCGCTGGCCACCTTCCAGTCTGGATAATTACATGCTGCTTACTCAAACAAGCCTACAGTTTCACTTGCACATGACATTCTTCTCTTCCTATGCTGAAATACAGTACAGACTGGCTGTGAGTTCATTTATAATAGAGCAATTTAAGAGTAGGCAATCCTCCATTCTGTCATACTGTTTGCAAATTCTCTTACAGCAATGTAGGTGTATATAAAATGAACAGCCAGGCATTGTTAGACGCTGGCATTTGTGAACTATTTGAGTGCTAGTGAATTTAAGCAAGGTTACTTTTGTTCTGTATACTCTTCAGAAGGTCACTAATTTTAGTTGCTTTGTTCTGAATTCCCTTTCTAATCTTGTTTAGGGGTAAACCAATAATAATCTTATTCACATGTCCATGGAATTTAGTGCTGTAACTTTAGGAGTTTTGAAATTCCTCTGTCATGTATTCAGAGAACCAGTGTACAAGTGGTTCAATTTGAGACTGACGTAGCTACATGTTCCTGTTCACACTTCCAGAAGGTAGCTAAATTCTGATTATAGCTAAAAGGTAACTCAATGCTTCCCACTAAAGATTAAGTTTTTGGTTAAAAGGCAGCTACAGTTTGTACCTAGGGCAGGGCAATTATGTCTACAGAATCCATCCAGGAAACTCTGTCTGAAAGCAAGCCCAGACCTTCCATGCACATATAGATCTACTCCTGGACTTGTGGATATTGTAATAGAACAGCCATATAACCTCCACTGATTCCATCCCAGTAGGTCAGCTACAGGCCTATAAAGGAGTTGATATGTACAGAAATGCTGGTTAAAGTGGCCATTGGCAAGCCTCAATGTCTCTCTCCTTTGCTCATAAAGTATTCAGTAAAGTTCTGCTCCCTCTGTAAGCACCTGTGCACTGTTTTGGTTTGATATGCATGAAGAAGAACCAAAAAGTAAGAGTAGAAATTAGAAAAATGGCAAATAGAAGAATAGCAGAAAGTATAAAGCAAATAGAAAAAGGGTGGTGATTATAATGACTATTTTTTGATATTACAAATAGGAACAGGGATGTCGGAAGTGGGGCAGGAAGAAAACCACTAGGCAAAAAGCAAGACACTCTGTTCTAGGATATGATGCAAAGATCATCACCTGTCTGCTGGGTGTGCTGAGTGGTTATGCCAGGGACTTTTTTAATGCTAGAGGGCAGTAAGGAAGTGTCCTGTATTGATACACATAGCAATTCTTCTAACTCCCCCTTTCAGTCTCTGCTAGTACTAATCATGGCATTGCCCTACATATTGTGTTGTGCTTTTGATGCTGACAAAACCATTCTTCTGTAGGTTAGGGTGGATCTCTATTTTTCCATTCTACTGGTGGTTTCTACCAACAAAGGTAACCACCTTCTTATAGACTGAAAGTTTATCATGAAGACCATTACAATGCTTTTTGTACAGAACTGCTGTGCCTCAAGCCTCTATGATCAGTAACTTTCCGGCTTGCAGTTCTGGTCTCTCTGGACCCTAAAAAAGAAGGATAATGAAGAAAAATATGCACACAAATCACAGGAACTGGAAAACCCATATTGACATCCTGGCCAGTGTTTTGAATGTTCAGGGTGCCCCAGAGGACAGTGATACTAGAGGGGAGTCTGTGTAACATATTTCTGTGACGCTCTGGATGCTTTTGAATGCACATACTGTTCTCCAATCTCATTACCTCTTTTCTACAATACAAAGACCACAATCTCTTTGGATCTGTTAGAATAATTTAATGTCTACATGAGAAAATGTAGTTTTCTTCCTATATTTCATAAGGTATTTAACTTTTTAATGAGACTGAGGCTAAATAGCACTAATGTATCGATATGGTTACATTGCAACATTTCTGTTAAAATTCAATTTTGCTTGAGTTTACTTTTGTGTTTATCCAAGTACAAACAGAGCAGTTCCTCTTGAGAAAACCTCTGGGTTATAGAAACTGTTGTACTCTGCCAAAATAGCGGAGGGAAGCCTAGGATGTGTTGTTTCGTTCATCAAGCTCTGGGCATAAACAACAACTGAAAGGCAATTAAGAAGACAGCACAGTTTATCTGATTCTGATATAAACTCAGAGTTTTGTTTGACTTCTTCCTAAGACAACAGTCTAGTCCTACAGGTTCCCAAATGCAGCAATCAAAAATCACATCTGCAAATTCAGTATCAGGCCTCTAAAGAGAAGTCATGTGTGTCCCTGGAGAATGATCAGCATTTGGTATGACTGGAGCTTTGGTTGCTTTCCTTTGTCCTTGAAATTGTAAGCAAAGCAAAGAGGCATGAATTCAGGTTCTAGATATTGATCAATAAAACCACATTCTTTCAAAGCACTTGCCTATTTTTGCATGTCAGACTGGACTCAGGTCTAGTCTGAGATGGGCTAGCATAAAAGTCTAAATTTGAAGTCAATTTTCATTAAAATTATGAGGATTCTTTAGCAGAGATTCCTAGCCACTGCTTTTGGTTTTCAGAGAACAGTGGTAATCAGCCATTAAATGCAACCAAAAACAAACACAGCTGAATCTGGGGCATTGCAGGTTACCTGGTTTATTATACATCTTCCTGTGAACTGGGGCAGAAAATGGGCAGTTTGAAACTATGACACTCCCCCAAGTCTTTCCATGGAATAGTACTTTTCTCCTTTCTTGCTGACACAGCTACAAGTTCACTGTAAATTGGTTTTGAACTACTTATTCAATTGGTTTTGTGAATGGAAGTTTCAGGAATATAAATCTATTACTTTTCTTTGTACTACTGTGCTAGATTAGTGTTTTTTAAAAAAACTTGTGTAGCTCTCAGGAAGAAACAGGATCCCTGTACCATTAAAAATAACCAAGAAAAACGTGAATAGGACCTTTTCCAACAGACACTAGGAGAAGAAACTCAGTTGTTTGCCTTTCTCCTTATCAGTGTGGTAGTAAATGGCAAGTACAGGCAGGATTCAGTGCTGTCCTCTCCCCATGACCTGTCTAACTTTGATGACAAATGCCTGATGAAGTTATATAGAACAGAAAAAGATATATTTAGTCTAATATTTATATATATATATATATATTTTCCTTCCTAATAATCTCCTGCAGCTAATCCTCCTAGCTTTAGTTGATCAAAACCCTTAAAAAGGAGACTAATTATTTAAAGTTACCTTGTTCACTGAGACACTTTTTGCCACTGCCTGTGATTCATGAGTCTTATTGCTGAACACTGAAGCCAGAGCATGTCAAGCAGCACATTCTGGGTATACTCACCATCTTCCCACTCAAATTAAACTTCAGCAAAGAAGAATTTGTAAATGTTTACTTCATTGCTTCAGATTTGAGTAACAACTTAACCCTCCTGGCCTGAACAAGTATGAAATCACTGTACTGGCCACATCTCTACCACAGCCCACAGAGCAACAGAAGATGCCAAATGTCAGACAAGCTGACATTTTCCCCTGGTCAGGCTGCTCTGTGATGGCACGGTGACTGACCTGTCCTGTCTCTCAGAACAAAACGTGTTTCTGTTGAAAATATACCCTGACACCTGTAAAGGAGAATGACTGCAGATTCTTTAATGGAAAAAAGGTAAAATCTCTGCCTGAGGAGTAAACTACAAGTATATGTCTATGCAGACTGCAATATTAAATAAAAACAAGCAAAAAAAGATGCAAAATAAAGCCTTAAAGGAAACAGCATAAAATATTTTTCAAAATTTTGTGAAAATTTTTAGTTGATAATGGTGCCATTTACAGCCTGTTCCAGCAGCCAAGGCAATGCACATGTGCAAGTTATTTTCTGTTTATCTGAGGCCCACATTTACCAAGGAGGGCTTCCTCTTCGCTTAGTCATTATGATGATGAAGTTTACATTTCTCATGCTCAAATTTACACTCATGAAGAAGTTGTGCAATGACAGGTGATTACAGCAACCTCCTTGGCAGCATGCCACAGTGAGAATGTGTGCATTAGATAGACCTGGGACTGGGGACTGTCCCTGTCCTCTTTCATCCATCCCACCCAGGCTTCTAATCCCTTCCAGTGCCCTACCTGGGACTCACTGCTGAGTTGCACAGTATCAGTTTTGAACTGTGTCTATACATATACAGAGTTGGACTTAATTATTAAGGCCAGAATGTCACAGACCTTCAGAATGAATGCCCCATTGTAATTTGTTATGGAAGAAGTCAAGAATCTCTGGCTAGGCAGGTGCCAGCTTTTTGCCTGAAGTAATAATAGGATAATCATTATAATTACCTCTGGAAATTCTCTGTAAGTCCAGATACTAGGGCCCAAATTCAAATACCATTGGAACCAGTGATTACATTCAGATCCTCTTAAGTACGCTTCAGTTTTCACCCATATCTGGAATGCCTTCAACTCCTGACAAGAAATAGGAGTGAATTCAAATACTGATACCCTGTCCCTGTGCGTAGGAGAAACACTAATACACTGAGAAAATCCATACATCATAAAGTTTAAAATCATATTCAATGTATGCATTTGGAGCTGGCTATATGTTTTCATTTATTTTTAGCCTCTGATAGCATCTTGGTGAGCTTTCTGAGGAGTAGTGAAAGAACTGCAAATACAATCCCCTCTTTTTACTTTGTTTATGGGAGTGCCCTGTGGATAAAAGTGAAAGTAGATCTGAGCCAACAATGCGCATGAGGCAAGCCAAACCCTCACCACTTGATAGCTGTTTAGCCAGACATCTAGGCAGGAATTGGTCTTTATTCATGACGAACTTCAGGCATGCCAGGCCTGCAATTTTCCTTAAAAATCTGTTGGCATAAAAAAGGGCAAGCAAGAACTGTAAACAGCGGTGTGGGACTAAAGATAGGGTTACAGCAACATAGAGACCAGAAAGTAAAATTAGCGATAATTATGGAGATATCTTTAGAAGTAGATATATTTTCTTGGATTTGTGTTTCATCTGTTGTGGATTTCTTTTTATTCATAATGTGATATATTTTGAATTCATGTTTATCACTGCCTTCCAAAATGAGGATTTACCTCCTTAAAAGACAGTGTTGGTACTGAAATGTTTCATTACACCTAAAGTTAAATAAAGCTCCTTGTTTAAGATGATACAGAAGAGAGATCCTCTTGAACTTCCAGAAAGTAATAATTTTTACACTGCATGATGTCAATAATAAGGTTTTGTTAACTATGTACCCCCAGGTACTTCTATAGCCCTCATCAGGCCATAGATTTTTGTCTAGTCAGTCTAAAATTTGTTGAAGTTCTTTCCATTCATAACATAATGCCATGAATGTAATGAATGTTTCATTACTACAGCAGATTTTTATTAAAGGGTAAATTTGTATGTCAGTCATTCTGGTGTAATCAAATAATGTACTGAAAACAAAGTAGCAGAACACACACATATTTTATTGGCCTAAGGAAATTGATTGAGCTGAGGTGAGAAACTTAGGAAAGAAGCTCTTACCCAGAGTAATTCCTCAAAGGTTAAGATACCAATCCATGTATTTACCATTCTCAACAGGTTTACAGCAATTTACCTTGTGTTTCATTGATCTGATGCCTTATCCTTTTAATTAACATTCCCAAAGAACACAAAAGTGTAGGAGGTGACTAAGTCTAGTATATATAAGCATCAAGGAATGGTCTGGATGACAAACACAGAAGTGTTACGTTTAATGTTTTAGTATAATAAATAGTTTAAATAATGTCAGTATTTGGATCTCAAATGCACTGTACTTTAACTTTCTCTAAGCGAGAAGCAGAGGAGATTTGAAACATACATCCAGTTTTCATATATATATAAGTGTTGGATGCCTGCAGAAATGCAAGAAGCTATGAATTTAATCTACAGGAACGCTGACTGAAGTTTTTCATGGATACAGTATCATATCCAGCTATGTGTCAGCAGGTAAAATCATATTAGTTGTATTCATGGTCTGGCAGACACACCCTTTTGGCAAATGTAAGTATGCACATATTGCATATACATAACTTTGAAATTGAGTCAGTCATAGCTATTTACTTCCTACAAAAAGCAAACTGGGCCCAACCTTAAATTAGGTACACAAAAAAAAAAAAAAAAAACACAAACAAAAAAAATACACACACACACACAAAAAAAAACCTCAAATATTCCATGTTGTTTAAACTCTTATGCCTGGTCTCACTCCATCTAAATTTTAGTACTTAGCTAAGAGCTGAGTGCAGACTCCATCTGGCCCAGGCTCCCTGGTCAGTGCAGGGCTGGACACCCTGGGTGTGACACAACCTCTCTGAAGGTGATGGCAAAACTCCAGTATTCCTTCTTCATATTTAAATACAATGGGTGGCATCCTGACAAAATCATTGGGAATTTTGCTTTTGACCTAGTCATGCTGGAATTTCACTGGACTCTCTTAGTAACAGTGGGATACAGGATTTGGCTGTGTTGAGGTTTAGCTCATTGCCATGCACATCTATATGGGTGGGCAGTTCCTTCTGATAGTTGGCAACACAGGATCACAAGAAATCCCAGGTGGGAAGAGAGGTCAGAAGGTCTTCAGCACAGACTTCCATTTAAGCAGGAGCAGTTCGGATCAGGCTGCTCGAGGCTGTGCCCTGTCAGGACTTGGAAACTTTCAAGAATGAAGCCAGCACAGCCTCCCTCGGCAACATTCATCCCTGCTCAGCTGTCCCTTGGGAAAAAGGGTCTCCTTATCCCCAGTCTGAACCTCTCCTCTTTCAACTTCTGCCCATAATTTCATCTCTTCTTACCACACACTACTGTGAAGAACCTGTCTCTGACTCCTCAGACCCTTCCCTGTAGGTGTTGAGGGCTGCTGGTCCTGGTGAGCCCCCATCCAAGTCATCTCTTCTCCAGGCTAGATAAGCCCAGCTCCTGCAGACTCTCCTCAAAGAGTGAGTGCTCCAGCCCTAAACCTGAGGGACCTAAAGGACCACCCGCTCACCTGCCTTTCCTCTTTTGGGGCCTGAATACCTGCTGGCTTCTAAGAAACTGACATAAGTAAAGGATTAAATTTCTGATTCATCATGTTGATAAATCCGTGGTCAAAATCTCCTCTCGAGTTTCAAATTTGTCTTGTCAAAAATATCTTAAATGTATCAGGCTGACAGTTTACATGATAGTATATCATAACAATAACTGTGTTTTTAAATAGTCACTATTTATCTGCATGATTGCTACAAAACAGTAAATTCCATGGAATGGTCTAGATTATGATTCATAAAAAGTGATTTATAGATTTGTGTGATTTATAAATAAAATGTCTATGCTTTTTATTTTGAAGTCATAAACCTGTTGCACTAGTCAATCTTGGAAGTTTTGTACTTCTTTGACTGTATATTAGTTTATTGTCAGCACAAGAAGCAACTTCTACTTTTAACAAAAAAAAACCAAAAAACTTTTCTGAAGATACTTTTGCCTAAAGATCATAAAATACATCACTTCTGAACTAGTACCCAGCACTATGGAATACACACACTTTCATACACCTACAGTTTAAGCCTCACAACCTGTAACTGAGACAGGCAGAATTATTGTGTTTTAGCAATGGCAAAGACTAAAGCCATTATTACACTGAACGTATGTCCAGAATAGATGCAGCTAAGTCTCTGAGCAAATTAGGATTCCATTACAGAAATGGACTTTTTCCAATTAAAGAAACAAAATTGGGAACCAGCAAATCCTATCCTATCCCATACCTGAAAAAGCAATTTTCTTTTGCTTCCTGTCATTTCATTTGGTTTATTCTTCCACAGAGAAACTCCAGTTCACAATTTATAGCATAAATATGTAGTGGCAAACTAGTCAGATTTGATGCAGAATGTGAACATTTTGTCATTGTCTGCCCACTGATATTCAATATCATTGGAGGATTTGTAAATCCTCTTTTGCTGGGAGTACTTCTTCTCTCTTCATTGCTTTTATGTGTTTACCCTGCAAGGCAGAAAGAATAATCCTAGGACCAGCAAACTTAAAATGCATTGATTTTTTTCTTTTTTTAACTTTTCATCTCTGTTTCTCAGAATACAAAGGTGCTGATATATGGGCAGCTAGAGATGGCATATTTTCATCTGCCCATTTCAGTATGTCTGACATATATCTGTCTGTGGTTTAGATTTTATTCAATGAAAGGAGATACTGATAAGAACTAGGTTAAGAGATCAGGAGACAAAATTTCTCTCTGCACAGACTATGAAAAGGGCAAGGAGCAGTTGCCTCTTTTTGACTGTTGCTTAACCCTGAATTGGGAAGATGATATGTGGTAGTTCAGTACCTTTTGCTCTTTTTGCTTTTTGCTTTTGAAGCTTTTTTGGGAGATTTCTTGCTGGCTTTTGACTGTTGCTACTGTCTTCAGATGCATCAGTCAGCACAGACAGAGAGCCTGAAGCAAAAATGCCATATATTCAGGACTGAGTCACACTAGTGGAAATGCAAAACTGTCCATCTTGTGCAGATGTTTTCTTAGTCTCCAGATGCATGTGATCAGTAGCTACACCAAGAGTCCTCAATATTAGCCATCTTTGTAAATTAACATCATCAGTGGTGCAGCATAAATGTTTGCGAATCAAATATAAAATCCACAGATTTTTCTAAAGACAGTAGACACCAGCTTTTCATAGCCTCTAGTGTTTGTGGGCACAGGACAAAAATAGATGAGAGGACTGGAAGGGACAAAATAATCCCTAGAAGGAGTCTGCTCTGGTCACAGGTGGTCAATTATCTTCTAAAGATATCACAGTGCGTCCATTTGATCCTTGTTGCTACCTTTCTTAAGTCACAAAATCACCTTCTTTTCATAAGCTTTTGATTTACAGTTCAAAACCCTAGAGTGCCAGTTGTATTAGGAGGAGGCAAGTGAGATCTTGGGCATGGTGAATACTCCTGAAATATGAGTCATTCATATGTTACAAAGACAAGGTTCACTTACTGTCCCCCAAAAGGAACATGTGAAAAAAAACTTCTGGCATGTTTGTTTATGGATTTGTTTCATACTAAACATGTTGAAAATCATTGCCAATATGTCACATCCCCACTACTATTTCAACAGACCCAAAAGAGATATTTCTGATGACATTGCTTTTATCCACAGACTCTGCAATGTTTGCCTTCAGGACTAGAAGATTTGAAACCCATCTGATTGATTCAAGATGTATGTACCCATATAACCATTTTGCACCGCTGAAATGTGGATTGCCAACATGAACGTTGCTAAAATGAAGAGAAATTTACAGTCTCTCAGAGAACTCCCTCTTCTCTCCACCACCTTTCTTAGTTCTGATTTCCATTTCTGCCCCATTTCAGAACGTTCTTAAAGTTTATTTTCAAAAATAGATTTTTTTGGTGAAGGTGAGTGGGCTTCCTAAGGCACAGATAGATATATCTAAAACTGGTAAATGTGACAGAAGCCAGGAACAGACATGACATAGATTCAATTTAATGTTAATTTTCCCTGGGAAGTAGTGGAATTTACAGTCAGTCATTATTCAGACGAACGCACAAAATATAAAGGAGGAAATGGTTAATTGTACAATAGCTCTGCTCTGTTTTTTCAAGCTTGTGATTTTTTATCACTACATCATATGATAAGAGGCTGATGTTACTGCTCAGCTTGTTGAAAAATTCTTTTGAAGTCTTCCATTAAAACAAGGTGGCCTGATATCTAAAGCCCTTTAGCAAATTACCAATTTGAATGTAGTACTTTTAAAATATCCAGTACTGCCAATAGTACATTTCCCTATAATGCTATTCTCCTTTAACAGAAGAGTTTTGTCTTTCTTACAGAGCTTTATAAAAACTGCTAAAAATACCAATGATACTTCTTAATTTACAGGTAGTCTTCATTCATTTCAACAACTAGTGGATCAGAATTGTTGTTACTATCTGTGACATTACCTGCAAAACTATAAAACATTTTAATAGATGCAGTAGAAACACTGTTTTAGTTAAGGCATTAAGATCCATAACAGGTACCTATGAGTTAAGAGGTACCTGTGAGTGCTGTTAAAAATCTATGCCAAATTTTGTTTGCTTAGGACAAGAAAGTTCAAGGTCATAGAAAAACAATACTACTATTAAATTCTCTTCTAATTTCATGTATTTATCTTTCATATCAGCAATTGTTCATCCTTTAATCCCTAAAAATCCATCTGTGTTCTGCTTTGTCTTAGCCAACACTATGCTGACCTTCATAATCAAGACTTCATTTCCCCTTAGCTCTATTGTTTTAGCCTCATGATTTGTTAATTAAATTAATTCATTTGCTTAAGTTAAAATCACCGATTCCAGCCTCAGGCTGCTAGTGGTTTCCTTTGAATTAATAAGTTGCATAAAGGTCACCAGGGTTCCAGATATTACTTCACAGAACTTGGATTTGTTCCAAATTTGAAACTGCTGCTCATTTCTTAATTTCCTACCAAAAACCCCATGGTCCTCAGTTATGAACTGCAACAGTTTCCTTTCATCTTTCACTAGATCACTTTATCTCTTAGAAAAAATTACACCAACCTGAGGAACCATTTAACAGATACCATTGCACAGTCAGAAAGCGTCATTGTGCCATCACAGATCCATACCCACTCTTTACGCTGGCTAAGAACCAATATTGTTTGATTTTTTTTAACTTTGCAACTGAGATTGACAAAGGCAACCTATCTAATGGAGTAGAGCCAAAGAGATACAACAAGGGGTTTAGTGGCAAAGCAGTCTTTCATACTTATTAATTTCAGCATTTAGCGCAAGCTTGACAATCCCATGGAGATAATCTTCTTCCTCTTCAAACCTGCCCTTTCCAGTTGTCTAGCTCCTCCCTAAAGTTGCTGTCCCAGTTCAAATAAGCAGATTTATTCTCTCGGTTTTCCACCTCAAGACAGTTCTTAGCACCCAAATGGCTAAAAGCCTATTTTCATGTCTTTCAAAAACCAGTGCTCTCCCCAGTCTATGACTGCCAGAGAAGCATACACATGCACTTAAATAAACAGCACCCTGAGACACAAAACTTCCCTGAACTCATTCTTTCTGAAAGCTATTCTGTATCCTTCTGCCTTCTGACCCCACATAGAGTCCTTGTTTGCATGTACAATTTTGTATCCAGATATGTAGATTTCCAAGTTCTATTTTTATGAAGGATGCAATGATTCATGGTCCACAGACCACGAACAGTTCACACTGTAGTCAGCACTTTGGTGTTCTGTAGGAAACTGTCTTTTGGATTCCCTTGTCCGATGTATTACTGCCTAGATTTATAGTATTTTAATGAAAAGATATCAAAACACCTTGTAAAAAAATGCTGTTGTAGGACTGTTATTTGTCCCATAGTACTTGAAACTGAAAAGAAGTCTCTCTGTTTGGATGTGATGCACACTATGGAAATGGAAAACCCCTGTTTTGTGCAAAACTGACTTGGATGCATTATATATAGTTGCATCCAGCAGCAAATACTGAAAGAGACTGTCAAACTCTGCATCCAATTAGAAAAAATCTTGCAATTTATTTGAACACATAGTGTACCGAAACCTTTATGTTTACTTGAAGCTGCAGGTCTTTGGACAGTGTCCTTATGCTGTGGGTGTGTAAACAGACCGGAGAACAAGGCAAATTAATGCCAGGAAAGCTTTCCCAAGCTGCATCACCATCCTGCCAGCAGCCTTGATGTAAGCACAGGCTGAACAGCTTTAGAAAGCCTGCTAGAGTATAGAGTTCCTTCCTCTGTGGCTCATTACAAAGGAAGAACCACAGGAAACTTCTTCACTTGCAGCCTCCTACTTTCTTCCTTTGTGGACTGGCAAATTCAGATATTCAAATTCAAAGCTCTCATAAATGTCAAATGAGCTTTCCAGAGCTATTGCACTGTTCTGTTTTCAGTCTGTTTCGTTTTTCAGATAGCACATTTTACCACTCCACCTTTTTCAATATTAAATGATAAACTCCTAAAATGTAGTGGAGTTAAAAGCACAAATAATCCACAATGTGTATTAACAGTCAGAACCTAAATAAATACAGATTGATTCTCAAATAACTTTTTAACTACTGTTTGAGCCAGTTTGTGAAACATTTCCTTTCCCTGAAAAGAACTTATTGATGTGAGTAGAATTTGATGCAGATCTAAAAATCAGGTCTTGAACAAACTTGTTCTGTATCATATTAATTTTTGAGTACTTGCAAAATCAAAGGATTTATAATTTATTCTCATTATTTATTTGAGCATGTCAAATTAGAGACATATTTTGACAACTGTGATGTTTTTTGTTTCATATCATGAATATCCTTAATGCAGTCACTACAATTTCTTGCAGGGTACAGTATCAAATGACAATACATCTATTTCAGTGTGAACCTTCCCAGAATGAACCCATGAAATTCAACTTCCAAAGACTTTTTTTCTTAATAGATCACACCTGTTGGAAAAAAACACATGAATGTAGTGGCAATTGGAAATAAAAATCTGTCAGAATTAAAATGAACATTCACAGTTTACAATATTTACTCTACTGTAGATGCTTCATACATTTTTTTCTTTCTTTTTTAAGATCACAATATCATAAAGATGAAGATACTGAGTCAGAATTCCATATGACTCCAATATACATAGCACCATTACATACCTGTGTTAGAGTAATAGGCATATTCACTAGGTGGGGGCAGAACAAGTGAATGTGTAGTTGTATATAGATAACCAAACTTTTCACATAGATTATATGGTATTAAGAGAATAAAATCATTTAACAGAACACCAAAAAGAGGGAAAAAAATCTGGGGAAAAAGGTAAAAAATTAAAAATTAAATCATCATACAACCAGTAGCTTTATTTTATTTTTCTTTTCAAGTCTTTTCATTCTTATGTATGTGTGTTCTTTATTAGCAAACCTTAGAAGCTTCACAGCTGCTACAAACCAATGTTGCTACAACAACAAAAATCTAGCAACTAATACAAAAGAATTCTTAAATATTTTACTTATCCTCAAACACACAGTACATCACCACTGAAATGTAGCTGCTTACAGAGAAAGAACCTGGCAATTTTTCATTAATATCCAACAATATACAATGGTTTAGGATGGTATATTGAAGATCTTTTTAATTATGAAAAAGTTATATGGAAAGTTTAATTTCCCAGGGTCAAATATTCATCACTGTCTTTTAAAAGATTATCCTTATATAAAGAACAGTGGGATTTTTAACATCCTCGAGTTTCAAGAGCATAACAGTATATTCAGTAAGAAAATGCTCATACTTCAGTGGTGACTGAAGCAAGATGACACTGTGTGGTCACTCCTGCCACATCCTGAGAAGCCTTCCATCCAACTATTGCTTAGCTGGTGGACACTTACTGAAGGTATTGCACTATTTTTTGAGCTATACAAGGAACTGAAATGTTGAATTTAATTTCCTGTTGTGCAAAGAGTATATTGTCTGAGGGAAAAAAAAATATTCTTTGTCTTCACTGGTTTAGGGCAGAACTTCCACTTTGTAATCAGAAGAGATTTTTTTCAATATAACCTCATACAAACTTAGAGTTATTGAGAGCAAAACCCTATAGTCTACAGGGATCATTAACAGTAATGAGACAAGTATGGTAGACAGAAGACTCTGATGCAATTAATATGTAAGAAAATAAATCAGAAGGAACTGTGGAAGGCACCTCACCGGACACTTTTGTCTGAATCAGTGTGATTTATGAATCAGCTTTCAAACTGGAAAAGATAGAGATTTCCCATTATCAGTCAGTCATTTCATGTTTCTCAGTGAAAGCAAGAACATGCTTATTTTTACCCCCTGTGGGAAAGAAAAGTCGAGTTGTTTGAGAAATTGCTTTTCATAGTGGGCTTCAGGGGCAATACACAGTTCAGAGAAAACCCAGAAGAACTGGCTATGATTTAGAAAATAGGCACATAGTGGGAGATTTAGGATATTCAGATAGTGTTTTTTCAAAGGGAAATAGATGGCTCTGGCTCATGACCACTTTGACTGTTCACCTCATATAATTTTAATGACCTGAAAGATGGACTCCAATTCACCTGCCCACGTTTTCTCCATAGTTAGTGGAGAAGGACCTACAACAGCCTCTTACTCCTTATCCAGCTCTGCTTTAGGTGTCCAAGACTGATCAAACAAATTTTGTATGTCTTTTCACAAGCTAGAAAAGGAGGCTATACAATTTATTCATTAGAAGACAAACTTTTAGAGAACAAAGATTGGGAAAGGGTGGTTGAGTTCCTTATTCATGCTTAGAGGGGAAAATCTGTGATTGTTGTTTCATCTGACATGACAAAATTTATTGGCCTAAGCTAATAAACTTATGGCAAAACTGGAAATGCACTGCAGTTGATTAAGTTAGTTAACACCTGGAGAGACTCCCAAGACTCGTGGTGAATTTCTTATGAGCTGGAGAAGACTGTGTATTTTTTATTTTTTTCTTCAGAAAGTCGTGATGTATTTTAGCTGGAAGCTATAGCTCAGTTTCCAACTACTTGTCTCAAAGGTGGAATTATTATGTGGAATCTATGGCTACATTGTGTGTTATGTCACCCAAGATGGGTCACAGTATCACAGATCAGTCAGGATTAAAGGGACCACAGTGGATCATCTGTTATAAACTCCTGCTCAAGCACGGTCATCCTAGAGCAAATGGCATAGGATTGTGTCCAAACAGTTCTTGAGTATCACCAGTGAGGGAAACTCCTTGTGCATCAGTTTCTGCCCATTGCATATTGTCCTATTGCTTAGCACCTCCACAAAGAGCCTGGCTCGATCCTCTTGGCACCATCCCTTCAGATACTTGCAGGCACGGATGATGTTCCCTCTCAGTTGTCTCTTCTTGAGACTGAACAGGCTCAACTATCTCAGCCTTTCCTCATAAGAGAGATGCTCCAGTCCCCTAACCATCTTTGTAGCCCTTCACTGGACCCAGTCCGGGAGCTCCATGTCTCTCTTGTACTGAGGAGCCTGGAACTGGACACAGCATTTCAGATGTGCCTCACTAGGGCTGAATAGAGTGACAAGATTACCTCTCTCAACCTGCTGTCAATGTTTTTCCTAATGCACGCTCAGATACCATTGGCTTTCTTGGCCACAAGAGTACTGCTGGCTCATGGACAGCTTGTTGTCCACTAGGACCCCCAGATCCTTCTCCAAATAGCTGCTTTCCAGCAGGTCAGCCTCCAGCCTGTACTGGTCATTGGGGTTATTCCTTCCCAGGTGCAGGAGAACCTTGTATTTGCCTTCGTTGACCTGCTCTGACCATCTCTCCAACATATTGACATCAATCTGAAGGACTGCACAGCACCCTGAGGTATTGTCATTCCTCCTTGTGTCATCAGGGGACGTGCTGAGGAGGCATCTGTGCCTTTATCCAAATCATTGATGAATAAGTTAAACAATACTGGGCCCAGTATTGAACCTTGGAGGACACCATTAGTGACAGGCATCCAACTAGACCCTGTACCACTGATCACAACCCTCTGGGATCTGCTGTTTGGCCAGTTCTCAGTCCACCTCACTGTCCACTTATCCAGTCCACACTTTCTGAGTTTGCCTTGGGGGATGTTGTGAGAGACAGTGTCAAAAGCCTTGCTGAAGTCAAGCTAGATGATATCCACTGCTCTCACCTCACCCATCTGGATAGCTGTTTCATCATAGAAGACAACCAGGTTGGTCAAGAACAATCTGTCTTTTGTGAATCCATGCTGGTTACTACTGGTCACCTTCTTGTCATCCATGTGGATAGATATGGCCTTACAGGATGAAGAACTCCATCACCTTTCCAGGTATTGAGATAAGGCTGACTGGCCAGTAATTCCCTGGGTCGTCCTTCTTGCCCTTTTTGTAGAACAGGGTGGCATTTGCTTTCTTCCAGTCCTCAGGTACTTCTCCACCATTCGGGGATGATTATGAGCAGCCTTGCCGTGGTGTTTGTGAGCTCTCTCAGCACTCATGGATGCATCTTGTCAGGGTACATGTAGTTGTGTGTGTCAAGTTTGCCTGTGTGTTCTCTGACCCAACCCTCTTTGTTGAAGGGAAAGTTTTTCTTCCAGTATTCCTTTACTCTGGTCTCCGGACAGAGAGTCATGAGGGCTTGTCAGTGAAACCGAAGCAAAGAAGGCATTCAATATCTCTGCCTTCTTGTGTGCTCTGTTACCAGGGTTCCCACTCCATTTACTAATGGGCCCACATTATCCTTTTTTTTCCCTTTTATTATTGATGTATTTGAAGAAGACCTTTTCATTGTCCTTAACATCCTTGGCGAGATTTAACTCCAGATGGGCCTTGGCCTTGTCTCATTTCTACTTACTCCCTCTATTCAATCCAAGTGGCCTGACCCTGCTACCATCTCCTGCATATTTCCTGCTTACACCTGAATAATGGCAGGGTCCTTTATTCATCCACAGAGGTGTTTTGCCCCCTTTGCTCAGTTTCTTGGTTTTCAAGATGCATAGTTCTTGACCCTGCAGAAGTGATCCTTGAATATCAACCAACTCTCTTGGATCTTTCTTTCGTGAAGGGCCTGTTTCTATGGGATTCTTCCAAGAAACTCCCTGAAAAAGCTAAAGTTACCTCTCCTGGAGTCCATGGTTGTAGCCTTGCTTGCTGCCCTGCATCCTCCTCGCCCAAAACTGAACTCCACAATCTGATGATCACTACAGCCAAAGCTCCCTCCAGCCTTCAACCCTTTAACAAAGCTTTCTCTATTTGTTAGTAGTAGGTTGAGCAGCCCACCATTCCTTGTGGGGTCCTCAACTACCTGTGAGAGGAATTTCTCATCAACCCTTTCCAGGACTCTCCTGAACTGTTTGTGGTTTGCTGTGTTGCTTCTCCAGCAGATGTCAGGGTGGTTAAAGTCATCCACAAGAACCAGTGCCTCTGACTTTGAGGTTACTTCAAGCCGTGGAAGCTGCCTGTGAAAGGCCTCATCCATTTCCTCCTCCTGATCTGGCAGCCTGTAGCAAACACCCACAACAATGTCACCATGACAACAACACAAGACACAACAGGGTCAACGTGACCATTTGGGCAAATCATTAGTTATAGTAATCATTTTTTATAGAAATAGTAATGCAGGTAAATCTGAACCTACATATTTTTGAAATATTTTCTCTCATATTTACCAAAGTCTGAAGACTACAGTGATGCAGACCAAAGTGTTAGATCAATGTTTCTCCTCTCATGATACCAGAATTCATCCAGTTTGAAAACAGTTACTTTTTATGTAGTTTTTCCTGTTGTTCCCATCCCCAGCAAAGGAGTGCTGACAACCGTCACCTAAAATGCCAAGGCATAGGTAGCCCTGAAAGCTGCAGCTCTTGCACCTGTAATATGTCCAGGAGTAGGGGAGGAAATTCTGAGCAATGACTGCAAGGGCAAATCTGAAAGGAAAGGAATGTAGTAATCTGTTTGGATTTAGTTATCAAAATTTCTTTTGTAGATCTAAGGTAGCAAAAGTAAACACATGCTTATGTACCTATCCAGAGTTTTAGTTCATTCAGAAATCTGCAGCATTTTTATCAAAAATATAACATTTCAACCATTACGTCAGTCAAGTGGAAAAATTTTGTATTAACAAGTACCTCACCACCTCATGTGCAACCATCTCAGGATGCCATTTGTGAGCATTTGGGCTGCAATACACATGTTTTATGCAGTTGTCAGAAATTGGGGGGTTTTGCATGTGGTTCAGAAATTTCATTTCTGAAATTAAAGACATATTTTCAGTAATCTATCAGAACTTTTGGGCAGACTTTTTTTGATTGATTCTTATTCTGAATTCTCAGTGGATTTAAAATACGCTTCTTTGTTGAATTCCTTCCTGTTTCTCTCTCTCTTAAAGTTACATGTCCATGTTGCTATGGAATTATTATTGAATGCTGTTGGCCTTGGACAGCTGCAGTTTCATTGAAGACTCATGAAAACTAAGAAAATGCATTGAGAAGTAATTTTCTTTTTAAAGCTCATTTTCTTTTAAAAAACAGCCTTTATTTAGGAGGCAATAGTAATCACAAACAGCTATTTTACCTTAACTCTCTGTGGCAGAATGCTGAAAGGTGTGGAGTTGGCAAATATTGCATGACTCAGCCTGATATCTCTATCACACTCCCAAATAACAATAGATTGACCTTAAGGAAATGTCATTACAGAGAACAGAGAAAATTAGGCAGAACAATAGAAAGGAAAGAAGGAGATTAAAAAATAGAAAATCCTTTGAGACACGGAGCACCTTCCCTGTCCCCCTTCCGTCTGTTTAGAGGACTGCATACGTAGGGGACTGTTAAGGACTGCTGCTTTCCTTCTCCCCGTGAAACAATTACAGAAAGTTCTTCAAAACCCCACAACACTAGTGGATCTTTAAGTGCACGTCTCAAAATTAATCATATATTTGGAGGCCCAAGGACAGCTTCAATTTGAGGTCTAAATGCAGTTCAGATCAATCCTGTTTGCTATTATAGTCAAACTGAAGTTTCCATAATTTCTCACATGTTTTGGTGGTAGTGAGGGAAAGCCCTGATACTGCCAAGCCCAGAGAAACCTTCCCATTCTCTAGCAAGGTCCTGTAAAAGACAGCTAGATTTACAGCTATTCTTCCTTCCGCACTTGCCTTCTCAGTATTCTCCGGGACAGTCTCTACCTCCAAAACTGCCTTTGAGACCTGCCCAGGAGATGGAGCCAATCCAACTGCATAAACTCATAGTCTTACAGGGTTTGCAAAATACGTTTTACAGGGACACTGAGGAACTACAGTTTTTCTGATTAAACACTGAGTGGTGATGCCTTTGACCACAGGGTCAAATAATGTGAGCGCTATGCAGTTCTCATCTTCTTATCCGTACCCCTGAAAAAGGAAAATAGAAAGCTGCAGTGATGGGGTTACAATAGTTCTTATTTTATTATATTATTCTATTGTTTATTATTATATTATTTTATTTTATATTAATTCTCAGTATTTACATTATTGTTGTTGTTGTTGTTATACTACATATAATAATACATATTGTCATTATCTGTCCTGAAGCTTAGTGTTGATAACACATTTTTTCCTCACTGTGGCCTGAAACTTGAATTGGACCTTATCATGTACTCTGTCTCCAAAGCCCCTTCTGTGTCTCGTAAGCTCTGTTTAATTCCAGCCCGTCAAAATGGCAACTGTTGGATTTGAAACACAAAGGTATTTAATTTTAGTCTCAAAGGTATTAAGATAAATTATCACATTTGCTATTTAAAATATCTAGGGATATTATGAGGCTAATATTGATGAATGATCTTTCAGAAGGCTTGTGGTTCTTTAAACAGAGAATTTTATTCAGACTTTGTGAAGATTGCACCTCCTGATATGCAAACAGCACTTAAAATTCACATTTGTTTCAAGGGAAGAAGCATTATGTGATTGTGTAGCTTTATAAACCTGCAAAGGACCATTAGATATAATAATGACACCGTCCACAGATTTTTACTCAGCAGGCACCACACTAAACTCAGCTTCTACTAGACTAAAGCATGACCTGCCAGAAAGGTTTCCATTCTTGAGGAAGACTGTGTTGCTTTCCCAGCTTTTCTAGAGGTAATACGCTTCATTTGGCATAGTTCTTTTAAAATGGAATCTTTCTAACCAAAGTATCAGCAGGATTTAATAGTGACAAAATGCAAGAGAGAAAATGTAGCATAAATACATAGGAAATAAGTATAGCTATCACAGCAGCAAGTATTCCAATCAGCTGTATTGGGGCAATTAAAAAAAAAAAAAGCCAAAAAAAACAACCAAATTTAGTAGTCTATCATAATTAGTGGATACTATTTTAAATAACCTTATTTCTAAAGAACAACAAAATATAAAGTAGATACTAGCCTTAAGGACTGTTTAGTCACCTCAAAAGGTAACAAGGTTCTGCTTTACGCAAGGACTTGACTGAGGTGTTCAAACGAAAAGAAGTGCTAGTTCAGCTCTACAGACTGAACTATTACTTCTTTTATAATTTTAAATCATCAGTCTGACTAAAATATGACTCAGAGAAGATATTCTCGTTTTATGCAAGACTATGTGTGTTAATGTGATTTGTTGACTTACTCTTTTGTGCATCTTTCTGTTTGCAGAGTGAGTGATAAGAAGCAGTCAACTTTTGCTTTCAAACAGTTGACAAGAAAAGCAGAGAGAGCATATGTTTGTGAACATGAAAACTGACTTGCAAACTTCTAGGGATGTGGAAAATTCCAAAGATTACTAATTTCTGTATAGACAGATTTCTTTAATTAATCTTAAGTTTCCTTTGTAAAATGTAAAAAAAGGATCTACCCTCCCCTTGATAGGAAGCAACTGCTTTCCTTGATCCCTATGTGATCTTCAGTAGTGCCACAAACCAGTTACTCATGAAATTTCCTAATATTTCTGTGAAAAATAGTGATAATCTGAAAAATCTTGACAAACTTTGTTACAAAAGTACAATTAGTTAGCAGCAAACTTTTAAAGGTCACACCAAATTTTATGTAGAAATAAATTTCATTGTTGAGAATAAGATAGTAAAAATCTAAAATCAGTTTACTCAATTTATTTTCATGGATCTCATAATGCAACTTTAAGTAAAAATGATGATGGGCTAGATCTGAGTCACTTTTTACTGGAATTCATTGTTGCAGTTGAGCAGCATTAAATTTAAGAAATCCAGGACTTAACCCTGTTTTGAATTCTTGTGTTCATGAAGTAGAAGGCTTTCTTTCTCTAGGAAATTTCCATTTCTGTTCATCAGACATTAAATAGATGCACAGAAGAGAACATGTAAGAAACTGTCTACAGCTCAAGTTTTTAGATTTCAAATGTAAGATGTGTCTATCATTCACTGATATTTACTCTCCTCCAAAAGTACACAAAGGTGTAACTTCAGCTACAAAAGCAGCTTTGCTGAGTGCAAAGGAGAATCCCAGAGGCATAAAAGTAGAGCATGCCTGTGTGATTGGTATTTCTACTGCCACAACTGAAGCCTTGCAAAAATCTTTAATATCGGGACAATTACCATTTGAAAAGGCTTTCAGAGGGTACAGTTTCAGAATAGACATTTAGAAGAATTATCCTACTAAACCCAAGAAAAAAAAAAACAAAAACAACTTCACAATGACCTCCAAATTCTAAATTTAAAACAAAACTGAAAAGATCTTATGAAAATTAAAACCTCAGACTTATATCAAAATGTGTGCTTTCATGTAAAAAGAGGTATATATAAATTTGTCGAAAACCTAAAAGCCAATGCTTTGTGCAAAGATCTGTTAGAAGGGATTGACAATTGCTTCACCTCTTTGGAGACCTAAAATTAGACATCAGATGTGAGTGGCACCGTTCTAAAAGTTTTGAATTCTTTCAGGTAATTAATTCTGAAATACTCAAAGGCAGTTTCAAAACTAATTACAAAAGCACATTAACAGTGGTTACACAACAATATACCTTCATTATGGTCTATAGAGTATTTTTCCAAACACCCATTTGGATGCAAATCCAGTCTTTGTGGGTCTGAGCGCATTAATGTGCAGGCAATTGGGGTCATAATACTTATGGTCACTTATGGGTCACTGAACTCTGTGACTACTGCATATGCCCTCATTGAAGTGTGATGAGAACACTAAGTTTTATGAAAACAAATAAACACAAGAAAATTATGTTAGAGCAAATAAATTATTCAAGAAGTATGAATGTTTCTCTGAAAAAGTATGTATCTTACTGTTCCAGAAGAAGGCCGGTATCAGAAAACAGAAATTCAGCCTATACCCTGGAAGAGTTTCTATAACTTTTAGTCTTGGAAAAGATTTATTTTTTGACTCAGAAGTTATTTGAAAATACCTCTATCAGCAGCCAAAGGGAGCTCAAAGGACAAACGTATCTGTACAGGGAAACATAGTGCAGTCAGCACTTTGGGGTCTTTAATGAAATACTGGATGATGCTTGAATGCCAGCTACTGACATAACGGAGGGAAGGGAGAAGGCATTGCTTACAGTGATTGCTTAAAGAGACTAACTGATTAATTTATTTGGCTAAATTCAGTATCCTTTAGAATTCAACATTATTTTCTTGAGCCAGGCATTCCTGAGTGTTTTTCCCTACTGTGCAAATTAAGTGCAGCTCCCAGGTTGGCATGCAGGTTGCTAATTTGATCCTTAGTTTAGTATGCATTTGTCGTACAATGGATAGTGGCAGGATTGACATGGTGGAAAGCACTGTTTCCAAGTAGCTAGCCCTAATTGTACTGATTTACAGAGTGACTCATGATAAGTAAGCCTCCTAAGTGTCGCCACTCCCACATTTACTGTTCACTTATCAACAAATAAGTAAATAGGAATATCTGGGAATAGGACCATAGTTACCATTATGTCTATTACTTTGCCAGAGCATATACTGCTTCTACACTAGTTCATGTGATAAAAAATCAGGCACAGGATTGGAAGGAGCTATAATGATTGTACCAACAATTTCTTGATACAACAGCATTGCATGAAACAGACAAGAAATTAATTTAGATATTAGGCAAGATAGGATTATAGGAAACACTAGTGGTGGTACAAACACCAGATATGGATTCCTGACAGTTCCTACCTGATCTTGTAAGGCGATGATCAATCCGAGTATAGTGGAAACTTTAAGACACTTGAAGTGCAATGGATATTAATTCAAGATGTCCAAATTATTTCTTTAGTAGCACAATATTACCTGGTTTGCATGTAAGCAGATAAAGAGGCTGTAGAGGGAATCAAAAGAAAGAGTACTTGATAGTGTAGGTAGCAGGAAAGAAAAGGGTAGAAAATCTGAATAAGTAGGAAGCACCACAGCTATCCTAATGACCAAAGATTTAATGTAGTGAACAACAGAGATTAAAATACCTCAGAAAGGCAGCTGTCATAGCCAGGTTTATATTCAAAACTATGGACATTAAAACAATTGATAAAAATACTAGGCAAGATATGTTGGGTTTTGTTCACTTCGATTTTTGGACTGGATGTTGACTTTTAAATAGAGCAGTGGATAAGAATTATAGGAAGCAAAGTCAGATTAGACATTGTTGGTGCAGAGACAGCAGAGGAAATAACTTGGGACACAGTTATATAAATGGCTCATCAGGTAGCAATTTATAAAGAAACATAAATGTTTCTTTGGAGGCAAGGACTACAGGATCTTTGTCATACTCCTTGTTGAGTTTACTGAAAACAAACACCATGTACATTACCATTTGAGATTTAGAGAAACACCTAAATTTTCTTAGAAACCAACAAATCCTGCAGAATTTTGTGATTTCCTGGTGGATATTGTTAGAATTATATCTGATTTCAGCTTCCACTCAGGAAGTGACTCCTCTACCTAACTGATGCTATCCGCTCTCGAGGGGGCTTTTGCTTCCTCTCCATAGTGCAGAGGCCCTCATGTCTGCTTAGCTGCTGATGCTCACTCACTGCCATATTTCTCATTGATGGTTGATGAACTGCTAGCATTCTTTGCAGCGTCACAAGTCAAGAACAATTTTTTAAGAAACTGCAATGGTTAATAATAGATGTGTGGAGACATAGATGGTTATCTAGAATTGTGCCAAAATGGTTTCATGCTGGTATTTCATTTCAGAAACATTATTTGGTTTCATGTGCCTAGTTAAACATTTCTGTTATCCTCAGCCTCTAAACAAGTACCGCATACTATTAAGCAAGATTTATGGCATCAAGTGTTAATTTGCTCCTCATTCACTCCTTACTGACCACCAAAACTAGAAGCCATTTGTTGAGAGGGTTTGTCATTCACTGAGGTCTTAAAAGAAGCCCACCATGGGCCCCCTTCCTTCTTTATCCAATACCCACCTCTGAAATTGTAATAGCAGTATGCCATTATTGCAAAACTGAGCACTTATTTTCGTATCCTGAAGAAATACAAATTTCTCTAGGTTACTGAGAAGCCTGGATATCTCTCTCTACAGCAATTTCTTCTTATTCATGACAAAATTAAGTTACATAAATTCTATTTTTGTTGTGAATCCTGCAATTTAGAAGAGCTAGATATTCATTCTGTACACAGAGGACTGTAACCTCTTACTTTCTGGTCAACTTGGTGGGCTTCTATTGCCATTTCAGCCTTTAGGGTCATCCTCATTCTATGTGTTAATTTCTATTTGAGGCTTGAAATAACCGTGCCCTGCATTTTGAATTGCATCTATTTCACAATGGAATATCCAAAAGATTATATTTTGGCATTGAGTTTTTCATCCTACTGTCTGGATATCCTTGGGACCTGTGGGCTATTCCTCAGAAGGCCTTTAAAAGGCAAGAAAATAAAATTCTTATATGCTATAGCAGGTATGTAAACACTTCTGTGAGGAACACATCTGTATGAATACACATCTCTATCACAAATATATAGGAGTTCACAAATCAAAATAATTCGTAAAATGTCATAAGAGAAGCTACTAAAATATGGCTACTACTCAAATTCAATCAGTAGGTTTCCTGCCCCAGTAAAAAAACTCAGAGCAAAAATCAATGTGTTCTCACAAAAGAGCCTTGTTGCATGATGTTGTTGGTGTTGTGGCCCACATATATTTAAAATCACAAACTATCACAAAAGGGCTTTGTAATTTCTGAAAATCTGTTTAATAATGTATTGAGATGTGTGTCATTACTGTTTGTGATTTTTGCCATATTGTTATCAATTACTACAAACAAGATGTTTCTTCCTGCCCCACACTTTTTAACACTCACTATTCAATATCTAATATTCATTTAATGTTCTACAGGTTAATATTCACCATAAATCACTTGCAAATGTCTATAACAGTGAAAATTTATTCACAGTAGGGAGCAGTGAATATCATATTTTATTTTTTTGTAAATAAGCAGGAGAAGGGAAAAGAGAAAGATAGCTGATATTCTGCTGTGACATCGGTGACGTCAAAACAGGTGCCAGCTGCATGTAACACCAAAGTAGAAAAATTCCTCTAAGTGTGGCATTGTTGTCTTTTTGCATACTTATTTTACACATTGTCTAAGCAGCAATCAAACTGAGAAGCATTTGTTGAGCTACCATATTTTTAATTCATTTCTTGAAAATCTGCTTTCAGGAATAAAGTCTGGACTTAGGTGTTTGAGGTATGAGAATCAAAAGGAATATTTTTCTCTTAGTCTAGCTCTTATCTTGACTGAAATTAACATTTCTTTCCTCAGCGTACTTCAGATAAAAATACTAAATCTTTAGATATGAATATTCTGTAGCAAACAGTAAAGCTAGCCAAGAACCCAGTAGCTCAAAGAAAAAAAGTGTAAAGAATAAAAGAAGAGGCAGAAAGGTCAAGATAAGAGAAGCAGTGTGCTGTTGTGTGGAAAGGATCCAGTGCCTCTCTGACACCCACACAGAACTATTTCTCACAAAGTAGAAAAGTTTCAGCCACAGTTTCCCAGTAAATATGTCAGAACTCATTTCAGTGGCTCATTACCCACAGAGGGCCGTGATGCTGTTAGAGCCAAGAAAGGATGATGGAACCTGCGAGGCCCAGGCATGGGTCAAACAGTCAGAGAAATAAAGCACGTGGGAAAGGAAGCAGGAGTCAAAGGAAGCAGGAACAGGCAGGGGGGCTCTATTTACTCTTCCAAGTGACTCAAAAGACTCAGCACATGACACTAAGAATATTATTCTATTTTATTTATGGAAATATTTGTTTAGGTGAAAATTAAACTAAGAAATTTCAGTTCTATGGGAACAGGGTCCCGTGATGCATTATTACTCACTGTGCAGCATTATTTCTCTGAAACAATATTGGAGGTCTGAAAACATGACAGGAAGGACAGTTATATAAAACATTTTCTAATGCCATTTAAAATTCAATGTGGTCATGTGCTTTCAATCCCTGCTTCAAAAAAAAATTAGCCTGGTAGCTCTAAATACTTCATTTTCTGGTATTAAGATACTCCTGTTAATTCTTCAAAGCTGAAAGATTTTAAAGAGACATTTGTGAGCTCCACTGAGCTGTTTGTGAAAGCACTCAGAAAGAAGTACCTCAGGCTTTTTCACTGCTTTCCACACACAGCTTCTCCTTATACAGAAAGGAGACCTCCTTCTGTAAGTGCAGCAACTGCTAATGGCATTTAATGAGGATCAAGGGAAAATTAGTTCTTTCCCATGGATTTTTACAATGCTGATAGAAAAGGCCATGCTGTTTGTGGTTTTTATTAAGAATACATATTTTTAGAATAGCTACTTTCTTCCTGCACTGCTAAGACGCAGAACTCTGTATTCAGACAAATTTTCACTGTCCTTCTGGGCAAAGAGCATCAGAGAAACTCATCTCTGTCTTGTCTTAATGTGAGCACAACTGATTTTAGTCAGCAAATAAATAAATGAATATACAACAAGACGGGACATTTTTTCTTTGCATACTTTGGAGCATGCTGGTAAGTGACTGGTTGTTATAATTTTTCTGCTACAATGTATAGTAACAGTGTGAAAGTATAAAAAGAATATCCTTTAGAATAGTTTCAGATTTTTTAATGGTAATCTGTGGCAGGAGTGAGAATGAGTCATAAAAGCAGGAAAAAGAGACAAATTTTCAAAAGCAATTCTTGATGCCAAATGCTCATTTTGTGATCACTGATTACTGACTTTCTGGACTCAAAATGGAGAATCCCCAAATTGCTAGCTGCTGTGTTCCTGGATACAATATCCTGCTTTATACTGCACTCCAATTACACAGGACAAGATCCCGAGGAAACCCTAAACCTCTGGCCCTCACGAGGTGTTGCAGGGCGTCAGCAGGACGCACATCATTTGCCCTTGCAGCAATGAGAGCTGACGGTGCAAGGAGTGTGCAAAAGGTTAATACTGATGAGTTTAAGCATGTTGAGAGTAATACAGAATCTTTCTGAACGCCCTTTCGCCCCTAGGCACAAAATTCTGGCTAAATACCCAGCCCTTGAACTCACACAACTTTCTGGTGAATTTGATGCTTCTGAACTCAGCATCAGTTCTTTCTATAATTTAGCAAATATACCTCAAAAAGCATACTACTGGTAGTGTGGCATGGGGAAAGGAGTGACTCCTGTCCTGCCTGCTCCGCCTCAGAGCACATCTGCATTAAGCAGGGGGCTGGCAACCCTATTTGGAGCCCTCATCCATGAGGAGAAAAACTAACTGTTTATCAGTAGCAGTGAGCTGGGAAATAACATTTTAACTCTGCAATACTTGCTGTGGTTTCATACACAAAATATTTATATTGCTCTTTCTAGGCTGAAGTGCCTACACAACTTTGGCTGGTAATGCCTGAGAAAAACATTCTGCCTGTGGATACCCTGATATCTATGTCATGTAATTTTCTTCTCTTTTTTCATTGCTGGAAGCAATTACCAACAGAAATTTTGCTTTTGAACAGTTCATCTGTGAGTGCTGTTTATATCTGAAGTTGTAATCCTCAGCTTTTGACCAAGATTCATAAAGACCATAATCCTGTTTTATTAACACAGACCCCTGCCATTCAGACTCTTATTCTGTTGTTACTATTGCAAAAATCAGCCAGATCAGAGACTCCTACGGCAAGTGGAGAACAAGCAGTAGGAGCTGCTAGTCTGTTAGAAATCAAACACTGTACCTTGTTATACATGATTATGGAGCTGTGGTGGTTTATGGTGTATGTGCTACACTGTTGAATTTCTGAGACAGCAAGCCTAGTTTATCACTGCATTGAGCTTTCTTTTGACATATTCAAGGAATGCAGACTGCTGCTGTCTGGGCTGGTTTAAGTTCATGTATAGCTGTGACTGCCTGGAACACCAGAGCATCAGGCTTTCTGCAAGGTTGTCTGTCTTAAGGATGCTGCTCCTATACTGCCCTTGAAGGCCCAGCAAGACTGTGCTGTCTAGCCTTGCTTTTAAGACTTTGCCTTGCTAAGCTGTATGCCCTTCACCGTAGTTATACCTGTGAAAATATTTGACTCTATGATTTTTTTCAACTACTCACTGCAATTCTTCACACCTCACAAACAAGGGACTGTTGTAGGACAAGGTTTGAAGTGTGTGACAGAAAAACATGCAGGTCCAGTTTGGATTCCTGTAGGAAAGTGATCTCAATCCAGTCACCTCACTTTCTATGTATGCTTTGTCGCCATCTGTTCCTGCCAGGTCATGGATCTGTTGGTGCACTGCTCTGATCCATCAGTGAATGGCTTAAAGAGGCTTCAAGGTCACATTTTTAGTGCCTATGGTAAGATTTTGGATGCAGAAACAGGAAGACCTTTGCTGTGCAAAATGCCTCTTCTTAGTCCCCTCTCATAGAGATGTTATCCTTTTTCTTCCTCACTCTTTTCAATGATATGCTCTGAAAATAAATTACTGCTTTGTAATGTTGAGTAATAAACTTTTGAAGCAAAAATGAATGACAACTTTGGTACTGTAAGGACAGAAAAATTGCAAATTAAAATACTATGATGCTATATAACTGCTTAGCAAACCAGTGTTGTCTGTTCATTATTTAAAAGATTAATCTATTTAACAGAGAATTTTTTAAACTTTGAATGAGAAACACATATTTCTCAGAATAACTTATTTGTTCCCACAACAACATTAAACTCCATGGTTTTGTCTCTTCCTAGGACATTGTATTTCATGGAGTACATAACATTATTAGTAGATATGTGAAAGGCAAGTTCCTTTCTTCCTGCACACGCCTATTGCTTGGTTGTTCCTCTTCAGGGATGTCCTCTGGGTCCTTTATCTGCTCTTTCCGTTTGCACATAAATTTTGCTAATCACAATCCCCAGTGACTGGCATTTTTAGTTTGCTGGAATACATTTTTTTCACTACAGGAGTGGCTGCTCATACACTGTGGTCTGCACAACCACTGTGTGACCCCATAGCCTGAGGTGACTTTATAGTCTGAGACTATAGGAAAAGGATTCTCCAGTAATGTGATGCTGTCTGTGAGCCCGAGGATTTTCAGAAAGACCCCCAGTAAAGTATCAGTGATGTGAAGTGATGGGAAAGAAAACCTGCAGCTGAACTCACAGTGATGGCTTAGAAACTCTGAATATCCACTAAACATGAGTGCAAAAATATAGTTCTCAGTCATCACTTTTTCTGTAGTAATGTCAAGCATGTTTTTGATAAATAAAAAATGCATGCTGTAAAAGAATTGAGTTCTGCAAAACAGTAAGCAACCTTGAAAACTTTCCTTTTATCTGTCATTTCTAAAGTTCTGAGATAGGTTGTTAAAGCTTCTAGAAATATAAATGCTAAATCTCTGTAAAGTGTGTGCAATAGCTATGCATGGTGACAAAATATTGACTCAGTCAATATTAATACCATCTTCTAAAAAAATGAGGTCAAAAGGCTTAAAACAGATTTTCTTTCACTTAAGCAGGCAGGGGCATGATTTTGCATGGGTGCCTCATCCAAACCTAAACCTATAGTATTTCATGTTGAAACACAGTGAAAATTAATGTGTCAGTTCTTAATTATATTTTGACTTGCTTCTGGCATTTTGTTTTGGTTTTTGGTTTTTTGGGGTTTTTTTTTTTATTGTTATTATTTATTTCTCGGATTTAATTCCATCTCTAGTACAGGAAAACACAACCTGTACGAGGTCTCTGCTTCCCCAAGATTAAACGTTTGCCTGTGGGACAGAGACAGGGGGTACATATAGGGCTCAGACCACCCCTTTCCATGCAGGTGTATATTACAGGTGCTACACAAGAAACACCACAGTGATTCAGCTGGCGAAAACAACTAGACAATCTCAAGACTTTTACTAGGGTCTGTCCTTTCGTTTCGCTTCAGCAAGGATCAGAGCAGGTATTAGGAGATCCTCTTGACCTTCTGTTCTTAGCCTAATTTTGGTCAAATATGGGGGCAATCCTGGGTTTTCTCTGCAAGGCAGGGGAGAGGAGCCCTACAGGCCAAAGTGTCCTCCCCCCAGTACATGCAGTCTGCGGCTCTCAGTGCTAAACAAGAGTGGAAATAAGTCTATACATTTTGGTAGTATAACCAGTAAGTTAGGAAACCATGGTGTAAAATTAAAATTAATTTCTGGTTATTTGCTCAGCTATATTTGCCCATTACCTGAAGGCAGTAAAACCCACTTAGAGAAGGGGAGATTATGACCCTGATACTTTTTATTTACCTGACTGGAAGGACACCCTGGATTTTTGTAAGGATGTGTGACACCCTGCATGTTTCAGGTCATTTGTACACCACACTTCCTGAGGAAATAGCAATAACTAACTTTATTAGTGCTAATTTACTCTGTCTTGAGAGAGGCAGCTGTTTCCGAGATGTTAGCAGATTTTGTTCCCCTTAGAGTCCCACTGCTTGTTTTTGCTCTGCTTTTATATTTAAGTACTCATGCCACAGGTTACCCATGGAGGCAAAATTAACTTCAAGTTGTCCACTACCTGATATCACATTATGAGGAGTGTTATAAAAGACAAAGAACGGGAAGGCTTCTGTCCTACTGGCCTATAAATAAAATATTTGTGTGTTAGGCCAGGATAGTTTTTTTTGCCTCAGTATGATAAAACTGTCCAGACTAGGCCCAGTAGACTACATTATCATAGATGTGCAGTGGCACACACATAACTTAACCCATCAGAAGGATTAAGTGAGCCATAGTGTTGCAAAAAAGGAAAAAAAAAAAAAAAAAAACCAAACAGTTTGTGTAATAAGATGCTAATATGCCTTATATCTCTATAGACCACAGTAGATGTGGCTTGTGCCCACATTTAATTTAATACACAGATACATGTAAACATAACCTCCTGAGGTTCAAAGCAGGTCATTTCTCTTAAGAGAATGATTAAATTCAATATTTTAAATACCCCTGTAATTTTACTTTCTCCTGGCATTTTCAAAGCCTTGCTTTTTTACTCAATTCTCCCACTGATATGAGCAAACTCGTAAATTTAGAACACTTTTTATATACTTTTCCCTGAGCTTGAACCCAAGTAAGGGTGGAGCTTTTGTTACTTTCACGTAAGGCAGAGTAGAGGAGAGAGAACACATTTACATTTACACATTACATATAACATGCTTTTTTACAATCCTTTTCTTAGGCTCCAGTCCTCTACACCAGGGTCTGCAAATGAAAACTGCGTAACATATGAGCAACTACAATAATTGAAATGAAGGTATTGATGATCTTCTGTATTTTCACAACATTCCAGAAGTCACAAACTCTAACCTACTGAGCTGGAGTTTCTGCACAAGGGATCTCCTCAGGGCAGAAGTTAAGAGCATCAGATTTTTGTGAACCAAGAATCTTTTTTAGCAAATGGAATACTTTTGCTAATGGTAGAAGGTATGAGGCAAAATGTTCCCTGTTGAATTGCCATTAATTAAATAGAATTCAAATGCTTGCCAAACTAACTGACCTGACCAAAAGAAGGAATAAACCCCATAACAGGTGACCCTGTGTTCAGTGTTATTGATCCAGCAGAATGGATAATATACAGTTATGTAATGTAGCACATCCTGTGCTCAGAGCAATGAACTCATTCACACAGAATAATTTATTTGGCTATAGAAAAAGCTCTTAGAATTAACAAATGGCTTCTTCTTTCTTTTTCCTCTGTTGAATACTACCAGCCTGCCCTTTGTGCACAGATAAGTGCTACTTGACTTGAAATGTAAAGAAATGCCATCTCACAGCTGTCTGTACCCAGGCAGTTTGCCATGAAATGAAGCATGCCAAAGCAATGGTTTCAGCGTAAGGCAGCAGTAACTTGTTGCAGCGTGCATGAGAAACATAGAAGCCACATTAAATGACAGCATGTTCAGTGCTACCACTAACATGACTTCACAGTTCAAAAGTTGTTATGCAATTTAGAGTAACAACTTTGAATAGCCAGCTTCGGAGAATTTGTAATGGGTTTAAACTGCACAGCAGTTGCAGAACCACAGGCCTTGAAGGAACTTCTATAAAGTATACCTTCCCCTCTATACTTACTAGGATTTAGTTATTAAATATGAATTTCATCACTTCCAGTGTGCCTCTAAGTTGTTAACAAAATTTCTTAACTACCAGAAGAAATTCTGATTTTGTAATGAAGACCTGACTGCAACCATTAGAGGGTAAAATAATCATTCTTTCATAAGAATTTTAAAATGCAATTTTTAAATATGTAGGATTGAATCAGATTTAAATGACAGTAATATCGGTAACAAAAGCTGCATGCAATTGAAGCAACCAAACCTTTAACATAAGCTGTGCCAAAACCCTCTATCTAACTGCTCTTTTAACAGTAAAAGGCAATGTTGAAGCTACATTTTCTTAGTATTTTTGTTTATAAATACTAGGGTATCTGGTTAAGAGGATATCCTCCCTCCAAATAATGGACAGTCTAAATATTTGTCTGTCTCTAAAAGAAACACAATATCTATGAGCATAAAAGATTCACTTCCATTAAATATGACATGCTATTTTTAAGCTTTTTAATGCCAAATCTTTTCCCCAAAAAATTGCAGTTGTCAAAAGTGCTATACACACAATAATTTCTCTCACTAGTTAAATACTGAACTTATATTTCTTGGCACTTTGGACTGTAGACTTGTCAGCAAAAGGAGGCTTTCATTTTAACACACATTTGAGTATTTTTTGGTCTGTATGATGTTATATACAGTATTATTTCAAATAATCATAATGCTTTCATCTGTCAGACTAGTGGTTTCATCAATGCCATTGTGAAATTGAGAATATCTTCTCCCGCCAATAGTCTATAAAATGCTATGTTTCTGGTACCTGAGATAGTTTCACGCTGTGGAACATTTTAAAAGCTTAGGAAACCTTGACTTTCTTGCTTAAAGCATAACATCAAAAGTTCTGTCATGCACTGACTGTGACAGGCTGTTATAGTTTCCTTAACATAATGCCTCATGCTAGGCACTGGATAGTAGACATTGCATTTCCTGTTCAGTTGCAAGTGTCACTGATCCCAATGTATGTGTTCTGAGTAACATTTCTGGTTTTCCACAGATACAGATTATTTCATGTCAGTACGAGCATCAAACTATGCTGCTGTGTCTAATAAGCAAAGTGGATAATGATTCTAAATATTTCAAAATCAGCATGCTGGAAAAATATGACTATATGTTTATTTTAATTGCATTCATTATTAAGAGAAAATATACTTATCTTTTTAATTTTATGATTCATCTAATAAGAAAGTCAGACACATCAGTACAAGTGAGAGGGGTGTACACAAACATGAGAGCTTCTATTTGCTCTTGTAGTCAAATCTGAGCTCCACAAATAGTTGGAAACTCCCCACGAGAAATGAGTATGTGAGCTTGTTAACAGCCTGTGGCTGTGAGGGAAGAGGCCAGGGCAGCATGCCTCGTGAACTGATGGATGTGAGCTCTTTTTTACTGGGAGCTCCAAACACACTTTAGAAATCACAGGCCCCTGTCTGAATTTATCATTTGGTCACAAAGTGTAGGTTGAAGCAGAAGGGAGGATTTTTATCCAGCAGGGTCATGACCCTGCAAGGAGAGCCAGCTTCATCCAGCCTTTCATATATGTCTTCAGTTCCTTGGGTGTTGTTTATCCCCTCACCTTCATGAACCGCTTTTGCTGGTACAAATTTCTGAAGCTGACACACAGACTTGTCTGTGTGAAGTGCTTACCATGATCAAATCTCACTCATTACTTGGGTTGCTAGGAACAGCAGCAGAAATAACAACAGCAACCTGTTACAGGATGTATAGTGTTAATTGACACAGAAGATATTCTGTACTGTGTACATTGAGAAAGACGCAGCAGCAACCAAGTCTTTAGTTCTGTTGAAGGAAGGTGCGTTTGTGCTCTACACTGATATTCTTCTCTGATATTCTGGACTGTCCCTAGACACTTGCTAGCATTCAGGTCTTCCAAGAATAGCTGAATGAAAGACGTTTCTTCTTTTACTCTTTTTGCTGCTAACGTGCTGAAATTAAGGTTCTCATGTACGTATTTTGTGTGGCAGAAGAGATAAGTACCAGCAGATAAAAGTTCAAAACGTCAGTGCAACGACTTTGAATCTGCCCTCCATTTGAATAGGGGACTTATCAAGAACAGGGAGGAGTGAAGAGCACAGCTGGGTGTCCAGATAATGTTCATAAACTTATAGAACCTTTCAAAATATATTGCAAACGTGCCAAAGATTATTTCTTTCTCCTGTTTACTTCATTTTTTTTTTTTTTATTGTGACAGAGAGGGGACAGTATCAGTAACAGGAAAGCCCTTCTTTTTAGGACTACTACAAAAAGGAGAAGGTTAGAAGGATCCAGCCACAACTGACCTTTGTGTATCAGGAGTTCTTCCGAAGTCAGTCATAATGGTGTATACATATCTTTTTGACTGCAGAGACTGCTCCATTTCCTGTGCCAATAATCTTCTGGAACAGGGCAGGAAAAAAACAAACATTAAAGAGGGGTTGCAGTCCTGTCACTTATCTTTCTCCCTTTGATTGACTTATTCTCTCCACAGAGCAAGGAGATTGAAGATGCATTCCTGACAACAGGAGGAGGAGGGTCCTTGCCCCCATTAACTGTTGATTATTACCTAGACAGTCTGGCCTCAGGGCACAGAACTCACAAGTACAATTTCATGTGTGAGGAGCTGAGTTTTCTGTTGACACTGCACTGTGAAATACTTCAAAGCAACACTGCAGAACGTGCATGCATTCTAAGGCAGACTTAGTGGCATCCCTGTCCTAACAGCCAAGCCAAAACCAATGTCAGCACTGCCTTGGTAAGAATTGGACAAAAGTGGAATGCTGAGTAGGTGTTGCAATTTTTTTTTTTATTTATTATTGAATAGTTGATTTGTCCTTCTGAAGTTATGAGAAACAATTATTTTCATAAAGATTGTATCAGCATTTGTGGCTATATTTGAGACAAGGATTAGTACCTGAAAAGGTACATCTTTGCTTCATTTAGCAACTTTATTTTAAGTCAACTGGAAATGTGCCTATGAGGGTGAGTGCACTGCCATATTTCCATGTTATAATAGTACATGTTATGCCAGCGACTGAAACACTAGAACTACAACGGGGAAGTTCACAACATGAAATTGTCCATACCTTAATAATTGTCTAGGGACTTACACTGAATATAGATGCTGCTGCATCAAAGTTGGGTTCCTCTCTTTAAGTAGTCTACATGTCCCCTGTGTGCCTTTTGCATATACCACTGTTATACAAGATTTAAAAAGAACCAAAATTCTAGGCAAGGCTGAAAAAAAACCCCCAACGTCTGTCACAGGCTTTCCCTTTCAGTGATTTCTGGATAATTTTTTTCCAGTCAAGTTGACATTTAAATTTTAAATAGCACTTCGTTCAACATCACTAAGGTATGAAAGAGTTGTCTTGCAAGGAACAAAAACAGCTTAGCACAAACCATCAATAAAGAAAAAAGAGTTTCTGTTATAAAAGTTTCCTTTAATATTATTTGAATGTTGGCCTCTCGTGCCATCTCAGACTCCTTACTGACCTAGATTCTCAGAAACTTATCATGGTGATTCACTAGTGGAAACTGTTAACAGCTTTTACACCTTCAACCTAATATTTGACCTACATGGCAATTAAGTATTCCTTTATATCATCTGTCTGGTTAATTAAATTTCAGAGTTTCAATTCTAGTGAGGAGGGGAAAGAGTGTTAAGTTTCAGGCTTGCCAGTACAAGAGAGAAATGGACAAACTGCAGACAGTTGGCACAGATCCATTAAGATTAGGTGACTGGCACTAACACATACAAGGAGAAATTAAGGGACCTGGACTTGTTCAATATGGAAAAGTCTAAGAGGAGATGGAGTTGTCTTTAGTGACTAAGGAGGAATTACCTAAAAGACAGAAAGAGCAGACTCCTCAGGGGTGCTCAGGGAAGTGACAGGAGGCAACAACCTCAGCCTGCAACAAGAGTTGAATATAAAGAAAAAAAATCCTTGGGTGTTGTGAAGCACTGGAATAGGCTTGTTGAAAGAGGCTGTGGAACTTCCACTCTTGGAAATTTCTGAGCCGTTACCGGTCATGGCCCTGAATCACACAGCCTGACTTCAGATTTAGTTCCACTTGGAGCCTGAGGTTGGCTTAGATCTGTGAATGTAATAGCCACATGGGTGAAACACTTTGTCCTTACACTGTCAGCTTCCAACAAATGCTTCATGAGACTTTCAGTATCTTTCAAATCCTGTTTGTAATGATGTGTCATTAGTGCAGTGTCTGGACAACTGTCCATCTTTACCTCAGCCTAGCCCAAAAAGCATTTAAAATAGGGCCTACAGAGGTCCAAGCTCTCTTCTGTCAGATAGCAGCTAAATTGCTCATGCCATATCTCTGTCAAAAAAAAAAAAATCACTGAAAGTGTAATTCTATGTCAAGTAGAAATCTGATCCAGCCCCAGAACAAGAAAAGAAACCAAAACAGTGCTGGCTTTGTAAGTACAAACTGTGCAAAATATGACTCATGTAGTGAATGCTTTTCTCACTAGTTTACATAACACCATTTTTACAACTTTGCTATGACTCAGGAAACATCTCTCAGCCTTACCTTAAGCACATGCACTTACATGTATGTATGTATTGCATACATACGTTTATACATGCATACATATATGTGTATTGACCTTAGCAGGAATTGTTTCCTCTGTTCTCATAACACAAGCCAATTGTGGGTAGCGGTCTTGCATATTGCCATTTTTATTGCTGGTAGAACATGTAGACCGCTAGCCAGAGTATAAATATTGCATGTGAATAATGTCCTGTGAGTTGAGTTTAACTACATCACTATGTGCATGAAAAATGTGCAATTTTGCCCTTTGGTGAACTTGTTTCAGCTTCCCATCACTGACTGTGCTTTGGGTATTTTCTACATTGTAAACTGTATGAGTCCTAAGCCTCATTAGTTTCATTATTGGCCCTGCTGCTTTTCTGCATTTAAAACTCTGGAGTGGGTACAAAAAGAGAGTTTTTAAGGAGCCTGTGAAAGTATCCCCTATTACAGAGATACAAGCATGTTTGATCCACAAGGAAACCTGATGCCTTTTTTTTGACATGGTATGTGCAACATGGTAGGGACTCAAGACTATGAAAAATGAAAATAATTTTTGGAAATCCATGGGTCTCTGGTATCTAACCTGCCCATTTCCTGGAAACTGAGAATGAAATCTCCAGGAAAAATATTTTTATCAAGGTTTCCCAGGTAAAGTCTGATCTTATACATTTTTTCCCTACACTTACATTCTGAATCACTGGATTTTTTTATTTTTACCTGTGTTTTTTAAGTATGCTTACAGCACATTTGCTGCATATTCACAACTTCTTGTGTACATTTCAGAAAAAAATTCTAATTGTGATTATTGTTTTCTAGTGGCAGCCTGCAATGAAGTGTAGAGTAACAAGGGTCACAGCATATAGATCACTCAGGTCCCAAATACACATTTAGATTATGTAACTTTCCAGCTAATGCTCTGAAATATGAATGTGCCAGCATAACACTAATCCTGTTGGAATAGCATGACAGCCAAGGAATGAAACTCGTTCCTCTAACTCCAGGCACATACAAGTGTCACACATGATCCTGAGCCACTTCAGTCTACCCAGTACAGGTGGGCAGCCTGCAACTCACTGCTGAGGAAACCTTTCTCCTGCTTTCTACCACCCTTTCACATGCCATAGAGCACAGGCTGTTTCCACTTTAGCAGAGGAATTAGTACTACACTCAGGCAGTATTCAATGGGGAAAAAAATCCTCTTTTTCAGCTCAGTCCAAGAACAACTGGACCTTGGTGGTCTGTTCAAAATAGGTTTCTATCCTGATTTGTCCATAGTCACTCAGCTGTTTCCCTGCTTGGTGGGATACCAGTGTGCAGGATGGGAATGCTTTCTTTTAATATACTGGTATCTGAATCTCGAAGTGCATCTGTCAGCAGCCCTGGTGAACTCTCCCCTAGTTTCACAAACACTAAGTATCTCCTGAGTTTTCTGCCAAAGCCTGTGGAAGGATGAAGTGGTGCAGAAAGGCTGTCAAACTTTAAGGAACACTAAGTGTGATCTCCACAATGTTTAGCAGAAACTTCCATGGGGTTTGCACAGAACTGATAGTGCTCCCACAGCCAGAACTCACCCACTAGGTATGGTTGATGACTTCAGCACAGGACAGCTGCAGCGGAGGAAATTAAAGGAAGAGTTTCCTTTCATCTGGATCCAAGAATCTGTGATTATTCCTTGCCTGTGCACAGGGGAAAGAAAAAAAAAAATTAAAAAAAAAAAAATAAAAGGAAGATACTAAGTGCTTGTTATTAGTGAAGTTCTCCAGTTCTCCAGTACCAGGAAGAAAATTAAAATCCTCTACTGAAGTAGTACACAGTATTTTCCATCAGCAACAATTAAATTGCTGGTGAATTTCCAACTGGTTACAAAGTATGTGCCATAAACTCATTACCTAGCATAGATAGCAGGTGCTATTTCATTTTCCCCGAGACAGCATTTGAGATCAGAAACAGTCTGGAAGGAAGTGCAGGCCATTATACTTGTTCCAGCATGGGATAGGGAAGGTACTTGGGTGTTTGGATGAACTTTCAGCTCTACCAGTTTGTGTGCATAGTATTTGTTCAAGCTAAGAATTCTCTAAAACTAATCAGCTGAAGCCCTTAGGAAAGAGTCTTCAGTGAAGCAGTTTGCTGTGAGTTCATCAGCAAAACACAGATCTGGCTGCTGGCAAGGTGTTATGGCGACTGGATCCTGTTTTCTGGATTTTTCTACTGTACTGAGTACAACAAATGGTACAGTTCAGAGTATCACTAGGAAAGAAACATAAAAGGCTTTTATTTGTTGCTTACCAAACTCCAGTAATGAAATTAAGCTGAAATTAATTTAGAAACAAATCATTACTGGATAGAGTCACGGATTATTGGTCAGAACAAGCAATACAGACAAAACAACAATCACACAAACCACTTTTCTGAGAAATATTCTGATTATTGCTGTGCTATAGTGCTGACAAGTGAAGAAAAGTTTTCATAATGCTGTAATACCAAACTCTGTTAATATCAGATTGCTAAAGATGCCTATGAAATGTTCTTTTATACCCATGAAACTGTTAATCACTTGATGATGAAATACTTGAAATGTTAGTTTCAGCTGAATTTCAGTTGTTTCTGAAACTCTTTTCAGACCGCAGCGTTCTTAGGGTTAAGTGAGCTATGCACATTAATTGCACTCTAATTTTAACATAGCCAAACCCATTAAAACACTGGTATTGCATTCATTCAGCAAGTCCTGACTGCTTGCAGAAAGACCATATCACACTCTTAGGATTTCAATACCATGGTTAACTCTCCATCTGTACAGCTATAAGTAGATAGAGTACTCATGTCTTGTTAGAGACCATTAACCTGTTCTACAGGTATGTGTGTGTTTCTCTCCCTGTGCTGTGGATGACTCTTGCCCCTCCATAGCTAAGTCAGCAAGAACATCTTAGTGTTATAGAATTAACCCCAAATATTCACCAGGGCTGATGAAAATCAACTTTGATTGTAACTAGTAAGGCTAGTATTTTTAGCCTTATTTCCTAGAAAGCATCCATAATAACCACTAAAACAGAGCTAGAATTCTTTTTGCATTAGAAATGTGTAGGGCTCATGCAAATGGGATTGTTAGCGCTATAAAACTTAGGCACTCCCAGTGACTTGGATGAGTCTTCTAACACGTACACAAAGGAAATTAAGCTTTTTCTGTTGCTGGTTCTTGCACTCAGGGCCTTCATCTAAATCTTCAAAGGACTTCATTAACTCACTCTCAACTTCATAAAGCTCTCTGCTCTCTGTGAAGTTCATTTGCAACAGTTCTACTCCTTAGAAGTGCCAAACCCACTAACCTTAAGCACATAACGTGAAAGACAAGAACAAAATTTTCTCAGCTACCTCCTCACATCTTTGCAGCAGAGGGGCACAGAAATGCCTACAAACCAGTCCCCTCTGAGGCCAAAATGTCAACTACAGTTTTTTCAACTGTTTGCATGCACAACCACAAGAATAAAAACTGTGACAAATACATACAGGAAGTGTTTGGGGGGAGATGGGGAATAAATAGTGTCAGTAGAGAAAGGGAGGAATGCAGGAGAAGGACCACAACTGCTGTGAAAAGTGAGCATGTCTCCCATGCGGTTCTGAGTGTTCCCATGGCCAATGTGAAAACGTAGCAATGAGGAATGATTGCAAAAAGTAGAAGATCCTTTGAGAAGAAACCACAATGAGCATATGGGGAAAAGTCTCAAATACCTTGTAGGATAGGATTTGAGCCCTAACCAAAAGCCTGGACCCCACAGCTTCTTACAGTTGTGAAATTTATTCAAGGTCTGACAGAGAGGATGAAGATTGTAGCATAAGAAAGCAAAACAAAATTAAAATTGTTTTGAGGTATGAAAAGTGGCTGGTTTACAGAACATTTTTTCTGCTGGGAGCAGAAAGGTAATTTCTGCTGCCACTGAATGCTTTCTGTCTTTTTAAAGAACTAAAAATAAAGCCTAATAACCCATATTTGATACATATAGGTGCCAAATTCAGACAATACATGCACAAATTAAGAAAACAGGTAGGTATTTGTATGTGCTGTTTTCATGTTACAAATATTTGTGTCTCCCCTCACCCCATGTGTACATGTGTAAAATGCTAGACCCTTCAATTTGTAGAATATGAAATGGAAAAAAGGGCCAAGTCGATGTTTAAAAAATACTGAGAAAAAGAATGCAGTGAAAAATATTCCTACATTTCATTTTCATTATGCATGAGTTGCTATCACACCATTTCTGCCATAACAGTACTATATGCACAGCTAATAAAATAAACTCCAATTACTTGTATAGTATAAATTTTCTAAATTTTCTAAAGGCAGGGTAGCAGAGATGATGCTGTAAATTTTTCTATTCTCTTTTTTTCTATCTTCTTGCAGCTTTACTTTTTTTGTTTGTGTTTGCATGTACACCAATCACTTTTGACTCATAGGTGTGTTAGTATATCTGTTCTGTTATCAAATAACATGCTAATGCCATTGTATTATCTATTCAAAATGTGAAGCCAAGGGAAGACTTGTGAAAAAACACCCTGTTTCTAGGGGGGAAAGTAAACCAAAAGTTTGTTCTCTAGAATAAGGCTTAATGATAAGAAAAACCAACAGAGTCACAAAAATAGGTTAGTTTACAAGAGAGGAAAGACTTGTTCCCTTTCCACAGTGCTGCAGGTATCTCATGACAATGCAGAATGGCAGACACATACAGATGTCCTAGGCACACTCACCTGCTGACTTCTGCTTCTTGAATGACATCTTTACTCCTCTGTCATCAGCCATTTCTGCGCTCTGCAGGCTTTAAAGTACAGAAGGTGAGTACAGTTTCTTTTCCCAAGGGAATCAACAGCCAGTTCAGGTACCATCCAGCCTTGTTTGTTAGGGATGAGCTACGGAAGCAGAGGCCACAGTGAGGACCTCTTCCCACAGGACACGTCAGCTTTGCACCATGACAGGGTCACAGCACACTCAATGCTCCCCAGCCACAGCAGAGGTGGCAAGTTCCTCCCTTCCCTTGCCCTGAAGGTGATGTGTTCTTGCTTCTTGAACAGGTTTTCCAAGAGGTATTGAACCAACCTCCAGCTATCCAGCTGAAATCATTTGAATGTCTCTTTTTTTTTTTTCCCAAAAGAAATCTGAGTGCAGACTCACTATTCTCTGCCTTGTATTTTAATCAATTCTTGCACATTTTTGAGCAGCTTGTTGGAAAATCCCATTTCTGAACGCTTGCTCTGCTTGTTGCAAGGTCTGTGAGGCCTTCTGCTTTAGGTAGGCTAGGTTGGTTTTTCTCTTTGGTGGAGTACCTGATAATCTCCAGTCTGAGAAAGAGACAGCAGCTTTGCATGCTTCAACCCTCAAATCAAAACAAATTTAGTATCATTTCTAAACGCAGGACAAGGCAAAGTGATTTACAAAGTAACTTGCACAGAAGCTGAGCTGGTTTTGTGCTAAATTTGATGTTTTCTTTTAAAAAATGAACAAGCAAGGCTTTGAACAAAGGCTAGACAATGATATACCCTGAAAGTTTGTGAGGCAAGAGCTGCATAATACTACAGTTCAGAAAATCAATACCTATACTTTTTACAGTTCTAAAAGTATCCTGTTTACTTCTATGGTGATAACATAATTTTGTCTGGAAAATAAACCTGATACCCACCTTTAAATTTTAATCGATTAGAAAATCCAGAGTTTTTCCCTGCTTTGTTCTTTGCTGTTCTTCAAGTAGTTAAAAGACATCATTGTGTGGCTTAAAATAAACACATTTATTTTTGTCTGACAAAGAAGGTAAAGCATTTCATCTGAGGTTTAAATCTAAAAGCTGCAGTGAATATATTTAGGGTAGAACAGAAAGGGTATGTATGCTTTAGATTGGGTTAAACCCTGAATCCTGTGGCAAAATCACTATAGGTTTCATAGAGCCAAGCCCTTAACTTTCAATCACAGTACAAAGACAGCTGACACTGCACAACTTTTAGAGGGGGATAAAAGATTAAAACCACAATATTCAGGATACAGTCAAATTTAGATTCAGTTGAACTCTGAGGTGAAATTCAGCACATGGTTTATTCAGCAGAGGAAAATTATAGATGTGACAGAATTTAAGAGCAGTATGAAGAACAGTCAAATGTAGCCTCTTTTAAATCAAAATGTCAGTCTTTCTCTTTAATTTGATACACAAAAATCTTCTCTATAATTCTCACAGGCTATCATAGTTTAAGGACGGTCTTCTAGTCTGGTCAGTTGCAATCTTCTGAAATACTTACCATGCCATAAGGATAACAACAATAGAAATGGAAGGGAAAACAATTGGGCAGTAACTGTGTGCATATCCAGGCAAAAAGCAGCAGAGAAGGCCAGAGTACATTCTGGACAATCCTGGTGAACTTTAATGTGTTTGTTTCCACAATGCTATAGTGCTTAATGTTACAGATGTTAATACTCCAGAAATAACAGAAAAATACATGTCTTATATGCCTTCTAAAACAACAGATTAAAGAAGAAATAGTAAATTCTTTTGGTGGAAAGTGCCTTAGACATACTATGGATCTTAAAGAATAGAGAAGGATGCAAAGCCTTCAGAGCAGCAAATACTTTACAGTTCCAGCTGACATAAATTACAAAGAACTATTGACTTTGATATGGTGGTCTGCGATCTTGAATAAGTATGTCATTGTCTTCTGCAGGGGATCTGATGACATCTGGAATAGCAGCCCTTCACTTTCTGTTCTGCAGAACACTGTCACTTTTGAGAATCCTGGCAATGAAATGGAGAAATCTGTCTGGATATTGATAAACGTTATGCAGAAAATTACCTTATTAAATTAAAAATGGCCTCCCAATAAGTTTTGTGCAAAAACAAGGCATGGTTAAGGTATATTTTATTTATACCCCTAATTTAATGGCACAATTACTAGTACTTGCACATTTCCAGATGAATGCTAAGATTTAAAATAAGACACTTAAAAAATTATTACATGGGAGAAACTGATAAATTTTCTATGAATATATAACAAAAAATAGGGAAAGTTAGTTTATTTGTAACTGAGTACAATAGAAATAATACTGCAGTTTCAAAATTACTTTCAGTTCCTGGTAAGTGTAACATTACATACCAGCGAGGGCATGTTCATTGAGGCCTGATCCTCGTGACTTAATAATACACCTATTAACTGTTAGCACATAACAAATCTCACTGAGATCGCAGTTAAAATCAAACCCGTGCCGTGCTGTTTGGCGGAACAAGGGCCTAGGGCTAACTGGATCATCAGCACGGTGTTTGGAATACTTTTAGAGGAGCCGCCAGAGCCAGGAGACAGAGAAAGGGGAAGGAGGGCAGCAGATCCACTTACAGCCGATATGCCTGAATGTCAGACAAGGTCTTTGAGCAGGAAGGAAGATGCTGGCTGCCTGGGGAAAAGCAAAACTATGTCCACAGCACTTATCTGAGAGTGAGGGACTGGGAGCAGTGGGAATTAGATGGATTTGTACATAATGCAGGAGAAAGAAAGATCAGACATTTCTTCAGCGTATTGGAACCAGCCTTCAGGTCTAATATTTATGTAGTTTTGAAGCCACACTGAGCTTGGTGTGTTTGAGGAAACAGTTATCATAAAAAATATAAAGGTTTGCCATAAGAAATAATATTTTCCATATATTTTCTGTAAAATTGACAGCACTACTTTAAAATACCAGTAAGCACCACCGAAAATCTGTTTTACCTGGGGAGATAAATGTTAGTTTTATGGTACAGAGACAGTTCATCATTCTTCAGGATTTAGAGAGGGGAAACAATTTTGTACAGATTATCAACACTGTTACTAAATATTTATTTGCATATGTAAAGATAATCACATCTACAAATGCTTGTGGTGTTGTGTACTTAAAAAGTATTACCCATAAAAATAAGTTGGGGGGTGGGTTCAAATCTAATTCTACAAGGGTGGTGAACATTTTATAGCATGTTTTGAACACTGAGTTTTGAAGCAATTTCAACCCTTTTACTCCTTTGCATTTTTCTTAAATGAAATGGGCTGCTTTTCTCTGTCAACGCTATAATTATCATTAGCCTTATAAATCACTTTGTAGTTCATGAAAGTCTGAATTCTTCATGTTCACTGAGCAAAACCTTAATATAAACAAACACTTATTGCAAGCTCATTCCATGGTAATTAATAGCCTCATTTTTATCTGTTTAATATCTGTCATACATCTGTAACGGGCAAGCTTCTGTTCTCATTGTCTTCCTATTGCTCAAATTGCACACTGGAAACTCAACAGTCAGCATTAATCTACAGTGAATTAAAAGCAATCTGCAGTAACTATTTTACACCCTTTTGTCTTAAGCAACCCAAAAGCAACAGACATGGTCTTTCTTTAGATTTTTGGACAGATAGAAGCCCACTATGTTTCTCAGGCCGTTTACATTTCTGAAGCTCAAAAAAAAAAAAAAAAAAGAAAAAAAAAAGTTAAAGCAGAAAAGAAGTAAAGTATCTGCCTGCCAGAACACAGCTTAGAGAGGTTTCCTGCAGCTGAAGCAAAATATTCAGTAGGGGTTTTCATCAATGGTCATGAAAAGGGAGGGACAATTATCCTACAGTTTCCCCTGAGTAACTGAATAATCCTCCAGGGAAGCAATGCCTCAGTAATCCTCCAGTGCTTGAGTCAGCACCAGTGCGTGGGAGAATTTTCTTTTTCACAGCTCATGACAAAAATTGGAAAATTTGCAACATTTTCAGATTCGAAATGCAAACTTGTGTAGGTTTTTTTGTTGTTGTTGTTTTGGTTTGGTTTTTAATTTTATTTTCTACCACTACTTATGGACCCTTTTGTAGTAAGTTATTGGTTTAAAAGGATATATGTACTGTAAATATGAACATGGCATTATAATTTCCGCTATGCATTGGGAATGAGAAAGGGAAGTATAATTTACTGCATCTGCTCTGTATTGAGAGGGCAGAAAAAGGGAGTTTGAAGGAGACTGTAATACAGTCTGCTTAGTTTCCAGAGCTTTCCTCAAATGTATGGTATAAACACTATCCCTGAAAGCACTCCCAGGTTAAAGACAAAAGCAGCATGGAGGTAAAAGACCCTCCAGCTCTTTGTCTTTTCTCTGGTGCTCTAAGTATGCATAAAGTCATGAATCACTGTGACCCAACAGGGTGTTCTACCCACAGCAAGTACTGTCCTAAGTTTGCATCTGAAGAAAAAGGAACATAAAATAGCTACCTGAATTATCCTCCATATATCAGCTGATCTGTGGCAGATCTGGACTTTAAACTTTGACCTTCTGAATCCTAATCTTCTACTTATCAACCAAGGAAGTTTCCATCCAACTGTCCTTCAGTGCATGGTATCTGCTAACTGCTCACCTTTCCCAGAGGAGCTACAGGAAATGCTCCAGGAACTGTGATAGAGCAATATAATTGCTTCTTAGTATGTGCTGTTGGATTATTTATATTGATGACTAGTAGGTACATTCCAGTAGGATATGTATCTTGAATGCCTTATGTTTGCACCCTTAGACATATTACATTAGTATGTAATAACATTGCTGCTTTAAGGGATTCTATCCATCACTAAATTATGCATGCAGTCAGTAGCTGTTCTGATTAGCTATACACAGATATGGGTTGAATTACAATGGAAAGCTTTCTTTGTGTATATACTTAAGGATGACTTTATTAGTACTGTGCACACTGGAAAAGAAAGGACTTTCAGAAGGGAACCTTATTTTGTTTCTGGAAAATGGTATTATATGAAATCAGAACTAGTGTTGTGAACAGTCATGAAGAATTACTTAGAAAGCTATTCCACTTTCTGTTTATTGCTTCACCTCTCGTCTATATTTTATAGGACTCCATCATCTGAACCTCTTGAGACATACAAATAGTGTATCTTCACACTGTGCAGATTAGCTCCCATTCTCTTCCCACTTTAAAAATTCATTTTAATGTATCTTGCAAAATTTTCTTCCCTATAAAAGCAGGCTTTGGGATTTTGAAGACATATCCATCCACGTGTATGTATCAGATCAAGGATTCTATGAAGCAAGAGCAGGCAAAGCTCAAGGTTTCATTAGTGTTAGAGCCAAGTAAGAGTTTCCCAAGTGTTTTTCTTACCAGCCCTATACAACCTTTCCTGCATTCTGCACTATTTGCCTCTATCATAATTTGAAATATGCTGCAGGAATACAGCCAAGTATTAAATGAAAACCATCTAATATACCAGTATCACTGAGTACGACAACTCGAAAAGAAACTAAATCTGTTAACCCTGTTTAGGTAGCAGCAATGGAAGTGTATTTCCTGTTTCCTAGATGGTCAAAGTTCTTGACTAAGAATACTTTGGAAAACTGCCTTCTGGCAAAAATGAAAAACTTCCCCTAGGAATAATGTTCTTAATAACAATAATAATATTCCTATAGGGAATTCTAAAGTTTTGATCTTTAAACCTTTCCCCCCTGACTTTCTCCTTGTTACCTTTGTTTTTCAAGGCAGCAATGGAATTCTAAAATAATATGTTGAATATCAGCAAAAGGCAGATCTCGTAATGAAAAGTGAATGCAATAAATATTACTCCATTTCAGAGTTCCCCCATGAGCTGAGCAGAACTGAAAGAAATGCAGCCTATCAAAAACATCCCACAGGCACAAACCTGGACTTTTATAAGCTGTAGTCTCTCCTTGGCCTGCAAAGTTGTCTGATTAAGGCTAGACATGAGTCAACTGCTCAGCATATCAGCAACTTATCAGCTGCTGAGAGGGGATAGATCATTAAGTACTGATCCCAGGAGTTTCACTGAAGATACTGTTGTTTACTAAAACTTCTTAAAGCTCAGTGTTCTATGTGTTGAATATTGTGGTTAATGATACTCAGGATTTGTAACATTTTTACTCGCGTGAGTAAGCCTTTCTCTTTTCTTTAGCAGTTGAGGAGTTAGGAAGTTACATAAAGATATTGCAATGTAAATAATAACATATAATGTACTTGCATAAATCATCTTGTCTATCAGGTATTCCACATGGCCCATGTCACGTAATCTAGAGCTTTGACAATCTAGCTCGGTTAAAAAAAATTTAGTTTTTTTCTTTAAATTATCTCTTCATTTGCACCCTGGATCAGGTTTATTGCAAGCTTATTTTTGTTTTTGTTTTTTGGTTTTCTTTAATTAATTTTATACTGAGAAAGAGTGACTCAGATACTGTTCGTCTGCATGTGCTATACGGGGCTGTGACAAAGGACAACCAATTTTTCACACAACAGCAACACGTTTTTTGGACCTTCCTAGGCTTTGTTTTCAATTCTATTGCTTCCTTTTTGTAAAAGCAAAGACTATATTACAGTGCAGAATGCCACAGGGGTATATCAAGAAGATTTCTATTAAATCATAGTGATGTATATACACAAAACAAAATTCTGCCAGAAGGTAAATCCCATTCTTAAAGTCTATAGTATACCATTAGACTTGCAGTTCACATGAGCTAGGGAAGATCTAGCAAACCATGTTAAAATATCTTCTAAAACAACTAATTACAAAGCATTCCTTCCACTTTCAGGGAGAAATATTTGTGGTTGATTTTTAACTGAATCATGTGTTTGATTCTAAAATAGATCACGTTCATTGGTCAGCAGTGAGGTGGCCTCATGAACCATTGAGCATGGCTCTTAATAATAAGTAAAAAAAAAAAAAAAAAATAAAAATTCTGTGTACTATACTTTTAATTACCTAAGGCTCCTCCTCTTTCTAGATCACCGTTATTTATAGAGTTGAGAGCAAAATGATCAAGAAGGCATGAAAACACACTTAAGCATATAGAATACATGTTTTTCCAGTAAGATTTTAGCTTCTGTTTCTCTTTGCCTTCTCTTTTACCAGAAAATACAGGTAATTCAGGCCAATTTTCAGACTATGCATTTCCATTCTGTCTCTTGAGTCCATAACTTTTCTAGACTAACACAGAGACTTTTTTACCTTTTTCCTTTTAACCTAAAAAAAATAGCAACCAACACTTTTGCATAAGAATAGAATCTTATCATTCTAATTCTTGGGTTAACTTTCTCTCTTCTGCTGTATTTTTATAATACCTCTCTGCCAGAGAGGAAAATGGGAGACTAAAGAAGACATAACAAGTTCTGTAAAATATTGACTAATGTATTGAAGCTACAGGTTCCCTCCAACTCAAATCACAGTGTATATATGTCCATGGTGACTAATTCTGTATCACTGCAAATTCTGAAAGCAGAAATGGATTCTTCCTGAAATCTCTGAGTTAGAAGGTCGAAAATATTTTTTTTCCTTAAAGAAGTTTCCGTTTTTGAAGATGACTAATGATCTCCTCTGGGATTATATATCGGAAGAATTTTCTTAAACTTACCCCAAGGAGGAGGACAGAAGTTGATGCCTCTGGTACCAATGAATCAATTTCCTTTATAAATAAGTACGTTGGAAGTATCCAAGTATTCATTCTGCCTTGATAAAAGTTTTGCAAAAACAACATTTACCCCTTCATTTTTATAACACTTTATTCTGAGTAATTTCCAGCACAGTGGAAAGCTACATTCTTAATAGAGAAGAGAAGGTCTGTTCTAGAAAGAAAGATTAAGCCCATGGCTATGCCCTGCATATTTACAGTAGGGTTTATTTTTCCTTAGACTACAAAGTTAAATGAATAACACCTTCATTTACGGGCTAATCAATGAAATGATGCAATGAGTTAGATAGATGTTTTTCAGAGAAAGGCAAGATTTTGGAGGTTTTCTTTAGTTATAGGGTAACGGACAATAAATAAATAAAATTATTTTAAGAAAAGAAAAAAGCAGTATGCACACAGAATAAAAATGGGAAAAAAACCTCTTAGACACTGTAGCCAAGCAGGCAAATATTAGTCTGGGTTGCATTCACAGGAGCTGACAATGATGTGGGAGGTAATTATTCCTTCTACTTGATCCCAGTAAGATGAAAAACATTTTTCTCCCTTCCACTGCTATAAAATATTACTGTAAGGAAGATGATTATAAGTAGCTCGCCAGGGCCAATGGGATAGGAACAAACATAAATTACCTTAAATTATACCAAAATTATCCCACTGAGTATAATAGAAGGTTCATGTTTGGCTGTGGAAGTTGTGAAGCCTCCTTCACCAGAGGTTTTTAGGATGGGTGAGACAAACATCTCTCAGAATGATCTTAGTGTAGACCAATGACCAGCTTAATTCCTAAGGACTGGAGCAGATGGTCTTCCCAGGTTCTGTATTTCTGCTCTCCTACAAATCTGACGGAGTTTATCACCAGTTGGATCTTTTCTTGTCACACTTCTTGCATACATTTTTTTTCTTGATACTGTGACTGTACAGGATTCAACAGGCTTCCTATTATCTGAGGAGTATTCTCAGTGCTGCCTGGAGGCAAATTTTCAGTGCCTCTCTAAATGGAGACAACCAGTCTGAGCAGAGAAAAAGCCAAAGTAAGCAGCAACTTAGAGCCCTGATGTCCAGTACTAGTGCTGACTCTTCCCTTTCTCCTGGTTTCTACTGACAAAACCAGCAGCTTTCTGCTGCCAAATATTCCATTACTTTCTTTGGTAGCAGGACCAAAAGAAAAAAAAAAAAAAAGATGTGCTATTTTCAGTTTCTCCTGTAATACAATTATGACAGAGTATGAAACTGCTGGTTAAACTCCTCAAAGCATTTAGTGAAATGTTCTTGAAAGCAGCAGTGTTTCTGAGACATTACTGTGCTGTAGTGGCTCACCCTAGTACAATTCACCACAGTTTTAGGGGTGCCTGCAGGAACTCCTATCAGGCTGCCTCACACAGCATGGTAGGGACAGGCCCACACATCTGTCCTATCTCATAGCACATGCCTTACATTGCAGGTGCAGGCAGTGACAGCTCAGGGCAATCCGTAGTACTTCCATGGAGAGATGACAACAGGGATGCTCTCATTTACCATATGCACACAATCCCTGGCATGTCATTGCAATGCTGAGCATAAGAAAGCTAAAGGATTTAGGACTCACAGTCTGAAAAGTACAGAAGAAATTAACTGGGTTTAATAGTCTTTGCTACTTTAGTATTCAAAATGTAACATTTTGCTTTGCGTTATTTTAGAGTTGCCCAAGTCTGCAGTCGGTTATGTGCTCATTAGCAAAGTCTCTGAAGTTTTACCTTTGAGTGTGCTGAAAATGCCTCATTTTTAACAACATCCAATTCTCAGGAGCCAGCTAATACATAGGTCCCTCAGTCTTTGCAGGAGAAGTTCTCTCTGTCTCTGCTGCTCAACTGAGAAGCATTCTAGATCACATCAATTAGAAAAGGCCCTGCACAAAACATAGAGGCTGCTGATAGCTGCATTACCCCAAATCTCTAAAGACCTTTGACAGTTTAAGCCTTCACAGAAAAACGAGGAACAAAGCCCAGGATACATTTTCTAAGAGTAGGCTGGAGTGGAATTCTCTTAACTTCCATTTTCTAGGGAAGAATCAAACATTCAGGTCAGAGGAAGGAAAGAAGAACAGTATGAGATTGAACACTGAGGGACCAGGCCTTAGGCTTCTTGTGGAGTACTTCTTTTCAAATATTCATATTTTGAACTGGAAGAGAGAGCAGAAAGCAAGATTATTCTCACAGATGAGAATCATAAGAAAACAGTGAGCTATAGTGACATGTTCACTCATGGGCTTTTTTCTAGGGC
>JAWWEW010000078.1:123879802-123975105 GCA_035583185.1 Anabacerthia variegaticeps | reverse complement strand
TTTTTTTTTGGGGGGGGGGGATGTCTAAGTATCTGCAACAAATGTTGTTTTGTCAACAATGAAAAGACTTTGCCCACATCTCAGCCACCACTGGAATTTTATGTTAAGAATTTTCCCCATTGTGTCAGCTAGAGTTAAAAATGGGTTTTCTCAGAGATGGTTAACATTACAGAAAACATAACTAGCTGGAACAGTAACATTTTCTTTTATTGAATAAATTAGCAGCTATATATTCTTCTGAGAAATGTTACGTTCTCATTAAAAAACCTTCTCTTTAAGGGGACTCAAATGCACATTTTCAGACCCTCCTGGCTCTTAGTGATTTCACATTGCAGTTGTCAAGAGGAGACATTTCTGAAAATAAATTTTATGTACATCATCTTGAAAAATGCACTCGTACTACATTAAAGCAAAAGGAGAAATGTCAGTGATTTTCTCAGTATCACATCAGATATTTATAAAAGGTTTTACCACAGAATCCTTTTCACAGAGTTTTTTAAAAACTTTCTTAAATTCTGAGTCATCCTCTCTTTCTCCCTCTCTCTCTCTCTCTCCTTCATCTTTGATGTCTTTCCTGCCTGCTTCTAGGAATAGTAAAGGACTTCACTAACACATACAAGGTACAGGCAGGAAGGTAGTGGTCAAAAAGGAAATATAAAACCGTGCAATTAAAGTTGGCATTGAAGTGCACAAGAGCATCCAACTGTAAATGGCATGGTGCAGTAAGCACAACACAAGACATATTGTCAGCTGAGGAAGAGCTCAGGCAGTCTCTGAGGTCATAAGCATTAGCTCAGCATGGTATATCCCAGCTGGGAGACCTGAGAGCACCCCCAGGCTCCTTTGTCAGGGACTTATAGCACATGGCCTCCTATGAGGATGTACCTGACCCCATCAGCCCAGCTGAAGTTAACATGATCTATTCTATCTTCATGGGGGTACCAAACTAGGGGAGGATAAATAGTAAAAAAGCCCACAGTGAGGTAAACATGGTGAGATATTCTGCACCAGTGGAAGAGGGTTTTTTCTCTTCTGCAGCTCATTGATCTGAACTGACAGAAGGCCAATACTGTTTCAAGATGCTGCTGTTGATTGGGTTTTAATCTGGTTGTGTGAACCAGATACAGAATACAGTTTTGCTTTGTGGGTACAACTGTATGATAATTTACTACTACTACTACTTTCTGAATAATTATTGGCTCTTCTATTACTTTATAACATCAACTTTTTAACAATCAGTTAAAGTGCTATCTCACACTGCATCCCTGGGCTAGCTTTCAGCTACTCAATAACAGTAAATTATTTAAAGCACTACAGAGGACTTGTGTTTTCTTACTGCTTGACAACTTGCAATTAAAGGATTTAGTAAGGCTGGGAACTTCCACAGAAAAAGTGGATGATTGCAAACATTTTCCTCTGAAGTCTGGAACAACAGGGTTTAAGAGTACTTAAGTAGAAAGCTGTTGCCTGCTCGAGTGCATTTATGTTGCCTCTCTCTGGTGACGCTGGAGGTGTAAACGGGTTCAGAGGATTCATGTCTCTATTTAGAATTTTGACGGAGTGTTATTTAGATCTTCAGCTTATCCTTCAGAATAGAGATGAAGCTAAATGTATTTTACCACTTAAAAAGTTGGGTGGAACATTGATGTATTAAGTTGAATCCACAGATTCAGGCTGGAAGAGAAATTCACCCTGATCTAGGAAGTCAGGAGCAGGGACAGGACAGTGGCAGGAGAAAAACTCTCTTTTGTTCTTTTCACATCATTAAAGAGAGTTCTCTTCACATCATGGAGAGAGTTTCCAAGTCTTCCACCTAGTCATTTCACTCTTCATTTCACAGAGGAGAGAAAGTTGAATGTATTCAATACTGTGAAGGAAAGTGTGATATAAATATTGTCATAAATACTTCAGAATTTGCAGCAGTAAACTGGTACTCTGTAAGAAGGCAGTAAGGAACGTGCTTGATTTTACTAAGCCAGTGTTAATAAAGACCTAAGCAGAATTTACTTCTAAGTAAAAAAAAAAAAAACATTAATTCTAAAGTTTTAAAATCTCTGCTGGCCTTTCTTTACTCAATCAATTAAATTTTCCACGGATGGGCAATGTAAACAGGTTCATTAAACAAAGAAAAATATGTTCTTGTATTTCTTAAAAATAAGTTCATTAATGAAGTTCATTAGTGTTACATTATTTATAAATTTGTCACCACAGTTACAGACAGATAGGCTTGTAATACTTGGTTACTTTTGCATGATTCCAATAACAGTGAAAACTATTGTGAGCTGCTAAAGCTCTCTAAATGTAAAAATAAAGCAGGACTAGGTCTCTGACATAAATGGGAACTATCATCTGCCTTCTGCAAACTTTTAAAAATGTACCAAAAAGTGTAAACATTTTTCTATTGCCACTGCTGGGCCTGACCCCGAGGTTGTTAATTAGAACAAAAAGATCCTTTTCTCTCCTCAGCCTGTGTATAACCAATGCATAATATTATGCAGCATATGTTTATTAATCTTTTCCTTCCTCTGCATTAGAACTTTAGATTCACTGAAAGTAGCAGTCTGGCTTTTAACTGGAGCTGTGAAAGTTAGATAATAAATATTACTGCTAAAGACAATACAGCAATGTATTTTTTTCTGTGTTTGACCTAGAGGGATTCACAAAAGTTTTCAAAATCAGGTTTTAAAAATAAATTATTACATCCCTTAGGTCACCATAAATTTAGCAGGCTGTTGTTTCTTCTGAGAATATGCTAATTTCATTTTTTTGCTGATGAGCACTATACTGTATAATAAATATGTGAAAATATCAGTGAAGCATGCTTTGTTTTCAACATACTTGCGTGTAGTGGGCATTCTCTAAATATAAAAGTTCAAATTATTAAAAAAGAAAATTATATGTTGGTTACAGTTGAAAAGATTTTATAATTATTTTCATTTACAATTTCTGAACAAAAAAGACATTCCATACAATATTTTTAATGCTGTTGAAAATATATGTAATTAGTAAAAGAGTTAGATTCTCCTGCCTCAGCTAATAGCAGGTTTATCAAAATGACTGACATTGTTAGGGTATCTCACAGGGAAAATTAAAGATAAGTGACACAATCATATTGTATCCAAACATATTGTACTCCAGAGATAGTCCTCAAGTATCTTTATGCAGAAGGAAATTCCAAGTATATAAAGAAAAAAATTATTTTTAATTGTTTCTTCTCATATTGTTCACCCAGACTCTGCAAATTTCATTCGTGCATGGAAACCTCAGTGATACTGATGTGGTTTTTATTTAGACGAGACTGTATTACCTTCTGCATCTGCACATTCACAACTCATTTTCTCGAATAAACAGAGAAAGAAAAGATTTTCTACATTTGAAACACAACATTGGGGATTCTCATCTGTAAGCAATAAGAGAAGATGAAATATGTGATAGAAAGATATTGATAAAAAGTTCATAGAGGCAGAAATATGCTTGGTGTTGGTTTTAGAACAGTTATCACAGATGAAATACTATGTTTCAGTAAGTGAGCATAGGAGCACAAAAATCAAGAATAATCGTTCTGGTTTCAGACCAATTGTTTCCCATTATAAACTTTTAAATTTTGTTTGCGCAATGAGAAAAAATAGCAAAACAAACAAACAACCCCTCAAAAAAAAACAATAAAACCCCACAAACCCAACAATTGGATGACACGATTATCATTTAGACCTTTTGTACAGTGTTACTTTTAAAACCAGGATATTAAAAAAAAATCCACACTAAAAAGAGGAAATAAGTATATTTTCTTGCTGTTTATTACACTGTACTGGTGTGTACAGTTTTTTAACAAGACTTTTGCATCCTCTTTCAGGTGAAGTGTAGTTTGATGAATGAGTTTAATACAGAGATAGCTGCCTTAGAGAAAATTCTCTGCACATTTCAGAGAGGCTTTTGTGCATAAAATCTGATTTCCACATTTTCTGAGATGGGATGTGGTCAGCACTTGTACCATGAAAAAATCAAAACCATTTCCCATTAAAACAGGTTGTTTATTAATTACAGAAACTAAAATAAATGTAAGTAAAGACTTCATGCATTGAGAAACATGGTACTTTTACTTATACGTTGTTTCAACAAACAGACATATGTATATGTTTAAGTAGAAGACAGCGTCTCCTTGGCCAGCAGCATACTAATCCAGCTCTCATTACACAGGAGACCTGAGCAAGTGGAGATTTGTTTGGTTTGGCTAGAGTTTAGTTTGGTTTATTGTGGTATTTTTTGTTTTGTTTTGTTGTGGCCGGTTGGTTTTTTTGTGGGTTTTTTTTTTTTTTTCTTTTGGTTGGTTGTTTTTTTGTTGATGTTTTGGTTTGGTTTGGGTTTTTTTTGGGTGGTGGGTTTTTTTTTTTTTTTTTTTTTGGTTTGTTTTTTTTTTTTAATAATATAAGGTCAAGTTCCTCCAAAGAAATAACTTATTACTACATAGAATCGACTGATTTTTTTGATATGCATGTTATCATTTCAAGGATGTTTTGATGCCACTGATATCTGATAGGGATTGACTGGATGAGAATACTTGGAATTTTCCCAAATCTTGTTCATAAAGAATTAACTATCTCCTACAATAATAGTGCCATCCATTACTCTCTACTTTGTTGCATCTGCATGTCACAATTCACGACAGAGACAAGTTCCTCAGAATCTGTGTTTTGTGATTTTCCCTTGCTAAAGATGTTATTGTTTTATATAGTTCCTGATCATATATACTTGATGTAACTACCTACATCAAAAAATCTGTCAAGACTTATGGCATGTTCTCCAGTCTTTCAGCAGTAATTCAATCATGGCTTTGAAGAAAAGGAAGCTCGTTTAGCACTAGTCCTTATAAAAAAATGAAAAAGTGTACTGTTACAAAATCAGAATATCAAATGTCTCTACTCTACAAGCTAATATGTGGCAGGCATTGTTTTTGAAATAAACAGTAAGGGGACAACAGAATCAGAGATTATAAAAAGAAGTGGACATTATATCTCTTGATACACTTAAAATAAAACTATATAAAAAATACATTTGTAAGTTACACATGACCTAGTGCAGTTATCTTAAGAAACTCTCTAATTTAATATTATATTAGATACTGATTTCCATGCATGTCAATCCCGTCCATATTCAGTACTTTTTCAATAAACACAATTTGGTTTTAATTGTCAGTATTTTAAAAATTTGATTGATGTAAGGCTGACTGTGATCTAAATAGTAATTTCTTCTATTGAAATCTTCATTTCATCATGGTGTGTCATGTGCAGACCCAGGAGTTGAAATCAGTGATTCTAGCAGATCCCTTCCAACTCAACATATTCTATGGTTATATGGAGCAGTTAGAAAGATGAGGCCCAATGAGCCTATACAGATACTGACTCAATAACCGAGAGCAAACAGGATCACAAACAATGCCACAGTTCCGATGGACTGCCAGGGATACTAAGAGTCTGGGCCATCTGGCAGCAACAGCCAGTGACACAAATGCCACATGAAGGGAAGAGTAACACCAGCCTTTGGCTCCACTGATGGCAATGCAATTTGTTAAAGGCATGACTTACACAGGTAATGTGGACAGCATCCTGCCCACACTGTCAATGTCAATCAAAGGGCAAGGTATCAGGGGGCAGGGAGTCAACAGGTTGCCTATGCGAATAGTGTCAGCCAAGGGGCAGGGTGTGGGAAGCCAGGTGTCATTTTCTCCCCTTAATTCACTCAAATCATCACTTGACATGAAGTTGTAAGCAGGGTTCTAAAACCTGCAGTGTTCAAGAAACATAGAAGTGAGAAGCTGGCACATCAAAAGGCAGGTACCAGGGGTATCACATACCAAGCAACTCAGAATTCTCCATCAGGCATAACTGTAAATTCCAATCAAATAGCTCTAAAAATGTATGGTTTGTGACTTCTTTGTGTGTGTGTGTGTGTGTGTGTGTGTGTAGTGTTTCTTAATGTCATTCTTTGGAAACCAAAACTTTTCAAACACTTTGTAGCAAATCTTGCCTTGAAATTTCAGTACATAGTTATGTGATGTGATCTGGTTGAAAGGAAACTAAAGTTAATTGACAAAATCCTGCTCACTTCAATTTATTTTGTATGGATTCATGTGATTGTACATCCCTCTGATAATTGAGAGTAAAGTATATTCAGAGTAAGTTATAGACATTTATGATATTTTACCCTGATAATGAAAAACAGGCAAGTAATAATTTTAAATCTAAAATTTCAAAATCGGTAAATGGATTTCTGATTTTTATTGTAAAAAAATGAGACAGACATTCTATGTACAAAAGAACAAGTAAAGGATGAGAAGCTCTTTAACTGACATAGTATTGATTAGTTGGGTTTTTACTGGAACTAGTAGTCACAGTTTCAAAATATTTCTCTGTAGGATCTTACATCAAATTCTCAGAAGGTTTAAGCAGCTTTTTTATATTCTAATTTAACTGCCTAACATTTTCCTCATGTTGAAATAATCAACTCTGAATATGAATAGTTTGTAAGTTACTACCGAAAATACCAAGTAGTAATAAAAACTGTATTTCTGTCTGCTATTGTCATCTTAGTTGTGTTCATTATGTTATGTTAGTAACAGCTCATGTTACTTATATCTGTTTCTCTTCAGAACTCTTAGAGATTCGGGGGGGGGGGGGGGGATTAAATCTGTTTCTGCTTTTTTTTTGCTGCATTCTTTAAAGAATTTCTCATTGGACTTTGCCTTGCCTTACAGTCTGATCAACTGCTAGATGCCTTAATTACTTTTCCTAAAGTGATTACCCTTGTTATTTCTGCTTCTTCCTCACCTGGGAAATTTACATCTATGTCTTATAACTATCTTCTGTCACCCTTTTTAAACTCTGAAGCAAATCCATTTTCTATGTTGTATCTGCCTCTTCTACAATAAAAGACCTTTGACATCTTTCAGAGAGTGCAATGTTTCTTTTTCTGACCCTCTGTTCGTCATATACTTGAAAATTTTCTTATTAATCATACCCTGTTGTGTGACCTGACTTCTACTTCTCTAACTTTGGTTTCCTCATCTTCTTTTACACACAGCTCCTTTTACACTTCATTCTGTGGTCTTTTAATTTTTGTGTTTTCTGTTTTATATTACCCGCATAGGCTTTTTTTCCACTTAATTATGTTTGTCCACATTAATCTTCCTTCATTACTAGCATTGTTCAAGGTTTGTTGGTTGCTATTTTGTTCGGGTTTGGGTTTAATTCTAGATAAGTTGCAACTACATTGTTTATATTCACATTTTAATAACTTTCTTTTTCCTCATAATTTTAAACTACTCTCTTTCCCTGCTCATTTTGATGACTGGACACTCAGTTTAGGTTTAAGGGATGTTATTCTTCCCTTCCACTTCTAATAAGAATCATTATTTTAACAAAGGAACAGTTTCATAGTTTAAAGTACAACTGAGTTTCCTTCTTTTAAATTATCAGATTATATCTGTGTGGAAAAAAAAGATTCATGAATTTTATTAGTTTTCTTAAGATAGACAAGAACAGCATAGCCACTGATATACAATTTCACTGCATCCTACTAAAGTTTTCCACTAAAGACAAAACCCATATAGGCACAATCTCACAAGTCCTTAAAATAAGCACAACCTTAGAAATATTAATTCAACTGCATTTATAAAATAAACCTCTTTAATTTCAGGTTAAGTTGAAATTCTTCACTGAGATGAGAACAGAGTTTAGTATGGAAATTTCTGCCACATGTCAAAATGTGTGCATGTTTTGAAGACCTAACTTTGCAGTCCCCTTTGTTTTGGTCTTATATGATTACATAAAAGGATGCTTTCCATGTCAGTCTTGAAGAGTAAAGGTGCCAATAAAAGAGGCAAGTAGTGTTCAGTGTAATGAAAATGTCACCCCTTGAAATATGGTTACATAAGGATTGATTTCTCTTTTAAAATTGACCAGGGAAGCTATAAAGGCTACTGGTTTTGTGTACTTATTAGACATTAAATAATGACTAAGCCTGAAGAAAGCATAGCATTAAAAGAATTAAAGAATGCAAGCTCTATAATTTCTGGATTGATTTAATTTCCATTCTGTTTAGAGAAAAATAGCCATTAAAAAAAAATTGTAATGAAAAAAACTAAAAAAACCCTGATATATCTTCTTATGGCTGTTTTCCTGGGATGGGGAGAGTAGGTCCCCCTTTTACACAACAATGTAAATGGGAGTTAAATACATGCAATAAATTTACTTATATGTAATATTACTATCTAAAACTATAACAAATCTATAAATTGAGATTCAGACTTATTTCATTTACTTTGGAAATTAAACCAAATAACATGATTCTGAATAACATTGTAATTTAATGCAAGTTATGCATTCATATAGTTTTTTTATATTATATAAATGTTTTATTAATTAATATAGTAACTTTCTTTAAGTTTCCCACAGTATAGAACTTAACAGTGATTTGATAATATAAAAAATGTCATTAAGTAAGAAATTCATGATTTGAGAAAGTGTTAGAGTGACTTTAGGGAATTATTCTTTTTCAGCGTACCTCACATGACTTCTGTCAATAGAGGAAAAAAATAATGACAAGTAGAAAATATCTAGGTTTTGTAGTCCATAGTTAAAATGAGAGTTATGCTTACACTTGCACAATGGACTGTTGATCAGGCTATCTGCAGTAGTATCCTTGCTGTTGGTCTCCTGAAATTAGAAATCCTGTTAGAAGGAAAAGCATGCAAACGCAAGCATGTTTTCATAGATCCCACAGGTTTGTAGTCTGAGATTTCGCAAAAAAAAAAATCTCTTTATCTAGATTTATGCATAATACACAGAGTGGAGAGTTAGATAATAATAGAAAAAAAAAATCAGAAAATTTGCTCCTCTCACCTAAGCACAACAACAACAAGTCTAGGAGCAATTAGACTTTTCCTTCATTATGGTTTCCCACAAATTCTTGCATTTTTGGCTCTCAAGTACTTTGGAATCAAGGAAAAAGTGCTTTCTAATTTTGGGAAAATAGAAACAGGTGTATTTAGATCAGAAGCTCTACTGTAGCCTATCTAAACCAAAATATAATTTGGCTTGATATTTTTCCCTAGAGACAGTGATGTACCTCACCATCTTGAGGCAGATAAGGTTATTAATGAACTGCTGAGAGATGATAAACTGTGATTACAAAAAATACTGATGCAGTTAATAAAAGTATTGAAACTTAAATCATACTGGAGGTTTTGCTGAATAAAAACCAGAATAAAACTAGATAAAGAATATTTTTATGATTTCAATATAATATAAAAGACTTTCTGTGGTACCTTCACTAAATACATAAATATCTATTTTTTCGGTCACATTGGCTCCTCATACTGTTCAATATCACATTTCAGTAATAGCTCTGCCTGTTTACAGGTAAGGAACTAACTCTACCCAAGCAAGGTGTCAATATATGGTTTGGACAGAAATGTCTACTATACACTGAAATAACAGTTAAATGTTCAAGCATGATTCTTTTCCAAAAGATTCCCACTGGTTTACTGAAGTTACCCACTCATATTCAGGTGTCTGAATCCTATTCCCTGGAGTTTCTTATTTACTCCAACTCATTACAGTGTTGAGTTCCAGGTTTCAGTGTTGAGTTCAGCATAGACCCTTACAGAACCTTACAATTCAGACGTGATGGTTCTGAATGCCTACCTTGTTGTTTTCTAGGGAACACACTCTTTTATGTGTTCAAAGGAAAAAAATTTCTTTGTCATTGAGTCCCCAATTGCATTATCACAGCACATGCAACATGACTAAAACCAACATTCATAATTTCTGATCCTTTCTCCAAAATAGTGACAAGTCAGTAATGCAACATTTTCATGATACATATAAATATTTTCATCATTTGAGTGTTGCTCACAGTATCTTTGCCAAAGATATCTTATGCTCACAATGACCTGGATGCATGGTTGTGGTAACATTGTGTCCCTTAAATCAATGGGATTGAACAAGTGAAGAGATGAAAACTTTTATTTCATATGTCCTCCCTCTTAGGTGGGGACTCTAATACATTCCACAGTTAAATCTTACCCCTACAAAAGAAAATGAAAATAGTTTTACTGATGCATTAAGGAGTTGCTCAGTATTCAAATATGTGTTCATTATTGCAAATATATGGTCAGCTAAAATCAGATTAAATGAAATATCAATATTCTTCAAATATTTACTTAATTTCACTGCTAGGGTAGTTCTAATCATTTTAGGAAGATTCTAGTGTTCCGTTTTCCATTCACATAATTGTAATGGCCTTTGCTTTTTAACCCACTGCATCACATAGGTTTGATCTAAAGTCCATCAAAGTCCATGAGTCTTTTCAAGGAAAGATTCAAATGAAGTTCTTTTCTTTTAATGTAATTCTTCAGAAAGCAGCAGTGATTCCCAAGGAATGAAGATACCAGGTAAGGCAGTTTTTATATTTAGATCTTTTGCATGTTTGGAATTGCCACATTTTCTACGTCCACAAAACATCATGTCTTCCTTTGAGTACACATTAAAATGAAGAAATAATCAATTTTCTACAGGGACCAGAACTGTTCTGACATCTTTGTCTGCAACATGGGTAGTAGGATTGAGAGTACCCTCAGCAAGTTTGTCAACACCACCAAGCTGTGGTGCAATAAACACACTGGAGGGAAAGGATGTCATCTAGAGGGTCCTGAATAGGTCTTGGGGGTGAACCTGTATGAATCTCATGAAATTCAACAAGGCCAAGTGCTAGGTCCTTTACTGGAATCAGGACAATCACAAGAGAAAACACAGACTGGATCCAAATAAAGAATGGATTGATAGCAGCCCTAGGGAAAAGGACATTGACAGTATTTTTGAATGAAAAGCTTGGCATGAACCATCAATGTGCATTTGCAGCACAGAAAGGCAACCATCTCCTGGGCAGCATCAAAGGAAGTGTCACCTCCTCCTTTACTTCCCTCTCATGAGATACCACGTGGAGTACGCTGAGGGCCTCAACATAAGACAGACAAGGACCTGTTGGACCAAGTGCAGAGGAAGGCCACAAAGATGGTCAGGGGGGTGTCCTGCACAGACAGGCTGAGAAAGCTGATGTTGTTCAGCCTGGAAAAGAGAAGGCCCTAGTAAGACCTTCTTGCAGCCTTCCAGTCCCTAAAGGGGGCCTACAAGAAAGCTGAACAGGGACTTTTCATAAGGTCATGTAGTGATAGGGTAAGGGAATGGCTTCAATCTGAAAGATGACAGGTTTAGATTAGATATTAGGAAGAAATTATTCACTATGAGAGTGGTGAGTCACTGGAACAGATTGAGATATTGTAGATACCTCATCACTGGAAGCTTTCAAGGTCAGGCTGGATGGGGTTTTTGAGCAACCTGATCTAGTGAAAGGTGTTCTTTCCACTGTCACGGAGGTTGGAACAGATGATACTCAAGATCCTTTCAAACCCAAACTCCTCTATAATTCTATGATCAATTGAATAACCTTGTTGCATATGTGAATGTCCTTGATTTTAATTTTGTTGAAATGTTACACAGCGAATAATTGCCAGCTGATTATGTAAGACAAACTTCAAGGAGGAAAAAAAATAGTCACTTATCAACACTGGAAACTTAATCTAACTAATTTTCTGATAAATGAAAATTGCTATGCTCAATTCAGTAACTATGAACCCACAATACTGTAGAAAATTATTCATATAATTGTATTTAAAAGTTCTCCTGTCTAGAATGAAGATTGTAAGCTGTCTGTTTTCCTGGGCTACATTTAATAGCTTGATCCTGAAAATGTAGAATTCAGTCGTTACCCTGAATGTAATGAGAATGTAAATATAAGTTACTTGCCTGAATATATGTTTGCCGAATTGGCTTCTAACATCTCTGTTTTCAGGATACAGTGTGTTCATTTAGATATATACTAATGGGAGACATGCTACTAAATCTCTGTGTATCCCCATGAAAATTGAGACATAGAAGAAAAGATATTGGAAGCTTTTATTCATAATACTACCATAGTTATTATGAATAAATCGCTTAAGCTATTTGACCTTTTTTTTATGAATAAATGTAAAGCTATTTTGTTCCTTTGCTAGACAAGAAAAATTGCTTGGGTACTTTGTGTGATTTTTTTTTTCCCCCCAAAGAATAAATTGTTACATTTAACAGGAATAGGTCTTTGCATATTGTAAATGTTTTTGTGCCAAAAAATTCCTTTTTATGTGTTTGGGGTTCATACAGGGCTCAGAACCTGGCATCTGGTTTAAGTTAGTCCAATGTTTTTTGTTATAAATCTAATAACTTTGAAGACAAATACTAAGGCAATGGCCTTGTGAATATATGAGAAAACGTTCCTGTGTCTACAGTTCTCCTTTTTAAATAATATTAGTCTGTGAATCCTCATAAATAAATAATTAGTACTGAGAAACAGTGAGGGTGTTTATGCCTTTTTTTTTTTAATGTTTGGAGTTGATCTTTGCCATTCTTTAGTCTTCCAGGTTTCCCTACCAATTAACTTAGCTCTACTCAACAAAGATTTTCTTGGATGCAATTTTATCATATTCCATCACACTCCTTTTTTCTGGTATCAAATTCATATTGATTTAATAGCAGCTGATGTATTTCTCTGGCATAATACTACCTACTTTTGAACACTGTTGGTGGCTCAGATGTTTTGGACATTGAGACAGAGGCCTCAGTAGAAATGAGGCTAATACCTTTTCTTTGTGTGGGTCTGGTAAACTGCAGATTACTTCACCAATATTGTCCATCTGTGCCATTTCTTTTACTACCACTTGACTGATATTATCAATCTCTTTATATCTACAACGACTCTTTGGCATTTCTTTGCACCACCATCCGCATAAAAGAAAATTACAACTATCCTCAAAGGCATAGAAAATATAAATGTTGTAGTCACATTTTCAGATATTTTGACCTGAACTTTTACTTCTTATTCTATTTTTATTATTTCCCTTTGGCTAAAACAGTCTTATTGCTGTTTTTACAGAAGTCTCCTTTGTAGTTTTCATTGTCTCAAGCAAATTATACTTATTTCTCATTCATTTATGCATCTTTATTCTCTTCTCATTTGAAATATACTACATATTTTTAGGTTTTTGCTAGAATAATGTAGGTCAAATTAAACTTGCTCTAAAAGTATTACATTTTCTCCAATAGCAATACATTGGGCCTCAGATGAGTCACTAAAGTACAGGTTTCCAAATTGCAGCTCTATTAGTTGTTAAAAATTACCTTTACCCTAGGCGTCCTTTCAAATCCAAAACAAATATTTGGCAGCAATAAGTCTTAATGAAGATACACAATAAAATAATGCTTCTCCATAACCTTCTCCCTTGCATTTTAAAAGTTCAGCTCTGTAACAAAATTGCTTTAGCTGAGCTCATCTCTTGATTCTCCTGTTTTAGTAAATGATTAGTCTTCAAGGATGTTTCTGGGAATATTAGAAAATACTGTTAAAACATGAAATTTGAACTCAATAGCATGAATAATCAATAGAGAAATACAATCCCAAGAATTTATTTCTTTAGTCAAGATGTTCCAAGAGTTGTATAACTGAAAAATTTTATTTAATGATGACTTACTTATTCTTCTTGAGCAAAAAAAAAAAAAAAAAAAAAAAAACAAATAAAAAAGAAAAAAACAAAAAACCCAAACAAATAAACAGACAAAAAACAAAACAAAACAAAAGAGAATAGACCAGTCACCAAAGGAACCAAGTTCAATACATGTATTCCTACCTATGTCATATTCATTAAGTGAGACAATCTACCCTCATCACAACAGAAGTATATATTATATATACATTTATATGTGAGAACATAGAAGGGAACATTTGATTTATTATTTTCTGGTTTATTTTACTTCTGAACCCAATTGCAAGAAAATTGAAAATGGAAGAATCAGAATTTAAATCTCTAACTATTGCAAAAGACTCACCTCAAGCAACTGGTCCATTAGGTAACAGAGAGGTTTTGTATTTACAAAACGAAAGAAACACAAAGCTGGGTGGTTTTTTTAGAAAAGCAGCTACAAAGGAGAAGAATTTATTTTGAACAAGACCTTGAAGATTAGGGTTATGATGTACCATATATTTTTATATTTCCAGAAGACTGTGGGAGATTATATCTTTAAAATCATGTACTTACCATGCCATAATATTTTGGGGACATCATAAAATGCATAAAATGAATATTTGTGCAGTTTGGTTTTCAGAGGTATCACTGATCGAAAATGTGTACTTATCTCTATGATAGATGTTGCTGCTGTTAAGTATTATAATACATTAACTATTACTTTATCATGTCTACATTACATTCAGATATTGAAATTAAGTAGCCACATGAACACGTTATTCACTTGTCAAAAAAATGTTCCTAGCAAAGATATAGTCCTTAAAAGAAGGTTTGAGAAATACATATGTGAAGAGATAAAAATATATATAAAGTTATGTTTCTTGTGTAACCTATCCTGTTAAGCTTTGAAACACTGTAGAAGGTTTTCTATACAATCAGCAAGCATTAACATTTCAAAAGTGATTGCATTTTCTAATGGAAAAACACCTTCAGATATTTACTGTGCTAAACAAATCTGTCAGTATGGATCTTTTTTTTTTATTATTTATTAAAACTCTAGTATGTTAGAAAGAATAATTATGATACTGTAGAAAACCTTTTGGGACGGAAAATTGACTATAGCACAAAACATTTATAACAGGACCTAAGGATTAATTTTCATATGAAGTGAAACATTAGAAACTACATATACGTTGTTTCACCACTCCATGTCCCATCCATGGGACAATCCATATGGTGGGTTGAGGTGATGTCTACTAATTTTAAGAACAAAGAATGATTTGCATGTGAAAAAGAGGCATTAATGGTAAGGAGAAAAAATTAACACATGAAATGTATAACTTGGCACCAAACTTAAATGCATTAATTATTATGATTAATGCTAGTGTGAGAAACATTCACAATTCAAACAACCTAACAATTCAAAATAAGCAATATTATATAAGAATTTTTACAGCATAGATTAGTTTCAGCTGCATTTTTCACACACAAAGTGCTTATAGTATATCCCTGAGCACTTTTCATAGGCTTTTCATAGGCTGTTGGTTTTACTTTTCAGTATTACCTTGTTCACTGTTCCACTTTGACCTACCCATTTAAACTAGGACTGTGTCCATTCCCCCCTTGTACTGTGATTACACTCATCCATCATAGGTGTCCACGTGCCATTTTTATGTCTATCTTTTATCCATATTTCAATCCCAAGACTGCATTTCCCCTAAAACAAAAAAAACAAAAACAACCAACAACAACAACAAACAACAAAAAAAAAATACAAAATACCAACCAACTAAACCCAACAAAAACCCAATCGAAAACAAACAAAACCAACAAAACAAACAAACAAAAACAAAAGCAAAGCTTTGGAGAACAAATAAATAAAAGAAAAACATATAACTTATGCTGCTGTGATCAAACTTCTACTATTTACAGCATACCTATTCAGTGGCACAGCGTTCATAGTCAAAATGAAATAAAAATATTTTCTCTGAAAAGAGCTTATCTGAATTCTTTTACTAAAGTACAAATCTTTAGGTAATTTGAAACAACCAAATAAATAATCACTAAATAAACAGGACCCTATCACATAACCTGAATATTTCTTACCCCCCCCCAAAAAAAAATACCTAAAATATAATCTGCATTGCTTAACTTTGCAGCAAACTTATTTAGTGTTCATTATCTTTACTGTTTCACCTTTAAAATCTTGAGCAACGTGATTCACTATACAATAAATTCTTGAGGCACAGATAGGAAACAAAGTAGGAAAGCATTTTATTTAACATTGAATAACTTTTTTGTAAAAAAAGAAAGTTTTCTCTTGCTTGTTAAAATAAGATGAGAAGTTTTCTATTAACAAGGCTGGGAAGCCTTAGGGGCCACTGAAAGCTTCTTAATTGCATATTTAATTAGAAATGTGCTGGAGAGCTGGTGTTCAGCTTTTCTGAAGCTCATAGTTCTTGACAAAATGTCTGCTTTTAAGACATTTTGTCTCTTGAAATGTTTTCTAAAAAGTGGGTTAAACACAAGAAGTTTTAATTTTACCTATTTTCACTTCAAAGCAATTTTACTGTTTTATCAATCCTACTGTAAAACCAAGGTGAAACGATATCTTCAAAAGTAAGCACTTTCAGGTAAAATAAATCTTCTAAAAAAAGAAACTGTAAAGAATCTAACAATTTGTTGCTCTGCCTAGCTCACCGGCAATGATAGAAGATGAAAGAAAGAGAAAAGAGGAGATTATGTCTACCTGTTCCAGGTACAAAGCTTGCAAAAGCAAACCTCCATGCAGTTTATCCAGTACCCAGTGTCTGGAGCTGAAGCAAAATAAATTCAAAAATAATTTCTTTATATTCTGGGTAGAATAATGTTGACAGCACTGCCTGCAGTTGTCAGGATGGACAGCATTTGCTCTGTACCTGGACAAAACATGACAAGCCCAGTATGTCTTCTCCCCAGTGCTTGGTCACACCGCCTCTACTAAAAAAAGTTTTCTGACAGAGGTTTGCTTGAAATTTAGGTTGCCTCAGATGTGCTAGCTTCCCCGAGGTAATTTAATGGATAAAGGAGTGCAGCCCCAACAAAAGCTGACAGCACTTCAACCCTCAGCATTACAGGTATGAATATACATTAGTTACATCTGGACAAAAATGCTTCTGAAACACAGGCCAAACAAGTAAAGCTGCTGACTTTTTAATGAAACACATTCAGTGTTTGAATAAGCATAGTGTTTTAGAGGAAGAATGGAAAGCTTTTCTGTTGTTTTACATGATGAGCCCTGTTTTCGAAATAGTGTGTATTAAATAAGTTAGAAATACATGGGAATTAGTTGATTAAAATTGTGATAATGTACAATGAAAAGTAAATATATGCTAAAAGAGAACTAAATAACATGTTATATTGTACAGTACAGTTAAATGGACAGAATGTGCAAATGCCTTTTCATATACACAAAGGAGAAATTCACCAAATTTGACATGATATTCAAGTGGTCAAAAAGCTTTACAAGAACGTGAAAGTGCTAATGCGTTTCCATCCTTATATCACCTTAACTCAATAGCACAGCCGGAGACCTGAGATTCATTGGAGTGTTATACTCAGATAACTTAATCTATGCCTTTCATTACTAGTAAAATACAAGTGTTGTACATACAGATCTTGTATTAACACCAGAATAGATTTTTTTTTATTATTATTATTATTTTCAGAGTGAATCACATTCATATTTCATGGTAGTCCACATATTTGATGATAGAACTTGACAAATGCATTTGAAGGGTAGGAAATAAAGTTTGCTAGAAAAAACTTCATTTGAGGAAATAGACTTGAATATCACCTGAGACTAGCTCTTATGAGGCTCTTTCATTCAATTTCTATCATCCATGATTTTCAAGCTTATCTAAAATGCCATCTGTTTAGAATTATTTCAAGTATACCTTTGAATATTCAAAGACTAATCTTTGAGAGTAATAACACATTCAATTGTCTCCTGCTCTACAAATATATTTGTTTCATTTAATAGTTTATTATTTATTTATAAATGGGGAAGTTCTTTTATATGTTTACACACTCTCTACAGTAGTAGAGACTAAGTAAATGCTTCAGACTTGGCTATAGAGTAGAGACAACTAATTCTGGTTGGCAAATATGTTCACAATATCCAGAAGTGACATCATTATGTGCAAGAAGAGTATTCACATTTTTAATCATGACCTATACAAATTGAAGTTACAGATTTGACACAGTTTTTTTGAAATTAGAATAGGGTTAATTCATTCCCACCTTTTCTTGTGAAACCAGAGTTGTGTACATTGATTAATTGTTCCTCTTTTCTTAAGACTAACACAAGTAGAGTTCAGTCTTGTCCCTTGCTACACAAAACTCTAAAACACAGGTGTGAGGTAAGATGAGTGCCATTATCATCAGTACACCAGTGATGTTCAGTTCTGTGCTTCCACATTAAAACCAAATAGACCTGGTCCTTCACTAACTCTGTATTTGGCATAGACAGAGACCTGAGGGAAAGCTGGCATGTTTAGCCTAAATCCTGTTAAAGCCACATGATGTGGCCTAGGAAGAAAAATTCTTTGAGGTAGTGGCTGATGGCTATGACTGTACCTCCTGTTGAAAGCACCTGCCAAAGGAGTTCCAAGTTTACGGACAGTCCTAAATTCTTACTAAATTATTGTTGATGTTGGATGTACAGACAGCCACAACAGCTGAGAAAAGTCTGAACTCCATGTAGTCAAGAGTGACTCAGTTTTTGCCATAGTATCTTTCCTTCCTCTCTCATGTTCCCAGGCAAAACGAAACTTTTCTAATATCATCTGGGTAGGATGACCCTTTTAATTACATGTTTGCATATTTTTATATATCATTATAAACTAAATATCACACAAAGAGAAATTGAAAGAAGGCTCGAGTGATTTTCTTTGGCTTAGAGTTTTCTGAGAGAGAAAGCAAAGAGAATTGCCTTAGTGATCCTTCAATCTAGGGATATTCACTGCATCTACTGAAAACCCATTTGCAAAAATCCCCACAGACAAGAGCAGTATCGACAGAAAAGGCTAGTGCAATAAAGTTGAAGCTATCATCTGTCCCTATCATTTTCTTTAAAAGCTGTAGTGAATGAGTTATCCCAGAAAAAAAAAAAAAAAAAAAAAAAAGAGAGAGAGAAAAAGATCCACTGGGTATTTTGTGCATCACAGCAGCAGATTTAAGAATCAGACTCACAGTCTTTATCTCAAATATTTTTAATTTAGATTGACTTTTTATAGAAGAACAATGAAGAATGAGATACAGTTGAAAGCACTACAAATAAATGATAATGTTTTACTCGTTTCATATTAGTTCCACATTCTTAAGCTTTTTAGTAACCAAATTAGTTAACATGTCTCTGCAGATACGCTTAATTCATAAGACTTAAAATAAGAAAAGTCTTAAATGGAGTAGGATTGCAAAGCAGGCTGGCTGCTTGCCATATTGGCTTGAACTACTGACATATTTTCCCCGGCATTTCAACATTCAGTTTTACAGTTACAAATGGTTACTGTTCTGCTTTCAAATAAGTCCTTGTTTATTTTCAAGATAAAAAATCGCCATTAAAAAAACAAACAAACAACAAAAAAACAACAGCTTAAAGGATTGTTTCAGGTCATTTAAGGTTTCTCAGAAGAAATTATTCTCTTTAATTTGCAAAGAAATATTGCTTTTAAATTCGATGAAATCCTCAGGTAAAATATTTTCAATATCTTCTATGATTTCTTCACCAGATTTAAGAGTACCCTTTACATGTGTTGGCATAGTCCTTTCAACATGTCAAACAGGCTGAGCACCATTGCTTTCTGAATTCAGTTCTTCCAAACTGCCCTGGATAAATGCATGGGGTTTGTTTGTTTGTTTGTTTGTTTGTTTTGTTTGTTTGTTTGTTTTTCTATTTCCTTTTTTGTTTCCTTGTCATCTGTGAAGAGACATGAAGACCTGCGTTGTTTTTGGTTTTTTTTTTTATTTTCCTGTGACTCATAAGACTGCACCAGAGTTTGTGAAGCATGCTTCTACTTTTAACAAGCTTCAGGGAAGAAGTTCCTTTGAGTGACTACTCATTGCTGAAGGAATTATTTTCTAACATCAGCAAATAAAAGACACATAGCTCTTTTGTAGCTGGATGGAGTCTACAGAGGATTAGAGGACATCAAAAGAAAAAAAAAAAAGTGAAAGAAAAATGAAGAAACATTCTTCTATCTGAAATTTAGAAGGATTTCAAGAATTTAGAAGAATTTAAAGAAATTTAGACTTTTTGAAACAGAACTGAAATTAGATATGGAAGCCAAGGAAAATCTGAAAGGATTCACCATAGGAGGTGAATCAGGGTGACATGGCAATGCGCTGCATTTTTAAACAAAGATTTGGATTCTCAATGACAATTTCTACATTGTTATTTTATTTTCTGACAGCACCCAGCTTTTGTCTTTCAAAGCAGTCTGCTTCATAGAATCTGAAACAAGTCAGCATGATTAGAAAGACTCTCTTTTTCTGAGAACAGGTTGCCTACATCTAGCAAGGCACCTGGTCCTATCTAATAGTTTCTATATTGTCCCACTTTGCACAGACTGACCGACAGTTTGTGGTGTGTAAGGCGGCAGTATTGTCACCATCAAGAGATCAGCAGGAGTCAATCAGTTGATCACAGGTCAGTAAGCACCAGGGATGTTGTTTTGTAGAGTCCAGCATTATCTTCTTGCAAAACAGGAGCTCAGTGGCATAATCCCACTTCCCCCACTACCTAATTCAATAAAATTGCTAGGGCAAATATAGCAAGCTGAGCACACATATCTATATAAGTGTGTGAATACCTTTGCATGCATACGTGTGTGTGTGTGTGTAGGTAACTCCATACATAGAGCCGTGCATCAGGATAGGTTGTAACTGGGTTTTTTTCAAATTTACCTGCTTGATACCAAAGTAGCTGCATACAATCCAAGTGGTCTTGTTGACTAACCATGTCCTCTATGTCAAAATCACATTTGAATTCAGAAGGTATTTACAAGAAGAAACTCAGAGGACCCAGTGATTTGCTGTTCTTCACCAGCGTGCAGTTTTATCAGTGCTGGATTCCCAGCCTCGTTGAGACAGTTGAGGTAAAAAAATTTGAGTTTTACTTAATCTTGCATCTTCCATATATAATTAAAAGAGAAACTACCTGATGTACCACAACAGACAACTTACAAAATGTAAATACTAAAGTTGGTTGCAACATTTGTTGCTGGAATAACGTACTTTTGTTTTGCAGTGACACCTGCATTTCTTCCATCCATCCATCTGGAAGTCTTGGATTTTATCATAGCTCTAAGTTTCAAATTTGGCAATATTTTTCAGGTTTACAGTCCCATTTTGATGATCAAGTCTCATGAAAGAATAGTTATATTTTCCTTCACTTTCATTAATTATGCTCTATGTCTAGTGGATACTATGCATAAATATACTGTTTTAAAATATTAAATTTATTTCTTCATATGAGACAGGGCTTTTTAATAGATTTTTTTTTTGTTTAGCTGGTATGTTATTTAAAAATTAAAAAAAAAGTTGACTAAAAAGAAATTGATACTTACAGTAGCATTGTAACAACTAATTTTTCTACCATGGGCCTAAAATGCACTTATATATAGCATGAAAGTTAACTATCATATAAATTGATTGCTTTATTCCAAATCTGAATATTTTATTCACCTTTCACTTGCTAATTCTCTCTCCTTATTTTTCTTATCATGCAATTCCAAAAAATTAAATCAAAACCATGTATGCATGCAAATTTCCCCAAACAGTATATACTAATTATTTACTTGAGGACAAAGTGTTTCTGGAGGGCTTCTTGAAGAAGAACCAGATGTTTATTATGAAAAATAAATACTGTTTATTCTTGTAGGAAATTCCAAACCAACATCTAAAGCCTTGGAATATCTTTTGCCTGAACAGCCACAGAGTGCCACAGAAAGTTCATGGTCTCTGGACTGGCCACAATAAGTAAGAAAAGATCACACAAAGGAACTGTCACCCTTGAACACATTCACTGTGCAAGTATTTTAACCTTGAAATGTAGTTGAATGGGAAACACCTTCCTGCTTTCCTGCTGTGACTGAAATTTCAGGAGCAAACAATGCCCAAGCTTCTTAGCAGGACTAACTAAGGACATTATAAAAGAACACATCAAATTAATAATCTGCATTCTAGTAACACTTCACAGGTTACTGAATTACACTATGAAACTTTGCCCTTCAAGACTTTGATCCTGTCTGAGACTTCATACAGAGAGGAAGAAAAACTATAATTGTACTTGAAAAGGAATAAGAGTGATTGCTTATGCAAAACAAGTCTATAAAATTTCCAACTGTGACAAGTCTAGAAGCTGTGGTATATTTAGTAGCAAATTAATAGTGACATGGTCTTCAGACTTCTCTGAATGCACAGTGGGAAGCAACATCAATCACTTTTCCTGCTTCTTTCCACTCCCTCAGCTGACTCCAAAACACACATCTAATCCATTTATATCATAATTAATCCTGGCCTTTACTTAAATGTTACTCTTTTCTACTTGACATCTTCTGACTCCCACAAATGCATATTAAGGTATGTCAGAGAACAGTATTTTGATTGCAACATGCACCACAGAAATCTTCATATGGTCTACCTATGAACAAGTCTAGGGGAAACAATATTTGTGATGTTACCTTTGATAAATCCTAGAATTATAGAAAGATAGAATAGGTTGAAAGGTGCCTTAAAGGTCATATAGACCAAACACCCTACAACTTCCATGAGATCAGCTTACTCAAAGCCCCATTTGACCTGGCCTTGACTTCCAGGGATGGGGCATCAACAGCTTCTTTGGGCAACCTGATCCTGCGCCTCACCACACTCACAGCAAAGAATTTCTTCCTTATATTCACCCTAAATTTACTTTCATTCAATTTTAAACCATTGCCTCTTGTCTTGTTACTAGAGTAATTGGTAAAAAGACTCTCTCCATCGTTCATATAAGCCCCCTATAGATATTGAAAGGCTACAATAAGGTCTCTCTGGAGATTTCTCTTCTGCATTCTGAACAACTCCAACTCTCTCAGCCTTTCCTCATAGGAGAGGTTTGCATTCCTTTCATCATTTTTGTGACTCTCCTGTGGACCTGCTCCAACAGGTTCATGTCTTTCTTCTACTGGGTACTCCAGGTGTGATCTCACAAGAACCTATCAACTGCCGCATTTCCAGATATTACTTCTGAGAGCAATCGTACTTCAAAGACCTAAAAGGAGAACCTCTACTTTGTGGATTCCAAACTCAGACAGAAAATATTTGTCTAGATAGCCACCTATTTCTCTCAAATTTTTCAGCAGAAGCTTTCTCAAATCTCACAAAAGACTGTAAAGGTGGTTTTGTTCGTTTCTTGTGGGGGTTTTTCCAACTCTAATAAAATCCCACAGAATTTAAATCTAGGTGTTCAAAAACTATTTTAGTCTTATCACAAGTGTAAGGCAATGATCTATAGTTGCCGAAAAGTTACAACATTAAGAGAGGTTAAGTAAATGTTAGATGTTTAGACTATCCACCAGATCGACTGATAAATCTTAGAAAAGAGTCCTCCCTGGAACACCATTACACACTTGTGAGGTGCATTCTCTATTAAATGTCTGAATAAAATTCACCTGTTTTGAAATCTTCTTTTAATAACATATTAATTTAAATATTTATTAATTTATATATCTCTAGATCTGTAATCTGTATTTGAAATGCTTTTCTCTATGCTTTTTCTAAGATACATAAAATTAAAGGATTTCTATTTGCTGTATCATTTACAGGTTACAGACTGTAGATCTTACTTAACACATACACTGATAATTATTTAACTACATCAAGTGCAATATCAAAGTATTTTCTAAGCTGAAATGTGAATGTTATGTAAAGTCCATACTAGCCCCTTTTTAAAATTATGTTATATTAACAGCAGTATTTTGACACTTTTATAAGAATTTTATTTCTGATCCAGACTTAATGTATTCAGAAAAACTAGTCTGCAATGCATGCATTCGGGGCAATGCACTGTGAATTCAATCATCATTTCTATGTTCAGAAGGGAAGAGATAAAATGTAATATAACAGGACACTACTTCACTGCTCTAGAACTGGTTGCCATATAAAAACAGAAAGGTGATAAAAATGGATATCTAAATTTCATGAATTCCACAAATATTTTAAATGCAAAGAAGGATTTTTTTCTTCCTGCAAATACATTATTACTGGAGAGCATTTAATATTTAAAGATGCTGAATGTTCACAGCATGTCTGAGAAACCTCACACCCTCCCCTGATGTTCATCATGAACTGAAAATGCTCAGAATCTTGACGGAGCAAGCCAAAAGCAATCACTTAATATGAAATTTGTCCAAGTTCCTACTGGGGATGATGGGGAGTGGTAAGATATATTTTTATACAGTGGAAAGCAAGCTTTGCGCTTTTCAGACAGATTCAAGAAAAACTGTTTGCCTTGAGGATGTCACAGGCTACTTACAAAGTCTGTCAGTGTTGCACCTTCTGTTTAAGCCCCAAGAAGCAAAAATCTTTGAACATTAGGGAAGAGTCAGAAAATATATAAACTGTGTCACTGAAAAGGTCAAGAACAGGAGCTTATGTTGTAAATGCTAGAAATTTCTCCTGTTCCAGGCTGGCCAAGGAAATTGAATACAGTGGCCAAGAAATATAGAACCTGATATAAATCATAGAAAGTTAAATAAAAATATCTCATTGCTTTCTCTGAGCCTTGTAGAAAGGCTACAGTTTCCTGTTTAATCAGTCTGTTATTCTTTCTGTTAGCCCCTCTGGGGAACTGGAAACAGTTCCACATCTATCTGTAGATGTTGCACAACTTCAAGTTGTGCTGATTGATCACTATTTTTCTTAGTGCTCTGGAAACAAAAAATGAATACTTGTCTCATCTTTCTTTACAAAATAACCTCTGATGCCTTTATGATCCTTCCGGAAGAAAAAAGGAAGGGCTTAAAGAGATAAGAATATATAGGCTTTCACACAAGTTGTTTTAACTTACAATCCTAATGATTAGAAAGGTCACTTCAACATTCCTGAACACATATGAAAATATAGTTACATTTTGGCTACATTAAGAAAGGCTAGTGCCTGTGAAGCTAGTGGAGGATTTTACTTTGCTCCAGAAATCTCAATTAATTTAGACGTCATAAGTGTTCTTTACTTTTCCACAGTTACACCATAATTATTTTTTATAAAACCATACATATTTTATTGCATTTTTAAAGTACTGTGGTATCTATCAGTTTCTTCAATATTTGGCTTGAGTATGAGGTGTCCAGCATTTTACAAGATATGTTTCTTTGCAGTTTGCTATCTACACATTTGTGAAAGAAAAGTTGAGATAACTCATTTCAATCTGGATACAATTCTCAACAGTGAGACAGAGGATACCTCATTTTTTTTTTTTTTTTTCCTCTGTTCTGAATCTTAAATTAGAAATTTAAATAGTTTTATGGTTTTCTCATAAATAAAACATTGACAGATGAGTTCTAGATCTTTGTAAATACCTCATATGGTCAATACTTTTTTTGGTTCAGTGTGGGTATTGAAAAATAATGTGAAATTTAAAGGTAAAATTTAATTAGAAATATTTGGCATCTAGATGAATATTGTTCTTTAACTAAATGGTGTTATGAACAAAATAAGAGAGTAGTCTCTATTTTCCACCTTAAGGCACTTATGTCAAGTCACTAAGCCTATGGCTTTGTCTTCTCTCTCTTCTTTGTTTGTTTAAATCTTTCAGTTGAAAACTGACATTCATCAACTATATGTGTTAGATCACAAGGAAAGTAACAGAAAATGGTTGATTCCAGTAGTCTTGAATATTTTATCCTTCTACCAGGCAAAGTTCAGACGTTCATAGTGATGGTAAGGAGTTATCAATCAGTTAAGTAAAATAAAAGAGATTCTCAAACCATAAGTCTTTTCTTACGGGAGAAATTTGACACCATTTTTTATAAAATGTTATCAGCAGAATTTGTAATTTTACTTCAAATTAGAACTAATAAACTCTCAAAATCAGTCTCTCAGTCCCTGAGTATATCAATTCCATTCCATGAACATGAGCCTGCAAAATAATGTTGGGAACTTCATACTACAGAGAAATTCAGATATCCTTGAAATCTAATAATAAATATCATCTATGCACTAGCAATGAATATTAAATGCAGATTCATCTTGCTGTCAGACTTGAATATAAGATATAAAATGAAATAAACTAGAATTTATTCATATTAGGAACATTTTTTTACTCTTCTGCCTACTTGCATATATTAGTATAATAAATAGTGAAATAAAAACTTCTGTATTGTTCATAAGCTAGTAGTTATTTGTTGCCATGTTTCTTTTGGCAGATAATTTAACTTATGTTGCATTATATTTATGGTCTATGGCTGAATCCTGAATCTTAAGTTAATTGAGACCTTATGACAAGATGAGGATGGACAACACAATGGGAAGACAGTAAGATATTCTAGAGATTGTTACCGAACCTCCTGTCTCCAGTGGTAGTGCATCTTTAGAGGAGAAAAAAAATAGTTCAGCCTAATGAAAAAGAATCTGCTTTGTGACACTGAAGTAATGGATTATTCCAGACTGAGAGGGTAAACATTTCTGAGAGGTGCACAAACCATTTTCCAACTTCTTTATCTTTTTTTCATCCTTTTACATTTTGATTCTAAGCCTTGAGAAAGAGAACCTCTCTATAAGTATTCTCAAACATTAAAGCCATTCAGATAGGGATTGGAGGTAATCATGTCTCCTGTCTGTGAGGATGACCTCATCTGAGTACCAAGTATAGACATGACACACCTAATGGCACTCATCTAGCTCCTGAGGCATTTATCCCACACACAAAGTCACATGCACTGAACACAATTATACTCTGAACAAATGCATATGCACCTTTCACATGTGGCCCCCAGAGGCATAGTCTTTGACTGAAAAAGGTACACTGGAAAAGAGGACCTTTCCCACTAGCTGAACCTTAACTGCTAGCACTATAGATCAGTATATCTGCTCTCTTGCTCTCATTTTCATCTTATTATTCTTATGTTTGCACTCCCGCAATTATTCACAGGGAAAAAAAAATAAAAACAAAAAAAGGCAGGAGGTTATTTTGTAGACCACAAGACTAGTCTTTTGACTAACAAGGGGCAAAAAATTATGTAGGGGTTACTCTTCCCAAGAGAATATTCTCAAGAATCACACAGCAATATATCAGCTATCTTTGTTTTGCAGTGACAGCCAGTGTTGCTGCTGGGTACTGAACTCACCACTACCTGCTGTGCATGCATCTACATTTGAGTATTAATTACAACAAAATCATTTTGAAGCATCTCTCCCAATTTACTCCACTTACTACATTCTGCTATAGCAGAAATGTTGTTGGTTTTTTTTTTTTGGTTGGTTGGTTGGGTTTTTTTAAATGAAGCAAGGAAACACACTCTAAAGGAATGCTTAATCTTGCAGTGTACTTAGCACTGGTGAGGCTGCACATCAAGTATTGTGTCCAGTTCTGGACCCCTTACTTCAAGAAAGACATTGAGCTGCTGTGGCATGTCCAGAAAAGGACAACAAAAATAGTGAGGGGTCCAAGGAGTAAGTCCTATGAGGAACAGGTGAGGGAGGTAGGGTTGTTTAGACTGGTGATGAAGAGGCTCAGAGCAGCCCTTATCAATCTCTACTACCATCTGAAAGGAAGTTGTAGCAAGATAAGGGTCAGCCTTTTCTCACAGAAAACTACCTACAGGACAAGAAGATACAGCCTCAAGCTGCATTGGGGAAGTTCCAGATAGGACATCAGGAAGAATTTCTACACTGAGTTGATGGTTAAGTATCTGAACAGACTTTCAAGGAGGCTGTGGAGTCACCATTCCGGGAAGTGTCCAAGAAATGTCTGGACATGGAACTCCGTAGTAATGTTAGTGTTTAGTCAAAGGCTGGACTCAACGATTTTGGATGTCTTTTCCAACCTTAAGGATTTTATGATTCTATAGGTTAAATTTTCATAAGGGAAGTAGTCTGTAGCAAACTGCAGCATTTAAAGTCATTTTGAAAATGCTTTGAGCAACCAAAGGATAAATTCATACTATATAATAAAGTATTATGAGGTGTGCTGAACCAGGGGTTCTGATGCCATCTCTGGCATCATATGGCACAGTCACATCTTGGCAGAGATTTTTGAAAGCTGAATTAGCTGTGTCACCTGTGCTTAAGTGTCACCCAAAACCAGGACAGCATTTGGCAGCAGCATTATGCAGTCATAGAGTGTACTCATAGAACTAAAGTCTTTGCTACCAGTCAAGAAAAAAGCCTGTGGTCAAATAGGACATGTACCAGCACTCCATTATATGATACTGCCACCTGAAAGAAATGAAAACAGAGAATATGAGTAAAATATTTGTTGTCACAGAGCAGGGAAGTCACACAGAGAGTTTCAAGGTTATTTATATATGCATATAGATGCACACATACATATATATAAATAGCTGTATTTATATATATATTAAAATAGTTTTACTTTATATATGTGATATGTGTATATGTATAAACATGTGGACAGATGAGAAAGAATGGACTGTTGGCTGATTATATAAAGCTATTCAAGGGAGTAAGGACACAGCAGATTATGAAGGATGTTATGATATACTATAAGTCAATAAAATAGGAAATGAACTTCACTGTAGATTATTGCAAAATGTAGCACACAGTTTCATGTATTAAAAGCTGGGCTTGGTGATGACTATTACTACTCAAAATCAAGGCAGCGAATTTCATAAAAATATAGTCTCGGTGCTTGGCAAAAGTCAAAAGAAAACAACTGAAGTGTAAAGAATTCTTAGGAAGAAAATTAGAAATATAACCGGAATATTATGCCCCTGTGCAAACTCAGTGTCAGCCCACAGTCATGCAGCTTTTGTCCCTTCAACTCTGAAAAGGATACAGGAGAACCTGAAGGATTACAAAAGCTGAGTTCACCTAAGGGCATATTATAAAAAAGTGCAAAACCAATGGTTTTAAGAGCATGGACAAGAATCAGTTGTTGTCTGTCTTATTCCTTGTAGTGGGAATTGTAATGTAGGAAAGGTAAAAACTATTTTTTTTTTTTTTTTTTAAGAAAAAAATGGCAATTCCCATAGCCAAATTTAGGTGGAGTATAGATAACTAAATCAGTATGCTGACTCTTAAGATCTCTTAAGAATATGAATTCTTGGGAAGCTCAAAATTCTCACATAACCAAAATTCTGCTTATTTTTTTTTTGTCTAAAGGCCCTCTGAATTTGAAAGGAATGATTTACTGCTTTCTAGATCAAGCCTGTATTCAATAAGAATCCAAAAAGCTTTTTATTTTTTATTTATTTTTATTTTTTCCACTTTCAAGGTCAGATGTTTGGAAGGAACACAGGCAAGAAAGTGTTCAGAGAATACATTTATTAAATGAGCATCATAAAAAATCTCCAGACTTAGCTACTATTTTCCTGAAGAATGAAGCCAGAAGAGTTGTCAATGTCCTTTAGATAAGGATTTGGTGCTCAGGACATTGACATAGTACAAGAGATATTCTTGGTTTATGTTCTTCTCTGTGTGAGGAGACTTAAAATGAGAGTGTCTATTTATGTGCTTTACATTTCAAATACTCAATCAGCCCTCAAAGATGAATGCAAACTCCAGATGTCCCAGAGGAAAGTCATAAGCATTAAATTACAGCCCTTTTTTCTCACTTTTTCTTTATCTGATCTCCTTTTCTCCAACACAGTGCAGAATTTCTTTAGATCAAGTGGAAAAACTTCAGATAATGCAGATGGAACTCCTCACACACATTCCTCATTCCTCAGCTTATATTACTCCAGATATAAAAATCGTGCAGCCCACAGGCTGTGCACTCACTGGGCAGCACAGAGCTTCAGAATTTGCCTCACTTGTCTTGGGCTGAGAGAGTTTTAGTCTACACATCAACTATTTTAGCTTAAACTGTGTTTTGATATTGTAAAAGCCCAGCAGTCATTTCCTAGCAAGAGCTCTGTTGTGCCAGAGGAGAGCAGGAAAGGCTCTTCTGCACCTTTCAAAGTTTAAATCAGCAGTTAATGAGAAGAAAGTAGATTGCTTTATCAAAATATATAACAAGTCATTTGGCAGGTGCAAGGTTGCAGTGAAACAGGCCCTCAGGACCAGTACTGGATTCCTCCAGGCAAATGCCTTAGGACACTTGATGCCCTGCTTTGTTAACCTGTATCTCTTCCTGAGGAAGAAAGTCTCCACTGACCTTAAAATTGAGGGAATCTTTGGAAGGGTGAGCCTAATGAAAGAGGGAAAATAAGATACACTAACTTGTTCCGTATAACAGTTTAAGAGCTCTTAGTGTTACTGTGTTTGGACTAGCAAAACTGTTTAAGTGTTTATTAGATAATTAAAATGTCAATTACATTTACAATAAATTCTTCCATATCTCTACATGGGGTGTTCTATTTCATAATTAGGAAGATTTTGTTTATAACAAAAGTAATGTCTCATTTTTTAAAGAAAACATTGAAGCTTTTGCTGTGGAAGGTTACAAGCTGTAATGACAAGTGGAAGATGCTAAATTTGAAGTGGGGGAAATGCCTAATCCAAAGAGGACAGCGTTTAAGGCAGATCCTGTCCTTATTACTTTGCCTTTGGATTTCCAAGTGAAGTTCATGTTCAATTTTTGACCCTTTTCTAGTATAAAATTTCTCATTTTTAGCATGTTTTTGTGAGAAACCTGTTCCAGCAGTTGATCAATTAACATTTAACATTGTCACGCTCAGTATGTTTCTCTTCAGTTTGCACAGGATTTCTGTAAATATTAAAAATTTTTAAAGAGCATCTCTTATGCTTTGTTGTTGTTGTTGTTTGTTTGTTTTTTTCTTTTTTTGTTTGTTTGTTTGTTTGTTTGTTTTTGGAATGAAAGAAATACCGAAAAGTAATTCTAGGTTTTCTTTATAGACCTTTCAGTGCTCTAAAAAATAAACACATTTTCAGAAAACTCATCAGGTCCTGTGCTATGCAAGCAAATACGATTTAATTGCCTCATTTTGTAGTATAAGTTTAAAAGTTGGTGATAATAAATGTCAATATAAAAAGAATATCCAGATAGTTAACAAACATATAAGTTAATTAACTATTAGTTCTTTTTAAGAAATTGCTTCTCAAAATCTGTTACCAGCAGTTAACAGCTGGTATATTAGCTAATGGAGTGACACATTTCCAAGGACACAGATAATAATACAAAAAAAAGAGCAACTAACTGTAGTAGAGAGGAATCTTTTCAGAAGACTGCTGGTACTGTGCAGGGTAGGAAATATTCTGTAAAACAAGAGTGCTGTGCAACAAGCAGTGCTGCAATATAGCTATGTAGGATCATTAAAAACAAACAAACAAACAAACAAACAAAACAAACCTCAGTTACAAAAATACGAATAGTTTTATTAAATATAAGGTTGCCTCTTTTTCCAAACATTTAAATTTATCGCATAATTGTGGGCATTAGTCTGTTTCTAATAAGAGTATTCCTTAGCACGCTTAAAAGACTGTTTTCTTGAATAACAAATGGTGGTGTTAATTAATTGACATTGTCAAAAGGTGAACTTTTTGTGGTAATTTCAACAGTGAACCTAACATGTTTTTTATCAAATGAAAAGTGAAATAAAGTCAATTATAACTTGGTATACAGAATGCAAAGTTTGGTGCATCTTAATGAAATTGAATTTTATTTAATGTTAGTACATAGGAATCTATATTCAATGTTCACATGAAAAGGAAGATAAAGGAAAATAAACTGTAATATTCTCCTTAGAATTTCTTTGGTATTTTTCTTTTATATTTTGACCCTTTTTTATTTATCTAAGAAAACCTGAAAATAAAGCTGTTTAAGAACTTCTAAACCTATTACATTAAAACAATATGATGTAGGGGTTTAGTCAGTTTAAGAAACTGACTAATTTATATGAAAAAAAAAATAAATATAGCTTCAATTAACATGTATTCACCTTTAAAACAGATCTAAGTGAATCATCTCACCACAGATTCCACAACTGATTTTTTCCCACATTCTGCCTCCATCTCATTCCTTGACATGAATGAGTTACTAAGGAATTGTTTAAAATTAAAAGTCTGGCTACACTGATTACTCCTGCAAACAAACAGACAATGTGAGACATTCAACATTAAATCTGACAACAATTAATTAGTTCACCCTGTTTTTCATGCCTTAACACACCTGAAAGTAACAGAAATTGTAATAAGTGATAAAAGCTAGGTAAAAGAAAGAGAAAGGACAGAACATTTGGAGTGATGGCATTTGTCATCCCAAGTAGCTTTTATACATGATGGAGCCCTGCTTTCCAGGAGATGGGTGAATACCTTCCTGCCCATGGGAATTGGTGACTCAATTCCTTGCTTTGTTTTGCTTGTGAACGTGGCTTTTGCTTTACCTAATAAGCTATCTTTATCTCAACCAATGATTTTTCTCACTTTTGCTCTTCTGATTTTCTCCCCATCCCACCAGGGGAGAGCAAGTGATTAAATCAGATGTGTGGGGTTAAGCTATAACTCTCTTTGGGAGTGTGAAGTACTTGCAAGGATTACTTTCTTTAGAATTGATTTAGGAAAAACAACAAAAAGATAAATGCAATGTTATTAGATATCCATGATAAAATGACAAATCCTTCTTAGGAAGGCATTTATTATTACATAAAACATACCAAGCTACCAATTTTTTGCTATTCAGTGATGAAATGTTTGGATAAACAATTCCAAGGTTAGTATTCCATAAACAACATCACTGACAATTTAACAGAGTGCTGTGACTCCTCCTAGCTCCATTGACTGTGAGTAAAAAATTCTAATTTCCCTTCAGAGATAATTGAGAAGATAATTTCACATTCCATTGACATTAAATTGGAGACTATGTGAGAAGACCTGAGAATAAGTAAGTTTAGTTTATTGGGTTTTATCTTTATAATGGAATTTTTTTATCTGTTCTCACTCAGTAATAAAATAATGAACTTGCATTAATTGTTAATATCTTAGAATATTGTACTATTGGATCTGTATGTATGAGTTCATCTATTTGTGCAGAGAAAAACAAAAGAAAAAGATAAAAGTTATTTTTCCAAGAATGGTAAAATTAGAAAATTGAACTCCAGATGGTAATCTTCACTGAGCTAGATGTTAATTTTTCTACAAAATGGTCTTATAAGTAATAACTATATAAGGTAGTCATATTTTCTGACCATTTTCTAATTTTTTCCTTGGATATTTTAACCAGTTTTGACAACAAAAGTTCCAATGATTAGGTGGGACTAAATAAGTATCCTTTGCACAGATGAAATCAACACTCATTAATTTGTTTTCAAATAACTGAAAGTACAGAGCTTTACCTAAGAAGTATTTTGGGAATGTACTTTGAATTTAATATTTCGAATAGATAATTTCCGTAGTAGACCTAAACAACTTAATACAAATAATGGCTTTGGCAACATTCTCTTTTCTTTATCTGGAATGCTTCACTTCAGCATGGACTACAATGCTCTGTTTTGTTTGAGGTTCTGTGTTTGTTTTGTTTTTTTTTTTTTTTTTTTTTTTTTTTTTTTTTTTTTTGTTTTTTGTTTTTTGTTTTTTTTTTTTGTGAAATACATAATTTGAAGGCCAGAAGATACAAACTGAAGATATAAGTTTTAGGTGGCCTAATCCAGACACTTCTTTAAGAAATATTCCATGCTTTGACTATAATTTGAGTCTTCTTGTTTGTACAATAGATAGTACAAAATGCAACTGCTCTCACTAATTATCACTAGAACTCTTAGCTCCAAAGGATCCTTGCCCCTATACTGACAACCAAAAAATTTCACTAAAACTTTTCCAAGAGAATGTTATACAGACATCTCATGGAGGACTATCAAACCAGAAGAATATCCCCACGTTGTCAATAAACTTTGAGCTAAAAATTATTGTCCAGACTGCACAGAGGACACCTTAACTAGGGAAACTAATTTTGGTGGGTTTGCACCATTGGTTCCTGACTCTTTATAAATCCTCTTATTAACTGCTTCGTGCAGTTAGAGATAGTACTCCAGCATGTATCTACCTTATTTCACACCATCTGTCTTCTAAGATTTTTTTTTTCTGTAGAGGGAAAAACCTCACTACAACTCATAGAAGTGTGTTTGAAAAGAGTTTCTAATCTTGCTTCTTAAGTGCACTTCTAAGGAATACAGACAGATATTACCAGAATATCTTTCTGTTTGTTTGCAAAATGTCCATGGAGATACTCACAGTGAAAGTAAAAGTGAGGCCATAATGGTGTTACTCTGCTAAGAAAATTGACTTGGGGTTCTAAGTTGTTATCAGGAAAAAAAAATCAGATTAAAAGCAATTGCAAAGGTCTCTTTTACAATGGAAATATTTTTTTCAATTTCCGCTGCAGAAGAAATAATATATCTCCAGTAATGCTTGTTGAAAAGTTGTTACCATGGAACTATGTAGGCCTAGAAGCAAAAAAAAATTTCTGTGGCTTTGCTTAGAGAGCTGTGCAAAGAAAAAGAATGTACAAGGCACACTTACACTCTGCACTGCCTGTGCCTTTAAGAGGTGACAGGCCACATGTGAGTCTTAGAAAAGTCAACTTCCAGTCCTGTTCAAAAGGAGCAAGAAGGTTGTTGACCCTGGACTGCAATCATCCCCATTGTGCCATAGCCAGGCTTTAGTGGTATTATACACTGTCAGGAGCTGGCCTGGGAAAAAACTCCCCTCAGACAGCTCAGTAATACTGGGATTTGGTAAACTCTTGTCTGTGACTGTGTCCACCATTTACATGCTGCTCCCAGAGGTCAGTACAGTGGGTTCAGATTTGGAAGGGGCTGTTCAAGTTATAGACAAGGGGTCTGCTAGAGGGGCAGCAGCTCAACAGGAAAGAATGAAGGCTGGTCTGCACAGAGAGGCTGGAGAGTGAATGTCTTCTGAGGTGGATACTCTTAGTCTACACCTGGTGCCCTTCCTTTTGGGAAGTCTGCCAACTTCCAATAGATTAGGGATAACCTACAGATTTGTTTGCTACTCTGCTTTGAAGCTGCAGTTTCTGGTCATTAAAAACATGTTTTTAGTAGAATGTGAGGTCAGAGAGTAGGAGAGTTCATCTGTTTTAGACAGTATGCCTTAAGGTTGTTCACATGATGGGGAGGCCTACATGTGAATTCACTTTCTCCATTACTTCTCAGTGAACTATATCTGTATTAGAGGTGTTCCTCAATGAAACTGATTATCAAAGTGGATTTTTTGAAAAAAATTGAGTTTATTTTGTCTTTTTCTCAAATGCAAACCTTTGGGGTTTTTCTTAGAAATCTTTATTAATTGCTTGTCCTAAACATATGTGTATCCGTCAGGGATACTGGTCCCCTTCTGCCTTATCAGACTGTGAACTTTCTTTAACCTAGCCCTTCTCATTCACTAAAATGTCTCTTTGACCTGAGCTGTAAAGCAGTTGACTTTTCCACCTCCCTCATTCATATTCACTTCTTCCAAGATATCTACATGACAGAGGCCGTCTTTATGGGTGAATACAAAGAGCAATCAGTCTTAACTACCAAACAATAATGCCTATTAAAAGCCCTCAGTATCTGAAAAGTATTATATCTTATGTAATACAGCACCATTGCAGAGCGCCTCCGACACTCTAAAAGTCTAGGCTTACTGCAAACTTGGATAGCCATCCTTAATTCTGGCTAGGTGAAAACTTAGGGCTAAAGACCTGCAGAATTGTGACAAGTATTCCTCCTGAAAAAACAAGCTTAAAAAAAGAAGGTAGGCAAAGCATCCCACTCCCTCTGTTCTTGTGCACTGTAAACTTTGTCCTTGGTACAATAAAGAAACCCAAGGGATTATAATTACATTTAGTTTCCTTACAGTCCCCCCAGATGGAGAGCTATGGATACAGTGCAATTCTGTCTTCTGAGCAGGAGACATATCTTGATGTTTTATGTCATATCGAGCTTAATGGACCTCTAATACTGCCTGCTGCTTTTGGAAAGTCTTTTGGAAAGGGCTTTATTCCTTCACTGCCGTAGAACCCTTAGACAAACACTGCATTTAAAAAAAGCATCTCAAAATATCTGTGTTGTAAGTGAAATACACTTGCTTTACGCATATATATATATAGTAGAGGTACAGAAGAGAAGGGAAGAAGCTACTCGGATACCTTTTATTTTGAGCAATATCAAATTTGCTGCTACCAGCTACCATACAACATGCAGGTTTCCTACATCTTACACAGAAAAAATTATGGCATGAAATAGGTTTTAGTTCTTCTTTTGGCATCTGATATTTGGGGCCACCATATGTTGAACCTGCATGCTGAGATTTTTGAAGGCATCCTCCATCTCATATTACCTTTCCCCACCCCCACCCCCCCCAGTGCTCCTTTGGTAGAATATGAGAGATATTAGTGCAGTGGCTGCTTGCATTTGTCCTGCCAAGCTCTGTTTGCTGCAATGGCATCATTATACGTCTCATTAAATAGTCAAGGTCAAAACAGCAACTAAGATCTCCTGTATGTGGTTCTCTGTGGGTGGCTAAGTAAATGAAGATCTCAATAAATATTTGATGTCTTCTGAGAGACGAGAAGTAGCTTTCTTTGTTCTTACACAAGGTCCTTGGCTAGTACCAATTTTTAACGGAACAGCTAGTAATACATGTTGAAAAGCAATTGTCTGGAATCCTGAAGCTACAATATTCGCAGACTTTTATTTAATGATAATTTTTTGGTTCATATGATTTATAGTTCTTGATTTATGAATTCAGCTCTCATGGCTAAGCATCAGCTCCTGTTAGTACTTGTATCACTAATGAGTAATATCTGCAAAGAGTGGGAGACCTTTCTCCAACTAAAATCCTGCAAAGACATGTCCATGGTTATGACATTCCCTTTCTATTCTCAAGGGTCTCAAGAGGACCAATCAGTTACTTGTGAAATCCCTTGAGAAAGTTCTCAGAGAGTGGAGACCTGCCAAAATCATCCCTTTGCCCATCCAGTGACACCTTTTTCTCTAAGTAGGAGCCACTGTGGCCATGCCTGAGGAGTGTTTGTGCCTGGAATCTTGCCATATATTAAGGTCTCTTGCTGTTTTATTTCCCAAAAGGATTAATTGTTGGGTGACAAAACCCTGGAGCCATTTGAGACTGTGTGGATGTAGCTGTTTAATCAACCATGTGTCAAGGAAATGAAATGGCAATATACAGTCATCTGGATTTTTTTTTGGGGGGGGGGGGTGTTCATTCCTTCCCAGAATGCTTTGTGCAGTCTTGCAGATCAGATCTCATAGGTCAGCACGTTTTGGACATGTCAAAACATAGTCCTCATCCAGGATCCGGACTAGAGATTAGTTTAGTTTATATTGTGTGATCAGCTGTGCAGCAGAGCTGTTCGACACCTGGTTTTGTTCTGCTTGATAGCCAGTGGCAAGGTATGGCCCATGCTGTGTGCAGAGAAGCTCAGGCAGAATGAGACTCCAGAAAGCAAATAACTTCCTTTTCACCCTTCCCAACCTTCAAAGGTAATGGGTGTAGAGGGTCTGTTCACTGGCAGATTACCCCAAGATAATTGTCTTTAGGATGTAAATGTTCTGCATTTCGAAACAGGACAAAAGAAGTTAATTTGATTGTGAGGCTGAACTTTGTAGAGATTACCTAAAGAAGATAATCGGCTTCCTGAGGTCAATAAAAAGAATAATTTAAATTCTGCACTGGAATTCCAAAAATGTAACTCATGATCTAATACATATGATGAAATTTCAAAATATCTGAAGAATATTTGTATGAATGCCGAATACATTAGGAATTTAAAAAACAAATTTAATGAATGACACCAGAAAAACTTGCACTTATTTAATGCTCTGTTTGTTCAAGTTGAAATCTATAGTGCTGTTCATTTCTTTCCATGATTATTCAGTTACTAGAAATTGAAATGCTTCTGTGCTGATTTATATAAGACAATTATATGGTGAGCAACTGCAGACGGGATGGGCATGTGTATCTTCTTTTATGTGCTAAGTCAAAGAATAAAAGTTGCATTGACAGTATCACAAAACGTAGGTATGCAGTAATTGTCAGTTTTGGTAAATGAACGTAACACTATGAGTGTTACTCTATTGAAAATTGCAATAGCAGCTCTGTTTAATTCTGAAGCTGAATACAATCCCTGTCATTAACACACCACAGTTCTCTCTCACTCCTGTGACTTGTGGAATTTTCCTCCTCGATGAGCCCTGGAGACAGTGTCTCAGTCCCCACTCTGGCATATCCCATATTGGCTTCAGAAAATATTGCATGTCTGTACCTCCATCTAGCAAAACCACAATGAAGTATTAGCACAATCAAACAAATAGGTAATTACAGAATGTTATCATGAATATCAGAGATAAAAGTATCCCAGTAAATTCACAGTAATCCATTGAGTGATACTTTTTTGCTTATAACCAGACCAAAATGTTTTATATTAATTCATCTTGCTCATAATCAGATCTTTGTTTGAAACATCCAGAGAAGGTATCTTTTTTCTTGTTTTTTAAAACGAGAAAGCATTATGATCACTACAGAGCTGATCGCCTGGACTGATAAATGCTCCATACGTTTAGCCCCTATGTAATGACCTCTGTTTTAGAATTTTACTTGCAAAAATACTGGCATAGAAAAAGCCTTATAAAGTAAGTTTCATTTTTTACTAGACTTTGCTACTGTGAGTAAAGTCGCTGTACCTTGAGATACTGTTAGTCAGGTCTCATCCTGATGATTGCAGTTTCTAGAGCTACTAGTTGTAACAATCATTCTCACCACTGCTGCATGTGAAAGACAAATAGAGAGAAATACAGGCAAATTCAGGCTGGTTGAGTTTTTATTACTTTGTTGGGCATTGGTTTTTTGGTGGTTTTTTTTTTGATTGGTTTTCTTTTTTTTCTTTCTGTAGCAAAATGAAGCAAATCCTTGGCAATATACCTGAGATTAATGATTTCTACAGTAGTACATTCTTGAAAATTGCCACTCTACTTCAGGTCTCAGAGACTGAGTGAACTGAAGTTGTTTCACCGCCTCCCTGGTGTGTAGGTTGGAAAAAAACCTGTCTGCAAAAAGGAGGCTGAATCACAAGCAACACCAGGCAGCCTGCAACAGACCCTTAAAAACGAGTCGTCCTGTATCATTTGCCAAACAGTGGGGAAAGTGTGAAGATGACTAAGATGATTCAAAGCCCTTTGAAAAGTCCTCACATGCCTCATCATGTTCAGTTTTACAGAGAGTAATTTACTCCCACCACAACTTTTTGCTGCATTCAAATGAAAACCTGGAAACTGGTGTTATGTTAGTGTAGTACTAGTGGAAAGTACTAGACCTCATATTGGCAAGCTTCCCTCTCCATGAAGTTGAATGGGGTTCTGGGGGAAAGGATAATGTAAGAAATTGATTTTATGTTCATTGCAAGAAAGCAGGAGCTAAACCTCTCTTCATGTTCATGTGGGGTGAGGACACAAATCTACTTATTCTAATGAATTCTTGATTAGAATCTCAGGCTCCATCCCACCTCAGGGATTGCCACCATAGATCTGAATTAATGTTGAATGCTATTATAGCTATTGGTCTACAGTGATAAAGAAGACACTGCAAAGCAGGAAGATGGAAAACAAAGGTTTTTATTGTCTGTTTGGGCAACAAATAATATTTTATCTTATCTTACTCTTTTTTCTACTTTTTATTGGGCTTAAGTTAGTAACTTTCAGCACAGGGTACAAGATTCCACTGCTCTTGACCAAACTCCACTGCAGCAGTTACTCCAGCTCATGCATTTTCTAAAAGATAAGGACAAGAAGCATGGGGAAAAAAGTTACTTTCAGTGCTGAATTACCTGTATTGTTATCAGCTCAACATATCGGGCAGTGTAATGCTATCTGGTTTTAGAATAGATTTCCTACTTGAATCGACGGCTCCCTCTTAAAACTGATAACATATTAACTTCTTTTGTACTTCTGTTTTTGATTTCTGGGATTTCTCATAAATACTGAGAAAGTTAGTGTCCTGATAATGTTTTATCTTTATGGCCAAAAAGAATAATCTTAGTGGAGAAAATTTCCTGTCAGTTGGAGAAAATAATGCCATTATTGGCATCTTTTTCTCTCTAGTTGGTTCCTCTGTGCTTTGTTTGCTGTATTCAAGAGATTTCATTGTATAGCTGACATATTTAGAAATTTGGATTTGTCTCTCTCTAAGGTCTGTTGCTCTTTTATTGCTTTCTGTGTGATGATGAAACCTAGCCTGTAATAAATCCAGGTGTGGAATATTAAGCCGGGGAAAAAAATAATATATATATGTATATATATAATGTATAATATCATTTTAAAGTTTATAAACTCCCAGATTTCTTCAGCGTGTTTATAGATGAATATTTAAAATATTTTAGCATAAGAAAGTATTAGGATTGACACTGCAATAGGGTCCCAATTAGAATAAGCCATTCAGTTTGAATGGATAAAATATGTGACTGAGTTTTCATTGGGTGTTATGAATCTTTTGAAAAAGAGCTCGAGTTTTATCCAAAAAAGGGAAAAGAAACATGACTTGTGGCATTTCGTCTCATGAAATGAAACAAACAACACAAAAACAGTCACAGAAGACTTGCTGGTGCATGGTTAGAGCTCTTGGCCTCCACAGTCTGCAGCACTTATGGTTGCTTCAGTTCAAGGGTCTGTCTTTACATGCTATAAATAATCACAAAGTCAACCATCATTTTCTTTCACAACATCTGATTATGTGCCATACAACAGATCAAGTCCTTTTTATGCTTGCACCATCTGGGTGATGTTATTTTGCCACCAGTGAATTTCCCACAGATTTTCTATAGCCAGAAAAACTAAGGACAAAATATCAGGTAAATCTACTCTTGCCTGCCCTGCCCTTGGGAAACAGGTTTGAACCATCTGCAGAGTACCACTTAACACCCCCCACCCCCCCACACACTTCTTTTTCTTGATGCTGTAGTTGCAGGAGGAGATTTAACTAGGTGGTCTGGATGCAGGACTCACAGATGACCAGTGAGGACAGGTGGAAAAAAGCACAGAAAAAATACTGCTGGACATTGTTGACAGCACAGCTTCTGCCAGAACACCAGAAGGATTTGGAGCTGACAGAGACCCACAGTCATAAAATGGATTTGAAGGTGTATAAATTTCCTGGGCCACATTTTAAAGCCCAGACTCACTGAGGGCCACAAATGGATCTCTGTGAAGAAACTCTGTGGCACTGCTTTAGTTTATGGTCATGAGAAAAAGCTTAGCTTTTGTGTGCAAAAAACGCCTGCAGAACTGGGGGAAGGGCTAAATAAAGGACCTTTGATTGAGACATGGGAACAGAGGTAGACAGACTCTAATTTGGTCGTAGCATTTTTATCTGGTGAAATTCCATTGCTACAAAACCTTGTGGTATGCCAGTTTTTGCTGTTAAATCTATTTTTATTAACTCGGAAAATGAAATAATCTCAAGGCCCTGGAGTAATCTGCCCAGTGTTTCACATACACGTGCAATATTTTCAGTTTTGCTGAAAGAAAAATAGTATGTACTTGTCTGGAACACTTTCTTGCCTAGCTCTGTCCTGCAGTGATTAATTACAGTTGCATTTCAGTCCCTTGGAACAGAGGATTTATAACAGAATACTGCACAGTGTGCCACTTTTTTTCAGTTCTGCACATCCAGACTGGGCTTGTTGCTGCAGGTTTCGCTTCTATCTTAAAATGCCTTGCAAGAGCCGAAGCTGTTGAGGATATTTTCGACCTTGTAAGTCTGAAGAGATCTTGAGTCATAGTCTTCGCGAGGCTGGTGGTATATACAGCAGCATGAAGGAGAAAAGCTCTGTGGTGCAAAGCTGACTGTTTAAGCAGAGGCCACATGAGTGGTGGTGCTACTGTCTGGGACTAACCCAGATTCCCTTGACTGCTTCAAAGGGCTGAGAGACCTCATTCTCTCAAGAGCTGTCTCTAATGCTCTTGCAATCAGTAGCTCATTTCTTACTGCTGGGAAATAAAAATAGTCTTGTTAGTTAATGTATGAGCCTTGGGCTTTTTTTCTGATTGTACAGAGTATGACTTTGGAGATCGCTTTTATTTCTGTGCTTTTATTTTCTCCATTGCAAAACGTGAGTAATAGTTCCAAATGCTTTGATTTTAGCCATATTGCTGTCCAGAGCACTAAAGAAACTCAGACATGAAAAAAAATAAAAAAGAAAGCCACATAGAAACAGACTCCTAATCTGCTAAGCATGACAAGGGAGCAAGGTACCATCCCTCAGCCACTCAGTAGGTTGCCACTATATTGTTTTGGCAGTGGCTTTTTTTTCTTGTCACACAGAGTGTGATTCCTATTTCACAGTGCCCTGGTTATCCCAGGCTCTGTATTTTAAGACATGGAACATGAGATGGAAATCTACACTGAGAGGTGGTAGGTACCTGCTGATTGAATTCTGCACATACATTTCAGTGACAGAAACACCAGGGCATTGAAACACAAGGCCTGAAAAGTGTGAGTGACAATTATCTTTCTCTTGAACACATCACTTCCCTACTGGAACCTTTAGATACGCCTCAGGAAGTTTTCCCTGCTAAATCAAAGGTTTTCAGACTTCAAGCAGAACTGATACATTGATGGTGTTACTGCAGGTTGCGCACGTCAGTAGAGGTTTCCTTTCGTGACATTTTGCAGCGCTGCCAACATTCACAAAAGATTTATAATTGAAAACTAATGTATCTAAGAACCACCTCTTAAAAGCAAATTGCCATTCTTCCCTGTCTTAAAGAAAATATTATTAGGATCAAAAAGAATGATTTCCTACTCTTCTTTTTATATTTGATTGGTTTTCTTTCTTTGCATTTACTTGCATGTTCTCAGCACTCAGACCATAGGTCAAAATCCTCTTATTGATCTCTGTGAATACACACTAATAACACCGGGGCTCCATGGAGGCATAAATATCTGTCTGCCTACACTGCACTGCAGAAATAACAGGTTTAGTCACTTTTCATTTTTCTTTCATTATTTTCTAGCTTCTGCTTTCATGGTAGCACAAGTTTTAACAAAATCCTAGTTCTTAGCTGGCAGAACAAGCAGACAACAAATTTTGAAACTGGATTGAAGAAGTGTAATAACTTTTTCAGAAACCCATAATTAGCTAGGCCACATGATACATGCATAGAGCATGTACCTAATTCTGTCAACACCCGGCTACCATAAAGTTAGGCTCTTAAAGTTATTCCTGAATCATTCATTAAATGCGGATTAGCCTTGCTGTCTTACCTAATCAAGCTTGCAGGCACTGACTTTCCAAAGAGCCTGTGTCATTAGCTCTTCAGTCACAGGGAATGCAGTGACTAGGAGCGATGGCTGGATATGACAGGCCTACTTTTTACTTGTCTCCCTATCCCTCTTGGGCAATTAGTTTCATTTGAGTCCTTGGAACATCTTTTTAAAAAGCGTTTTTCGGCCCTTGGGGGAATCTCTAGTTCCTGTAAGCAACCATAAGCAAATCTGGTGTCTGAAATGCACAGTATTTTTTACTGGAGCAGACATATGACCTAATTTTTCCCTATTCTGATTAGTGAGTACTTCAAAAGGTACAGTTTTGATCAAAGCACAAAGGGTTGAAGACAAAGTAATACAAAATATTTTGATTAGCTTGATGCAGATTATTTGTTTTGGGTGAAAATTGGTATATTGGTTTTCTATTTCACATCCACTCTCAGACAAATGGTCTCTGAATGACAAAAATAACTTTTTCAAAGGTTTGTATTACTGAAAGCATAAAATGCTGAAGAAAGGCAGACTTTTCTTTCTCATGAATTGGGGTTGGCATTTACCATGCAGCCAGATATATTGCAGTAGTTGGATATATCTGTGGCCCAGGGTCTAACAAAACATTATTCATATACTTTGCTATTATCATATAACTTTATTAAACACAGTATGGTTATTGCATGACAGGGCAGGTCATTATTGCACTGACATAATTGCTCCTCAAAATGAAAATAATCTAATATTCCACAAGCCAACACTTTTTTTTCCAGCTACTTTTCTTTCTGTTTGCTATTTTTCTTCCTGAAAGACAAAGGTATTTTCACAGTCCCCTTTCTTCCTTTAACCTAGATAGCTGTTCAGTTCCTGCAATATCCTCTGAGGAATAATATTGGATTTTCACATGGGAATGATCTGACATTTCCGTTTACCTGGAGACTTTACAAAGATTAGATAACTAGAAGGAAATAGAATTTTACTCAGCAGAAATTAAGACCTGGATCCTGCAATTCACTTAAGAGCACGCTCAGCTTTCTTCACACGAACAGTCCCACCAGCCCAGCTTACTCCCGTTCAGCAGGAGTCATCTCTGGAGTGACGAATGGAGAAAGCGATTTCAGCAAAGCTGCATTTACCCCCCACCTGCTGAGCGGTGAGCATGTGAGATATTTGGAAGGTCAAGGTCCAAGTATGGAGGCTGAGGCCATGCAGCGCTTCACAGGTGACCTCTCTATTGACCCTACAGAGCACTCTGGCAGCCTTGAGAAGCAGGAGCTTGCACTGCTCATGCCTTTCTTGTCCTTTAGCTACTACAGTGGTTGTCACCTTAAAACTGGCACCTGGAGTACAAGGCCTGGAAATAGCCCACCGTGCAAGTGCGATGCGCATGAGAGTAATGCAGCCCCTGGTTCACATTCACTTCTTTGGGAAACCTCTGTGTAGCTGGGGGGAAAATGAAGAACATTTCTTCTAATTGCCTTTACTACAGGTGATTCGTCCATTCTGTCCCCTTTCCGCTATTCCTCAGGATGAATCCCTAAACTGAAACTGAAGGAAACATAACAGCTGACCTTTCAGGTATTCAGCTTCCAAACTCATTCCTCACGGAAGGAGAACGGCCTTTCCTGTGCAATGGGTGTAGGAAACCAATTAAACATCGATTAATGGATGGGATTACTCATGTCAGTGATTAGTCACATCAGAGTTTTCATGATCAGGCCTTAATTTCTTAATTTCTTGTATTGCTTCCCCCATACCCCTGATGATGTGATGAGTTCTTCTTCAGAGAGAGAGAACATTAGGAAGTGCAGAGCAGAAGGTGACATTTAAGAAGTCAAAGCAGGTGCATTTCGCTCATTCTGGGATTACTGCATTTTGTATCTGTAGGCATTATCATTAATTGAATGCTTGTTTATGGCTCTGGAAATAATTTAAAATACTTCAGTTTCAAAATGCAGTCTGGGTATGATTTCCATTAGTAGTCAGAAAATATTTAAGTCTGATGCACTTCTACAGAGTGTAGGAGGAAATTATGTTTACCACCCTCTCATAAGCTGATCTACAAAATGCTGTCCTTTTAAATGTCTCCTAAGAACAGATTCTGAGTGAGGATGGTATGTTTTCAAGCCTTGTTTTTCTCTTGTTGTTTTTTTTCCAGCAAAATGCTGCTCTTGTTATCTTTGTTATTTCTATCTTCCTTCTTGGAGCATGATTATTAATCACTAAAACAACCAAAACACATGCCCAGTACAAGTATCTAGAGGCATTTAAGTATTGATTTTAATTCAAGGAATATATTATTTATGACTGCAATTTGAGAACAATGCATTTAGACTATTTATGGCGACTTTTGAAATAAATGCAGCTATTAAAGTGGTGGAGAGACACCATCCAAATTACAATATCCTGCATCACCTGATGTATCACCCCATTAAGTAGGCTCATGTTCCTCTTCTTGAATCAAATTCAAATCAGACTGTTGAAGAGGAATTTGAGCAAAGGAAAGAGGAAATTCTTCCCTGACCTGCAACAAATTATTCTGCTGCTACAGTTCTGCTAAACCAGGATCATTGGCTATACTTCCTCATTTGCTAGGGAAAGGGCAGTCTGCTTCCAGGGTGCTTCCTGGCTTAGGTACACTGGACTCCTTCTGGAGGCCCAGCTGTCGAGCAGAGAGAGGATCCCATGAGTCATTACACCAGCCTGCTTTTTCCTCTCTAGCTGGAGTGGCACAGGATGAGCAAAGAGGATCCTTCACTGGCCTTGGGCTCCAGTTCTTACACTGATGAACCCTTCAGGTGGAGTCATCCCACCTCACTGAAGCCAAGGTCCTTACCTTTTGGACCTGGCCTTGGGGTTAGTAGATCAGTGTCCATGCATTTCCTTGCTCTTACAGGGTATGAGTTCAAAAGAGCAGTGACTGCCTCTTGTCACACATATATAGAATGCCTCATACCACACCAGATTATGAAGACAAGGCTTATGCATTGCCTTCATATTGCATTCTTCTTATTGCATTCCAAATGTCCCAAGGATATCTTTTTACTTTTTATGCACTAGAGTGCGTCGACATCCTCAATGGACAAAACTGACTATGCTGGGTTTGGGAGCAACACAGTTACACTATGTTAGCACTGAGCCCTGATGAGCATCTGGGTCCGTCAGCTCAGACAACATAGCTGTGCTGCTTTGAGCTGTGAACAAAGTGAGCATCCCAAAGAGCTACATGTTGGATGAACATGAGAACTTGGGGAATCACTACACTGTAATCCACACTGGGCTGGGGAAGTACCCAAAACGGCTTTGGTTTGTGGTCTGGATAAAAAACAAAAGCGAACCATGTGGTTGAAAGTTATTCAGGGATCCCTGAAAAGTTTTGTGCTTGTGCCTTTAGGAAGACGGTGGCGGGGGAGCCTCATGACCTGAGTGAACCATTGATGGCATCAAGGCAGCATAACCCTTTACAATCATACAGAAAGAGGAAGGGACAGCAATGAAGCAGCCAGTTCCCAACTAGACTTAAAATATACCAAACTCCCAGTGTAAGCAACTGTCACCAGGTGCTACATGACTGTGTGGGATGCTGTGGTTTGGCAGAGGAAGTGGCTGATGTTAGAGGGTCCATGGGAATTTCTCAGTAAAGCCACTGCTTGTACTTTCATCACTATTTGTTTCTATGATACTAGATTTGACACAGCTGTTGCTGGCATGGTTTTTCTTTGAAGAGTCAGAAAATCCTAAAGCTGTCATTTAGCGGGTAATACTCTTCTATAAACTATCTGGACTTCTATAAATATTGCTGACTCCATGCAGGGCATTATTATCTTATCTTCCAGGGAACATCTCTAATCACAGTCTACCCACCCATGTCAATCTAGGACACGTCCAAGCCTTAGAAATAGCAGTGGAAAAACCATAAAATGTTCCAACACATGGAGTTAGCAGACAAGTGCCAGACAAGATCACAAACTGTGCAAAATGAACAGTTTGCAAGTGAATGTGCTTCTCTTTCCCCCATCAAAGTGCTGGCTGAGTATCTTATGATGACTTCAAATTAACACACTAGCCATTTTTTTCTTCTACGTGAATTTCCCTTCAATCAGAGCTGCCTACTGGACAATAACACAATGATGTGCAGTGGAACATTGCTTCCATGACCAAAGCAGTCTCTTGCTTTTCATTATGAATTCATAAAGAGTTTTCCAGTTAAAACTTGTCTGAGCATGATGTTGGAATAGGTGCCGTTTTAAGTCTGCTGTGGAAGAGCTCCAAGACCCAAATATAAGCTCTTCATATGAGCAAATAGCAAAAAAGAATAAAGGTCAGGAAGAAGAACTGGATGGTTCTATTCACAAGGGATCAATCATGAATGCCAGGGAAATTGTTTTATTTTGGGTTATACTTAATATATACCACCCTTGGAAAGGCTATCCATCACATTAGGGTCTAACTGTAAATTGTGAATTTGTAAGCCCATGTATCATTTTGTGCTGGAGAAGGTTCTTTTTGTGAGGATTTTGAGGGGCAGTTCTGTAGGTTCATTCACTTACAAACAAAAAAAAAATAAAAAAGGAACTAAAAAGAAAAATGAAGAACAGTGTTCCCTGGTAGACCACACAGGTAAGACATACCACAGGCTCTTCCAGTACACTATGAATGTGACCTAGGAACACAAGCTTGCATTGTTTGGCTGAATACAGAAATACTTCATATTCAGCAAAAGCAAGCATATGGCTCTGGCAACATTCCAGGTAAACAGCCTCATGCAAACAAAATGATAAATGTATGGCTGATGTTGGTTGTCTTTGCTGTTAGTTACTATTATTGGAGCAACCTTGAAGTGTGACAGTACACAAGACACAAAACTTTTTTTATTGCAGTAGTGGCTAGACCTCCAGAGGCATTTCCAGGTTTTCACACTAGGCATTAGTTCACATCCTCTGTCACCTGCCAGCCTGGATACAAGTTAAGCTGTATAGGAACCAATGAGATTACTGCTTCTCAGAAAGCCTAATTAACTAGTAGTCAGGGTATCATAGTTGTCAACATATGAGTTTAAAATGTTAAAATCTGGGGATCTGATATTTTATTAAGAGTAATTTTTTTGAATCATCCTTGGAGATACTCAAATGCAATTTGGGCATAGTCCTGGACAACATGCTGTAGATGGACCTGCTTGAGCAGAAGCATTGAACCAGACGATCCCCAGAGATCCTATCCAACCTCGGCCATCCTGTGATTGTGTAGGGTATTTACTTCCTCTTAGCTTGCTTCAGCAGCTTTAAGGCACAATGCATTTGATCTATCATACCCATTTTAAGAGGTATAACCTCTCTTGCATTGTTTAGGGAGAATGCATAGCACTCAGGCCTGCAGGTGATGTTTAGAGTCAGAAAAGTATTCAAACCACTCAACATGAAGAACTTGAATTTGTCAACATAGCTGTTGGAGCAAGAGACCTTTGTAGCTCCAATAAGAAAAAACTGAACTTAGAATAAACAATGTGGGGGACATTTAAAATGTGAAAGCTTTTCAAAGGGTGAGGTTTGACAGTTTTCTAAAGATATTTACATGTGTTCTGAGAGGGCTTCATTCCCATCCCACACATTTCAAGATCCAGGTGCTTTACAACCTAGCCTGGCCAACTGATATATAAATTACAAAGTGTTTCCTGATGGGGTAGCAAACTCATCATAAATTGCTTTAAAAACTAGGACCAGAATCTAATGAGACTGTTCTTCAGTATAATTTTGTTCAAAAGTCTTGTGAGGGAGTCTTTCATTATATGGTCAACTTTGATGATAATTTTTAGTGATTGCTCAAAATTAACACTTCCTTCTGCTATCAGAGCGAATATATCTACTTAGAGAAAATTTCCCAATATATTCATATAGTTTTGCATTCATCTTCAGTGTCCCTGGAACCAATTCCCAACATACTATCTATTTTCTAATTATGTTTGATATGCAACAACGTGAACAGATTAGTGACTCCTTTCTGGAAATAATAGCATGGAAGCAAAAATAGAAGTATAGATTTATTAGAGAAGTTATCTAAAATACAATATTATTTTCCTTTTTAAATTAGAACATATATTATTTCAATGAAAAGATATTTTGCATTATTTCTATGGTAATAACTTTTAAAGATAATACTTAATTTAGAACATTTTGAATTAAAAAAATACAACACTACTATTAAGACATAATCAATGTTGTTGATAATATGGGTAAAAATGCAAAACAGTCCAAAAATATTTACATGTCAGTTTCTTAAAATCTAAGAAGTCTAATTCTAAATATTCATTTTGCTTTACTTTCTCAAAATACTTTTTTTCCCTAAGTCATAGATAGATTCTGTATTCCTGTGCTTCTCACAAAGCTTCAAGTTATTGTTAGTTATGTGTACTATCACACCAGTGGATGAGGTTTCTTAAAATGGCTTATTTTGCTATCACCATATCTTCTCTCAAGTAGCCAACATACTCTTATAACAAAATATCAGTCACAGCAATAGTCACCCAAATGCACACAGCACCCACCCCCTGCCTCTCCCAACCCCACACCTTAAGAACCCTTTCCCATTTGGCCAAGAGCCTTTCACATTTCATTAACTGGCATTTCAGACGCAGAGCAAAAGAAAGAATGGATCTGGGAGACAAGATGTTGCCAGGGCACACATGGCAAAGGTCTGATCTGGGCTTAGCAAAAGGGGATCCTCACAAACACAGCAATTTCTAACACACTCAGCACCGAGGTTACTGGAAGGAAGCTCTGACTTCCCGGCTCTTCAAAGGCTGACATGGGCGCCAGTTGTCCACCATATGGCACACGGGCTCGTTCTCAGCATTGAAGCAAAGGCCACGGAGTTTGCACATCTGTGGGAAAACACACAAACACCCTCAAATGTATCCTTTGTTTCAGCAGGAGTATTTGAAATTATACACCTCCAACTCAGATTTGCCAGCATTAGGAGTCTAGAGATGGTGTCAGCACCCACGTGTCTGCATTGATCCACACCATTTTCTGTCCCTGACACAGGCTCTCCTGTCCACAAAATATCCTAGCAAGAACAACTGAAACCACAGAAAACAAGGACATAGGCACACATTTTCTGAACTCCACATGCAAAAATTTCTTTGTCCTTGATCCAGAGCTGAATTGAAATCCTTTCTGAGTTCTCTGCAAGTTGTACAGTTTTTGCTCTTTTTGTAGTTTTGTTTTTTTTTTTTAAAATCCAGTTGAAATAATAATAAAGAGGACCTACTCTTTGGTCAAAATAAATCTGTTGAATTTATTCAAGTGATCCTGATTTTCAAATACGCTGAGAGAGAAGACCATTCCACATCAATGAGCACACTCTAAAACTGCAGCACAACTGGTGTCTGCACACTCTTATGTAATAAATGCATCCTTATACCTTAATGGGTATCTCCAAAACTCTTAAAAAGACTGTGCCAACACAATAACCCAGCCCAAAGGTGATCTCACAAAGACAGGTGAAACTGCTGACAAAAGAATGTAGGTGGCAGGTGGGACACAGGATTTCCTACAAGTCAGGCTGCAGACAGGCCTTCCCTCATTCAAGGAGTAAGGCCCTCAGCAGTGACCAGCCTCCCCTGGACTTTACTATTAAAAAAGTTCAGAGTTCAACCCCTGCCAGGAACTGCTATGTCACTACAACAAATCATAACAGGCTTGCTACACCCTGCTGTTATACCCAGCTTTTATCTATCTTCGTAAAACCTATTCAACTTAAACCCTGTGTCAATACTCTGATATATGGTTTCTTCTTTTGAAGAGTTTTGGAACAAAAAGGCAAGCTGCCACACACAGTGTTTTGATCTCAAAACCATCACTGAAATGTTGATAGTAATAGGGAGGGGTGTGTGTCAGAGAAACAAGTGGTGTCTTTTATCGCCTGTAGGTGGTTAAAGGAGGTGTAATAGGAAAAGCAACTCTATTTTAGTGAATGTGCTTCTGCTCTACAATAAAACTGTATTTTCAAACCTTGGATTATCAACAGCAGTAGTTTAGAAAAAAAACAGTGTAAACTTTAATGCTCCCCTGAAGCTTATTAATAGCAATCATTGCTATAGTTATTATTTCCAATAGTTCTTCCTCATCATGTATTCTATCTTTTATTACATTAAGTCCCACAACATCTCAGTTGCTTTTTTTTTCTCCCATCAGCTGAATAACCCCCACAGAATTATGTATAGATTGTTAGCATGTCTGCCATTGATGAAAGAGATTTAAGAGTTTGAAGGTTAAACTAAAGCCCTTCAGGGCTGGTTTATATTTATACACTCTAGATTCTATTTCTATCTCCCAAGCATGCAGATCTGAACCCAAGAATGGAATCTTGGCTATACATAATTTCATTAATGGATGGTGCAGAAAGCTAGGGCCAAGAGTGATTTAATCTGCACAAGCTTCTTCCTACTAGGAAGGCTATCCTTCTCAAGCTGGTCAACAAAATCTTTTCTTAGGCAGCACACTTCTGGAATCTGCAAGTTTTGCCTCTTCCAAACAACTGAGTTTTGTTAAGATTGTCACAATTCTGCGTAGGACTTCACGGTCTATTCTGTGCCAAATAGAACTTGTAAAAAGAGCTCTGTGTCCTGAAAATGCTGGAAAATCAACAGACTGACTACAGATTTACAGTGTGAGACTATGGATGCAGGATACATGCTCTCCAGGTGCAAATCTGCTATTTTCAGGGCAAGTATACTCAGACAGGTGGTGTGTGCATGTACAGCGAACCCGCTGACAATCACAATACATGCTAGACTAACTCTGCATGTGCAAATGGTCCTTTCACGCATGCCTCAATTTTCCCGATTTTTACCACATGACAGCTCTAGCCATGTATCTGGAAAGCCTGATAAAATTTTTAAAACACCCCTCATTTTCCCTGGACTGTGTCCAAATAGAGGACAGCCTTAGATTTTGCAGCAAACTCTAATTGCACAAACAGAAGCAGTGACCTGTGAGAAGAGGATAACCACTTCAGACAGACACTTTTGACAAGTGATGCTAGCTAACACCCTCCGTAGCTCTGCAGTAACACTGCCACTTCAAAGATCACCTGGTGAGCTGAGCTGATGCAACCAATGTAATTCCAAAACACATCTACTGGCATCATCGATTGGACACCTACCTGCTCAGGGCTGACAGTGATGGGCTCCTTCAGAACATGCCATACCACACATTCGAGCAGTGGTGGAGTGGTCAGTGAGCCAGGGTATGTCCAGTAGTCTCTGCATGCAGGAAGGAGTCCAGTGGGGTCAAAATTTGTGAAGGAAGCTTGCTTTCCCTAAAATAAAGTAAGGAGATGGGCTTATGTCAGTGGAGAGACCACATACACACACTGGGCTTGCAGGTCTCCTCTGGAAGCTCCATGTCTGGTGAAAGACAGAAGCAGTGAGTATCAACCACAGAAAATTTGGGATTAAGTAGTCTCAGCAATATATTTCTTTTAATATTTTCGAGACATTGTTTTTAATTTCAAATGTTACATTTATGTTTCTTGCTCCTAGAGATAACATTTGACCTTGCCTGGAGAACAATGAGATTTCAGATGCCATTTACACTGATTGCACTGGAAATATAAAAGCTGGGAGACCTCTTGGAGAGTCCACTGTGATAAACAGCAATGTTCAATTACCTCAAAGTGAGCCTGACGACAAAGATGACAGTGTAGTCTCATTTTTTACCTTTTCTGTCCAAATTTCTCATTGGCACAGGCCTTTACCCACTATGAAAGTATCTAGTTACTCAGCAAGTATTTTAAGTTCATCATTACTCACCTCATTAAGATACCACACACACACTGCACACAATATTTAAATACAGAAAGGCTTTTTTCTCCTAATAGTTACATATCCTGATTTAACTGTTTATCTGGACTCTCTAGAAATATTCAGGAAAAGCATATCCTCTTGAAGGAAATTTATTGCACAGATGAAGGAAAGTACCTTTTCCATCTGTCAACACTGACTAGAAAGGGCACCTAGAAGAGTAGTTTAGATTAGGAAGATAAATCCTACCCCATAGATTTAAATGCAGTTAGAAGACAGAGAAATGTAGTCACAGAGATAGGAAATAATCACTGTTTCTAGTACTCCTTTCTCTGTACCACAACTCCACTCAACTCTGTTTTGCATTTAGGCTTACAGGAGCACCAATGCTGATTGCAGGAAGGCTTGTTTTACTTTTGCACATGCAGCAGTTTGGGAAGAAGTAAAAAAACCCTAAAATAATCTACTTTCTGAAGAACACACATCACAGTTGTGATTGGTGCTAGTCAGAGACAGCAGATATTACCTTGGTTTGAATGGAGTTCAGAGCATCCACAACTTTCTGCATTTCAGGCTTTGCATTTCCCACCTGTAGCACAAACAATATGAAAAGAAAAATCACCATGCACTCTCACGACACCTTTAGCTTTCTGTTACAGCTCTCTAGGAAACATTTTTCCAGCACCATTTCATTACATAACAGGAGTATTAGAGCATAAGTGACTGGAACTGTCTCTGCAAAATCATGCCAGTTGACAGTCAGCACAAATGGGTCAGCCAAAGACACTGGACAGCATAAAGCTGCTTTCATTTACAGTGTGGGGATTTATTTTTAGACTTAAGCTGTTCTTTTTTCACAGAAATCACCCTCCTAATAAAACAGACACCCTCAGTGAGGCCAGGACTGAGTACCACGTACTGCTGGGGCACAGACACTTTCTCCAACTAGCTGCAAAGCCAATTCACCTAAACCAAAACACTCTAGACATTTAACAATGACAAGAAAAGGAAAACAGGCTGTCCTACTGCAGATTCATACACAGTTTTGTCAGTTATGCACACCACCTTTCACTGGTAAGAGTTACAGCAGTGTCACTGTTCTTGTTGAAGGCAAATATGCTGCTACAGGGCTGCCACAGTGATGGATGGCAGTCATACTCCACAGCTGGTGTACAATTTTTACATGTAACGAAAGATGAGAATTTGAAACACCACCTAGTTTGCTATGGTTTTAGGCAGTATAGTACAATGCTGCCTTTCTTTTAGGTTCTTAGGTCCCTCTTGCAACACAACAAACATGCTGAACAAATGATATAAAAGTTTAACTAACCTTCATGAAGATGCCCACCACAGCCAAACCATCAGGATGCTTCACAGCTTCAGCAAATTTACCATATTTTACATTCCAGTGTACAATATGGAGCTAGGAGCAAGAAAACAAAAAGCACTTTGAAGATGATATTCCATCTAGAATACGTGACAAATTAGGATGCAAGCAAGTAATTTATTAAAAGCAGATGGGAGTTTTAGTGCTGAGATTTGAAAACTTTTGTGTACAGTTAAGAATTTGTTGAATCAGTCATCTACTTTGAAGTTTCATTTATGCAAAGAGATTTCTGTAATGCATTTTATTTTACTTCTCACTCTTATTCCCACGTGAGTTTTAAATGCAAGATGTGGCTGTATCATTCTGCTTTCTAATGAAACTCCTCTTATCTTCAGCATGAATTTTTCCCACATACAGCCTGCAGGATTTTGATGCAGTATTTTAATGCTGCATGTACCGGAGTTCTCATCAACACTGAAACAGATTATTGTCAGTGTCAGGAGCAGCAGAGAAGACACTTTAACTACAGACCTGCAATTTAGAAAGTTTAAAAAAAGAACAAACAAAAACCAGTCCTGTCCTTTTCTGGAAAGATTTTGAATCTCCAGGTCACATTATTCAGGATGCTGCTTTCTGTTTAATTTCAAAGTTTTTCCTAATTTAAGGTCATCTGGCTGTTTTCCAACATCTGCAAGTCAAGCAAGTAATTACGGTACTGTGAACAGACGTAAGCCAATGGGAAGTTTCTCAGATAAGACAAAAGCTACTTCTACGTCATGAAAAAGAGGGAGAGCCAATGAACTTGCGGGGCCATTTCTTTTCTCTGTAAATGCAAATCACAGGTATGTTCAGTGAATGTGTATTTATGGATTCATTTTAGAAGTCTGTTGGGTCATCCAGAGGTAGATTTCTAAACAGGGGACAAGAAAAGGTGGGATGCAAGGCACTAAGATCACTCAATTTCTGTAGTTGGACTGTAAGACAGTCTTAAGTGGTCCAAGATTATCACAAAGAGTGCCTACAAGATTTCACTTGGCTGCCAGCCCTGTCTGCCCCAACATTATTCTGTTGCTTATATAAATGCCTACAATGTTAAAAATTGAAGCCAGGAAAAGGGATGTGTGTTCTTAATTTTCAAGAGACACAGAAATCAGGGGAAAAAACAGGGATAATTCATGTGGGTTTTTCTGCTTCTCTTTGACATAAAGTAGTGAGAAAAGAAATATTACACATCCTCCAATTCTAATTTCTGCTCTTGCAAGGAGTAGGTTCTAAGGTGGCATTGTGCCAAATCTTCTGTGTTAACCTCCTCCTATGAAGATCCATAGAGAAGTGGCTACTGTGACGGAATACTTAAAAAAATAAATACTCACTACACAAAAAAGACTAGAGAAGGTAAAGCATGTCCTACCTCTGCATCATACTTCACACCATCCACAGTGTGCTCAGACCCCTGGCCCTCACAGGATCCCCAGTGAATGTGAAACTGTACCAGCCTGTAGGGTCCGTCCAGTGCTCCTCCTTGCAGCACTGCAAAGCAAAGAGCCTCTGTTAGCAACTCCCATAACCTTTGTTATTGAGTCTCACTTCAAACTGGAACAGCCATCTCAAGTCTTCCATGTGATTTACAGACCACTGCATGCTGCCATGCCACTCCAGATCATCTTCAATGGTACATTACTGCAATACACCAAGATCAGTAGTAAGTGCATAAAAACATAAGTGACTTTACAGTGAGCATCTCATCAGCATGCTAATATTACACGTGATGAGGGAAGATGTAACTTTTCTGTCACCAAACAGATAAAAAAGGCCTTTGTAAGAGGGCCATATTGTTATTCTACTGAAGTACACAAAGACCAAATCATCTTTCATGTACTATTGTACTCTGTCCTTTCATTTTAGACACTTCATCCATTTAGGTCTTAATCCTGCAAATCCTGTGGCAGATGGGATTGAGTAAAATGCTTTTGGTTCCAAATTAAACTTAAACACCTGTTAGCCATGGGTTGCAGCCAGGTCAAGTGCTAGGCACAGGGCAAGGCATTGCAGAGATGTGAATTCAAATCTCTTGTGCCTCTCATTGTGGTGAAAACGGCAATGCCTACACAGGAAGATTTTTTAAATAATGGATTGGAAATGAGTTATTTATGGTCTCCATTATCTCACATTACTCATGCTATGGGACTGCTTTAAGTGGAGTGCCCAGCCACGCTTTCAATTACACAGAAGTGAGCTCCCCTGAGCTCCCTTATTCTGCTTGTTACTTTTACCCTTCCACCGAAACTCTGACCAGTGACCATTATGATATGCAGGATCAAGCTCTACTACTGCAGAATGCTCAAAGCACAGACAATGACTCCTCCAGTGCAGCATAAAGCACAGAAGAACAACAAATAGTTCTATTAAATAGAGTTATTTATCTAAGTCACCAGAGCAAGGTTTCACACTGGTTTGTGGTTTGGTTGGGTTATTTTCATTTTTATCTAAGCATCTCAAATTCAAATTCACAACTAAATCTTTAAGATATTAATATTTAAAAAACAAAAAATTAAATGCAATTTGAACTGTTAGATTTTTTTAAGGATCTAATTTCTCTCTCTATATAAATATAGATGCAATAAAGTGACAGAAGAGTGTTGACATCAGATATTACATGTAAGTGTGCTCTGTGTTTGTGCCACAAAATGGTTGTGTGGAATAAAGATGCTTTCCTCTCAGTCTGCAATTAGTGTAGACACTAGCACAATTTGTGCATGTGTGAAAACATACACCAAAGCTGATTGAAAAAGGTCACTATGTGTAGGTTTGAACATTTCTGATTATATGCAAGCATGGACAACAACAGCCATGGATATATGGTAATGTGGTCAGAAGGATTTCACTAAAAAACTGGAATACACAAAAACAAAATGTAAGATTTTTTTAGAAATACATTAGTTTACACTGGTGTGCCTTACACATGCAAAATTTGTGTTCAGGGGACAAATTTAGCATTTGCCTGGTGTTGCTTTGGTAGATATATTTAGAAGTCTCCCAATATGTACTTCTATTTGAAAAACGTGAATACATGTTCTACTGTAGCCTTTGTAATTTCCATACTGTAGCCAACATTGAACAGTCAACAGACCAGGACTTGCCCTACCTATTGCCAAGCTAAGTGATCCAAAGAATGGTTACTTATAGTAATTAAACAGAAACATATCTTACTCTACTTTTACATTTCCACATGTTCTAGTTGCCAAGAAGCATAACTGTTTTAAACACAACACTACAAATCGGAGTAATTTTTTCAGAACGGTGACTGAAAGTGCATTAGTTCTTTTGGAAATGAAGAATTTAGTTGCTATGTCTTTATAGATTCAAAATCGTTTAATCCCCACGATATCTTGCTTCATTTAAAAGTGATGCCATGGCTTTGTGATGTTTCAGCTTCAGTTCCTTTAGCTCATGGTCTTGCTGCTCGTTGCAGGTACAAATGGACTGAGGTTCCACCGTTCCTCAACCTCAGCAAGCACTAGCATAGCACAGGTTAATCTGCCATTATTAGTCAATGGAAAGCATGCTGAAAAGCAGAACCATGCAATATTCTTGAATTCATTTGCAATGTTATTTGTCTACACAAAGTTTGCTATAGTCTCATAAAACTCAAAAGATGCACAAAAGTCTCTTTGCAGTTTTCGCTTACTTTTCTTACTCTGTGGTTCTCAAATCCAGCACTAGCTTATTTTGACTCACAGCAGGGCATTCAAAGAAAGTAATAATTAGATTAGTGTAAACGAACACAAATTCAGCAGGCTTAATTACACAACAGCCCTTCTTATTCTAGCCTACAGTAAGCAGTTATTTTATTTTTAATATTTCTCAGCTTTTCCAAAGAAGTAGAATTTAAAACAAAACTTAAAAGGCAAAGTAGAAATGTTGTTTTGGGTTTTTTCCAGCACAACTATTTTAAACCATGAATAGATGCAAAGTAAAAGTTCATCAAGAATCAGAACAACATTCACACCAGGAACTTCCCTGTCTTTGTCCCATGTGACAGGAATATCAACTCAAGCCACATTGAAAAGATAATTCCAACCCTTTCCATTCCTTTTTTAAAAAGGATGGGGAAGTTCTGATCCATATCTGAGCATTTCACATTAGGTCCCTTCCTTTTGAAATTAATACTAGTGAAAACCATTCTGGAAATACGTATGTAGCTGTGCTCCCTTCTGTTCTACAGCACAGCTTCAGAGCCAATGCTGTCTGAAGACAGGACAAGCTGAGCTGAAAAACACATTCTTTACTCACAGACTCAGTCTACTCAGCACAGTTTGATACAGCCTTGTCTCCAAAGAAGTGCAACAGCCCAAGAGGTAACAGCTTGAAAGCACCCCCTTTTTGGTTTTTTTTACTATTTGACAGTTATTTTAAATGTCACAGCGGGACAAATTTGGAACAACTTTGCTTAGATTAAGAAATGGTAACTGTTTTCTGTTACCATTGTACCTTCTACCCTTTCCTGTAAAAGTTCTACTATTAATATCCCATAATCACATTGCACTGTTATTAAATGATCTCATAATATGGTCTAAATATATAAGTATTAGCAGCACTAATTTGGAAAGTCAAATAACCACACAAACTGTTTCATTGATACTTATATTGACTGTGGGATTTCTTGGATACAGAAGATGACTTGACTCCATTACACTTTCTTGGGACATCTCAAAACAAGCAGAAATCAAAGGGCATTTTGCTGCATCTGGTTACAGCTGTTTACTGAGGCCACGCACCTTCACTGGTCCACTTGAAGGCAAGTCAGTAGGCAGCTACCCTTCCCATGTGAAACAGAACAGCCTTGTAAAAAGTACTGTGGACAACTTCATACTTTTTTTCAGAAAGCGCTAGCACTCACATCTGTGAATTTTTGCAGGAATACTGTGGAATTACTGGTATTTAGGTAACTCCTATGGGATGCTCTCTCTACACCGAACAGAAGACTAATAAATCTCAAAAAGGCAACAAACATGTCAATGAAATAATCAAAATGGCTGAATTACAAGATTGTTTCATGAGTTAGAATGAATTCCTTCCTGTGATACAAATTAGTGTGGCAAGAAAAAATACTATCAAGTTAGTTACTCTGAGAAAATGCAGAGTGAGAAAGTGTTCTACAAATGAAAATCACTGACAGCAGAGCTCCTTCCAGTAGCTGAAATAAACTAGAGCACAGTGGATGTCCAAAGTCCCCAACTTAGGAAATTAATTCTAATCAAGATTCCAACAAACAAAACCCTAGCAGCAGGACATTTCAAGCATTTACCTTAGAGGACAGCCCTCTTACACATACATTGCTTTAGCACAAAGAAAACCAATATTTTGTATCAGCCTACAGTAGATGCCCATATCTATACGACATTGTGGCTATATGTGTATGTAAACATATGCATAGGATACACATTAATGCTAATATTTTGTAAGCTTTTGTGTATACACAGAAATCTGTATGATAGGAAACAGCACCTTGAAGAGACAAAGCAGATGAACTTGAGGGGAAAAAAAATCTTGAGCACCATGCACTATTAATGACACAAAAAAGGCTTTTATGAGTATGCTCAGGGATTAGCCTTGTTCTTATGCAAGGATGGGCTTCCTCATCTGACAGACTGAAGAGTTCAGCTAGGGTGAGCTCTCACTTCTGTGAAATGTGGAGTACACAGTCACAGTTTGTGAGATGTTTCCTTCTTTATGTTATCTCTTTCAGACACTCCTCCTGGGATGTTCTATCATGACAAGCAAGAGAAGCAATTCAAGCATCTGACTCTAGCATTCATACTGGCAGACAACATCTGTAATTGGTCTCACCATGAAAAAAAATTGGTTTCACCATTAGGAAAAAAAACCCTACTCTGACCCTGCTAGAAGTTTAGCCTGATAAGGTAACAAGGATGTTCCACAGAGATAGACCAGAATGAAAAAACTGCCAAAATGCAGCAGGTCTGAAGACGTGTCTCTGCAGCAGGTCAGTGGTTCCAATTCACCTCAGTTGAACTATTTCATCCAGACTGGGCAGCAGCCAGAAAGACTCTGACCTGCTTAAAGATACAAAGTCATTTATGTTCTTAACATTCCCTCAACTCCCTGGGACCAGCAGAGCTTATTTCTCATGTAGTCTCTTAAATGGAGATTCTCTGAGAATCATACAGTGCTGTACTGAGCCTCTGACCAGCGTTCAACCCTCACATTTCACATCATAGAGGCTGGCAACAACTTTAAGGACCAAGTTGGAAGTATTAAAATTCTGTTGAAAGTAATGGTTTAATTTCTAATAGCAAAATGCTAATCTCAGTGACTGCTTACTGTACTGAAAATTGTGTATTGAACATAGTCTCCATACGATGTTGAGATCTAATGACAGACAAACTTAAAGTTGTTAGTATTGCCTCTAAGTATGCAGCAAGCCCTCCTGCCTAGAAGTAAATAAACAAATTATCAGCTGGGAAGAGTGGTAATCGTGACATCTGGCACACAGCTTCATTACATATTAAAAATAAGTTTTTCCAAGTGGTCCCAGCTGATAACAGCTGACTAGTTTCTCCTGGTTTTGCACTAAAGGCGCCTCTAGAGGAGGAATTTGAAAAAGCAAAAGGAAATTGCCATGATTCTTAAATGCACAATCTACATCAAGTTTCTGCTCAGAAATTCCATGTTAACAAAAAACCTAAATCAAACCAAAAGCAAATGTAATTCAAGCGCACTTTTGGGCTCTGTAAGGAAACGAAGACCTGAAACATGCAGGACTGACCTCAAGCCCTCTCATCTTGCCTTCCAGTTCCCGGAAGCCTTAGAGCTATTCAAGTCACTTGTTTACATTGGCTTTGCAGCTTCTGGTGATCCCAGTTCACAGGAAAAGTGACTTAATGATCTGACACCCTGGAGACTTCTGACCTTCTAGTCAAGCTGTCCTCAACATTACTTGTGACATAAGCAGGTGTCTGAATAGAGTCCCCTAAAGGTTTAAGTAATTATGATTTCTGATTCCAAAGGATCAACACATTTCTCAACAGGCTATACTGCACTGTGGACCTTCAATCCATGACCCTATATTGATGACACACATTATTCTAGCATAGCTAATATATATCTTTGGATCTGGGAAGCCTAAAAATAAACCAGTAGCAGTGACTTTGATGAAGAGTGGTGCCTTAAAGACAGCAGACCTGCATGTTTCTTCTTCCATTTACTAGCAGAGGTGTAAGTGTAGGAAAAGAGCAACAGTGGTACAACTTTCAAACTCACCACCAACCAAGCAGTTTGGTTACACTGATTTTTGAATTACCCCTGTAACAAAATAGATTGGTTTGTTTACAGTGAGTCATAATTCATATAACAGCTGAAGCATACTTATTAATATTTATAACTATAGAAAGAAATGGGTAATATATTGGATTACAACTACTCAAAGACTCCCAAGGGGTGCTAGTATCAAGGTGAAAACAGTATTTCCATTTCATCAGGTCTTCTCATAGTTTTTAAGTTCTACTATTATTTTATGTTTGCAAAAATGTCAAATTTACTTGGGATTCTGACTTGAATTCCAATATTCTCCCTAGCTCAGCAGCAAGGAAGGGGAATGAAACATTAAGAGACTTGTCCACAAGCATAAGTTACCAGTACATTTAGCTAGAGCTTTACACCATAGTTGTAATTCACTTCTGTCAGGTTCTACTGCTAAAATATATTTCAAGATTCTTGTCACAGAGTAAGTTCATGACTCATCAATTACTTTTGTAAGCTCATAAAACACATGATCAGAAAATACAGAATACATAGTCTACTGATGTGACCATTCCTCATTTGAGTTTCAGGTTTTAGGTATGTTCTGGAAAGTTTTCTGTGAAAACTTACACAGAGAACACATTTTATGTATGTTACAAAACCTTCTTTCAGGCTCTTGAGGCTTTTTTGAGCAAAGTCACGTCCTGTGGTTTTATAGCTCTAAGAAGTAATTTACTTCTGTCTTTTAAAGTGAGTGAAAAAATACACAAGTTCTTACAGCAGACTATAATATGAAGTATCTAATATGACAAAAGAAGTACCCTTAATGAGCGTACTTATACCTTTTGCTATAAAGTTCCTAAATTACAACAAAACACCTTATTTTAACATACATCATCATCATTTGCTTCACTCATACATGGAAGATCTGTTCCCAGGACACAAGATTGCATGAATCTGAGTTTAAAGTTTTAGTCCTAGTGACACTTATAATAATAAAATTTTGCTTTCAAAGTTAAATACATTTTAAAGAGGAATGCCTACAAATATTTTAACTTTTACTATTAAAAGACAGCAGACTTGAGAAGTAAGAAGGCAACTGCAAGAACTGAAGAAGACTTAATAACAATTGGAAGTGGAAATTCACTGTTTGCTTTCTACATAGAAGGCCAAGGAAGCATTCTGAAAGACTGCAAGGAAAGAAGACAGAAGATATCCTTTTATCTACAAGAAAATCATGGATTTTCTCAAACAAAAAATGTTCATAACATGGCAATGCTGGCTTAGTGAATTTCCTTTCCATACACCATTTCTACCAACGAGCAACTGTGAAATATGAAGGGGGTTCACTTTGGGCATTGACTGAGCTTTTAGAAGTACATTCTGGAATGTAACAGCTGTCACATAACCCAAGAAACTGAAAGGCTGTACTACAAGAACTGAAATTGAAGATTTGGAGGTAATTGCTTAGGAAGTGGGTTTTTCTAAGCATGGTTAGCAACATCTAACCATATCTAAAAAAATTAACAGGAAAGTAAAACAAAGATTCTAGAGCTATCACCAAAAATAACGTAAATTCTCTGTTAAAACTTCACTATAAGAGAAAGTTGTATAGGTCATAGACATAAGTACAACCTGAATCAAGAGTTATGTTTATAAATCTCCACCTACTAACAGAGATCTTCTAAGCGCAGAGAAGAAAACATTTTCTTCTATAAAGATATATTAGTTGCATAAATATCACGATTATTTTTGCTTAAAAAGTTAAACTTTTACTTTTTTACTCAAAGTAATGTAAACGAGGTACCTTTTTAAGAAATCCTAACTTTGCTTTTAGATTTTTGTTTTCCACAGATATGGGCAGAAGCTGCTTTATACTATGCATTCCTGATGCACACATGTAACTTAAAAAAAACACATTCTGAAGGGGAAATACAAAAATTTTGGTTCTGATATGTACTTGCTCTTACTTGTGATCAACTTTATTCATATTACATGTTTTCTGAAACAAATAAATAAGTATTACTTTCAGAATTTTATCCAAACATGCATTTTGGCTTACTTACCTATTTTTACTACGCTATTACTACCTGTACATTTCATTGTGAGAACTCATTTTGCATACTCCGAAGAGGAGGAGCGATCAGACATTATGCCCTAGAACCGCTGTTCAATTTGCTTCAGTGTCATTAGTTATGAGCCTGAAGATTCTTAATGAAATGGATCTACTTTGCATGCAGTTACTCACATCTTGAAGATTATTCACAATGATCTTATTACTTCATTTTGTGCCTACACCCACAGTTAATTCATTACCACATATGGGACAGCTCACAGAAGCAAGCAATACAGCCTGTGGGAAGTATTTACAGGATTTTATTCCACTGTCTTCTCTAAAACATACCAGCACATCACATAATCTCACTTAGTTTCTCCTTGTGACTGTTGTGTGATGTCTAACCGAGAACTGGATACACACGTTAGAGTCTCAAGTTCAGAGTCAAGCAGAGACAAGTCAAAGACAGCTCTATTTCGTGTAAGGAAAGTAGGTTACCTAGTTAACTGCATACAAATGAAGTCAATTAAGTGTGTTGCCAGGTAGATCCTATACACTGTAATTTTCAGTAAGAAGTGTGATACTGAATGATCCACCTGTACCTGGCTTCACAGAGACCTGTTTTTGTTTCTAAAGAATAATCATTTTCCGATATCCTAATAGAGCTACAGAGAATATTTCTACTTGCATCTCCTATCCTCCCACTCTGAAAGCTATGTCACTGCATATCTGTCAGAGGATCTCTGTCACAGATGTTCTGGTTCTGCACTGACTTTTCTCATAAAAAAGAATTCTTCCTACAGACATTCCTTTAAATTATTTTATCTATCTGCCATTTTTATCTCACAACCTAATTTTCACAGTTCTTTCCAAATTTAGGCACACACAAAGTGAACATGCAATGATTTTTTTTAATACTGTGGAGACCTGAAGCTGTTTCTTTTGGGCTCGGCGAGAGCAGACTCGCATGTGTCTGGGAAAAACAGAATCCTCTTTTTTTGTTCTCTGAATCATTTACCTTATTCCTCATGATACTGTTCAAAAGAAAACGCGTTCAGCTTCTTTAGCTGCTCAGTGCTTCAGAAAAACAAGCACTAAGGTCAGAATACCTTTTTCTACTTTTTTAGACCATGCAAATATTAATGTTGATGCACTGTGTAAGTTATACATGAACGTCTGTGTATTTATACAACTGTGAACACATATCTGACCACTTAGTATTGCTCAGCATAAAGACTGCAATTAAAAAACAAAGTCAAATTCTTAGTGCAATGCTAAACATCTGTTATAATGTTACATTACACTACCTGCAAAAACCTCACATTTTCAGTAGGCACAATCATTTGGTTTCAGCACCATTCCCTAAACGACATTGCCAACAAAATGCTTAGGAAAAACAGGACACTTGCTCAAGCAAGTTAAATCAGGCAGCGTCTAGAGAAGCCAGTGACTTACAATGGGATTGTTTTTGTTGTCTAAATCAAAAATAAAGGCACATTCATTGTGGAGAGTGATGATTTCTACAAATTCAGCCAGATAAAAAACTACAGTTAAGACAACCTACAAAACCCTTGTTGCAACAGTGGCTTGGATTCTGCCTGTTCATCAGTAAAGCCATTCCTTTCAGTAAGGATTACTAAAGGTTTGCAGGATTCAGTGCTTAATTTCGCCATACTGCACAATGAACAGCAAGATCCCGTGGAACTGCCTGCTAGCAAACTTCATAGGAATGTGTTGGATACATTATCTTTATCTAGAAAGCCATCAAGAAATGTCAGGGCTAAGTCTTTTTTTAAATTACAAAAGAACAAAGAGGTATTTTCTAATCATTCCTCTATTTCTGTACTAACCTGGGAGCATGCTGGCTTCAGGAACATGAAATAATATTTTGATAACCAAAGAAACTATTTCCACTTCAAGTTGTTAACTGTAATCCTTTGCTGCTCTAAGGCAAATTTCTTCCTATGATGTTTTTTGCCTCTTCTTTTAACCATTTGATCAGTATCTTATGATGAGCTATGCCTAAAATTGCTCTTGTCAAATACTTTTTAATTTTTTTTTTCTCTCCACAGCTGAGTCCTTATCCAAATCCTTCTGATTTATACAAAAATAAAGTAATTCACTTCTCCCAAGTAGGGCAGCTCAAATCTGCCCAGATAGGCTTAATTTTCTTCTAAAGGGAGTTCAGTTTCCTCCTTGCCTAAAGGAGTCGTGTGACATGCTGAATCCTTAAAGGCTGAATTCACATCTGACAAAACCCAATTTCTGTATTTTCTTCTCTTTAAGAAAACCCTATAGTCTTAGTATACATTTTAGTAGGAGCGTTAGTTGTGATTTCTGCCATGTCCCCTCCTGCACCCGAAGGTGAGGTCTCACCTGACTTGTCGGAAGAATCATCGAACTCCACGTTGAAGGAGTGCCCGTTGTTGACGATGTTCCTGGCCGTGCCGGCATCATAGCTGAAGCTGAGGGGCTTCAGAGAGGAGTCATACTTGGCGGACTTGCTGTTGATGTCAATAGGGGACTGGCGCTCTCCATTGGCGATGGGGAAGTGCTCATGCCAGTGAGCGGGTCCTGCAAGACAGCGGAAAGCAGCTCAGCGGGAAAAGACACAAAACTCGTGGGGTTTAAGCGGTAACTCTCACTCTAGAAACCGGGCTGTTGGACCACCAGCATCAGCCTCCGACAGCGTAGGAGACCCCACGTGGGGACCGAGAGAGCCCCGAGCCCCGGCGGCTGCGGCGGGGGCTGTACCAGGGATCCCAGGGGCCACCCCGTCCCGCGGAGCAGCGCCCACCCTTCCCTTCCCTTCCCTTCCCTTCCCCTCCCGGAGTGAAGGGATGCCAACAGGGGCGCAGAGGATGCTCCGGCGGGCGGCGCGGCGCGGCGCCGGGCGGGCTGCTGGGGCGCAGGTGCATTTCAAGGTTACGAGAAGAAAAGCGCCGCGGAGCCCGTCCCTGCTGCGGGCGGGGGCTCTGCCGGGCGGCAGTGAGCAGTCCCGGGCGCGACTCCCGCGGCGCTGCCGCAGGTGCCCCGCAGGTGCCCGCACCGCCGGGCACTCACCGTCGTGGCTGCCGTAACCCCAGTGGTGGGACATGCTGCTCCGCTCTGCTCCCGGAGGCTGTCACGGCTCGGCGGCCCCGGCGCTCGCTCAGGGGCTTTTATAGGCTCCCGCCAACTCCATGCCCTTCTCCGCGGCCGGAGGAGGGGTGGGGAGTGCGGGCGGGGGCGGGGGGAGACTCCGCTGGGGGCGGAGAGAGCGGTCCCTTATAATCCGCGATCGGGCGCGGAGCTGCGGCGGGCCCGGCCGACAGCGCCCCCGGCAGGGCTGCGGCTGGGCTGACAGCGCCCCCAGCCCCGCATCCTGCACCTGCGGCGCCCTGACCTTGGGCAGCTGCCGGCGGGCCGGGGGCGTGTGCGGGGCCGGGGGCGTGTGCGGGGCCGGGGGTGTGTGCCGTGTGGTGCAGGGGTGTGTAGTGCGGTGCGGTGCGGGTGTGTGTAGTGCTGTGCGGTGCAGGTGTGTGCGCGGTGCGGGTGTGCGCGGTGCGGTGCGGGTGTGCGCGGGTACGTGCGTGCGGCGCGGCACGGCGCGGCACTGCGGGCGGGAGGGAGGGAAGGACGGAGGGAGGGAGGGAGGGAGGGAGACAGGGAGTGTGCTGCTCCCTGCCGGGAGCGGCGGGAAGGCAGCGATGGAGCTCGGCGGGGAGAGCCGCGGGGAGGGCGCCCGCAGCCGGCCGCACCGGCGGGGCTTGGCAGAGGTGCCGGGCTGGGGAGGGAATTGCCGGGGCTTGGGGGCGGAGACAGCGGAGTTGGCGGAGCGGGGCTGTGGTTCGCGCTGGCGGCACGGGGCTGGCAGCGCTCGGTGCTGCCTTGTTCGCGATCGCCCCGGAGGAGCTGCGGGCTGAGCTTGCGTTTATTTAGGGAACATACGCTTGCTGCGAGAGCGGCTCAGCTACCGCTCCCGAGGATGGGTTTGCGAGAACGACATTGAGCAACACATATTTTGGATGTTTTGATATTGCGCAACTCTCCGGTGCTGTGCCGCGGGACGGGAGGGCTCGGACCTTGGCAGCCCCGGCCGAGCCGGGTCCGTGCGGGGGCCGAGCCGGGTCCGTGCGGGGGCCGAGCCGGGTCCGTGCGGGGCTGTGCCCGGTCCGTGCCGGGGCCGAGCCGGGTCCGTGCGGGGGCTGTGCCCGGTCCGTGCGGGGCTGTGCCCGGTCCGTGCCGGGGCCTCGGTGCGGCTGGGCTGCCCCCGGGGGGCTGCAGATGCCCCCTCTGAAGACTTCCCTGTATCCTCTCGCTCCGGGCAGTTTTCGGTATGGGAATGATGTAACTATCCCATTCTCTAAGATGGTTCATTCAGACCTGGTTTTAATTTTGTTCTGTTGGCGTTCAACCACAGGGGTCTAAATTCTGTTTTCAGCGAGGTCATTGTAAATCTAGAACAGCACCAGAGTGACTCCATCACTTATATTCAGCATTGTAAAATGTGTGTCATTTGTTTGTGTTTGTTAAGAGGAGGGAGAAAAGTCTATTTGTACAATGTGTGTATTGTTGTTAATAGCAAAAGGAACCAGCTGGGAAATTGCTTACAAAAATTAAAGGCATTTCTCAGACCTCTTCGAGTGTAAGCAGAAAATAGTTAAAGCTTTTTACTGATTAACACAATGTGTGTTCTTATATTTGCATGCCTGTACTCAAGATGGTTTAGGGACCACAAAATAGGTGATGGCAAAACTGAATACAGAGAAGTTATTTAGAAGTGGCTGTGGTGTATGTGATGTAGAACAGCAAATTGAAATGCATGTTATACATTTATTAGGAATTCCTCATTTGCTCATTATAGATAGCTTCCCATCAATAATTTCTATGTCTGCTGGTTGTGCTGTCTGGTACGTCAACAGTCTCATAAACACACACGTACACCAATCCATATGGGTAAGAATCCTTGAAGAACAAAGCAGAAAGCAACCTTTTATGTTGTAGGAAGGAGTAAGGCTTTCTTCCATTAAATTTTACTATTAAAAAAATCCATTCATCTTGATTCTTCTGCATTCTCACATGTCAAGTTTCCACTGACGTCAAAGGGAGCACCGCATAAAGAACAAGTACAGGATTAAACACAACACAATGTTTGGCATGGTAGGCTTCCTAAAAGATCTACTTAGGGTTCTTAGCAGGGAAATGAAGTCAGTCACCAGCAGCACCGAGGGACTGGGATTTTAATCACAGGAATCTTCATTTTATTATGTTATTTCTATCAGTCAGTATGTGGTACGTGGTAGGCACACACAGACATCCACATTAGAAGGTTTATTGTTCTTAAAATCAAGTACCTATTTTCCTTGATCATTCAGCAGTACTTGGAGGTTTGAGCCTGTGCCAAGGGACTGTTATTGAGAGCTTTGGATTGACCTGGGTTTGTTGATTCCAGCCTCCTTTGCTGTCTCCTGGCTGCATCAGACTCATGATCTGTGACTGGTTTTATGGCAGAATGGAATGCCTCAAAGAAAGCCATAAGCTAGCCCTAAGAGGAAGTTGGATACTAGAAACAACACAGTCAATAATACTGCACACTGGTGAAGCTGCAAGGCATGTTAGCAACAGCAAAAGATATGATACACATCAGCTCAGTACCAGCAGTAGCTCAGGCTCTCACATAAATCCAAACTGTGCTCCATGAACCTGTTCTTCTCTGCCACAGTTCTGCTGAAGTCGCTGGAATGACGCATACCAGTAAGGCCTACTTGCACATACAGAATGTGTAGGAGCAGTTCCTAAAGCAAATGTTCTCAAATCCTGTGGCGACGGAAGCATTATAAATACATTTCAAGCAATACAAACACAGGGAACAGATTAGATAATTACTGTAGCCATTTGATTACTCATGACTCTGACATTAATGCTTTGGGTAGAAAAGATGCCAGTGTAATCTCGTCTCCCTTTTCTGTCACTACTGGTACCACATACTGTGAAGGTTTTTGGAAACCAATAAAATCAGATACCATTTTTCATTGCTCTTGAATGTCTTAGCATTAGATAACATCTGAATGTAGTAAACAAATTGGTGTTTCTAGACTTGATGGTACTTTTGATTCCTAGTAGTAAATACAAATAGAAGCAACAACAGAAGCGTCAGTAAGTGCAAACTGTTCACTCTCTCAGATACCTCCACACTGCTTATGATACTCATTCCCGGTCAAAGGACAGTGCAAAGCGTATATATACTTATGCCCCGTTTGAATCCTCCTTTGAAGCCTTATATGTCACAGCACATTTGCACAGGAAGGGCTCATCCTGTTTGTTTTATGAAGTTGCCTGAAATACATTTTTATGCTTACTATTATGAGTTGTGAAGCACAGAAAATGTCAGTACAGATGGAAAAATGGCAGAGATTGTTCCATATAAGTCTTTTTCCCCTTAGTAAGTTGCCAACTTCTAGTAGTGTTGTAGATGCAGGAATGACACATCAAACATGCTTTAACCTGCTAGACAGTTTCAGCAGAAGTGCATACAATGATCACGCTGTAAATCCACCTTTTCCTGGTAGGTTTTCAACTCTGAAAATCTATATGCAGTCATTTTCTTACATCCTCATCTGTGTTACTGTTCAGTGCTGAGCAAGATCTAGAAAAATCCTGCATTATTCTGATTCATTCTAGCTTGTCTGTGAAAGTTAAATGCAATTATGAAAAAAAAAAAAAAATTTTTGGCCCTACAATGATGTCAGGTTAGAGGCCTTCCTTCTATTACAAAAGGTTTTACTACCATTAGTTTTACTACTAATTTCTAAGGAGAGACTAATACAAGTACCAGCAAAGGCAAGCTTCATGACATGTCAATACAGTGGGAAAAACCTGCCTGCTTCTCTGCTGACTTCTTTTTGATACACTTTGAAATATACCATATTTAAGTAATCCCTATTGTAAAGCCAAACAAGCCTGACTACACAAATAGACTTAGTTTTCAGACAAAAGCTATTTGTCATGATTCAATGAATTGACATCCACTTGATTAAAGCCCTGTGCAGTGTAAAACTAATGTCAACAAGATCATTTTACTTTAGTCCCGTACCTTAAGGGAAATCTTTTTATACATGCCTTCTCAGACCAAGCTAATGCATTGGTTCACCACTTGGATTCCATGATGTTTTGAACTGGCTCACAACCTGGCCTTTATTTGTCTGGTCTTTACAGATCCAGATGCAATGTCCCTGTTTATGTGCTAGTGTGCCTTCCTCTTCACATATGAATGCATCCGTGGTCATTCATGCTGACTTCTCACCTATGTACCTTTCTGCGAGTATATTTCATTCATCTTGAAAACTACCTTCTTGTGATTTCAGCAATTGGCAGTGCACCATGTGGTAAACTTGCAGCAACTCACACTGTCTTATTACCAGCACGTACGTAAGAGTATTGCAAGGCAATGCCAACAGCAGCTCACCATCCTGATGCAGTACAACACTGCACGTGCAAAGGATTTAAAAGTGGTTTATAAACTAATCAAAGCCATCAGCTTCCAGCTGGTCATGAGGCAAGTAATTTACTGTTCTTCTGACAAGAAGAGCCAGCGCCATTTGGAAGGTACAGGAGATAACCAAAATGGTAACTCTAGAATTCCTGCTCACTAAGGTCACAAAATTGGAGATTCCTCTTTTAAAAACCTACTAACATCCAAAAGGTTCTTGCTTCTGAGATACTCAGTGAGTTCTGGACCAAAAAGTTACATTTGGTTAGAACATAAAACATTTTTATTGCACTGCTACACTGACTAAATGTTGGTCTTGATGAAAATAACTTTCCTGTAGTCAAAAATAGTTGATGTAGCACATACTCATAGTTGGACTCACCAAATATTCCACCTTTAGGGACATTTAAAGTGAGTGCAGCATGAGTAAGAAGGGAATTCTCAAAAGACAGAACAGAAAGTTCCCAAGCAGACTTTTGCATCTTTCCAAAACCAAAAGGAAAGGTTGGTAAATCAGTTTCTGAAAGTGAACTACAGACAAGAAAAATGGAAATGAAAAGAGAGGAGTACCTAAAAATAAATGATTAGAGACAGCTATGAAAAAAAGGATCTAACCTTACCTCTACAGCTGAAAAAAGTAATAAAAAGTAGATTTTGTGAGAAAGTTTAATATTTACTTTGGTGTCAACTATTATCATACAAATGTTTATATATATGAGTAATTGTATACATGTGAATAATTCCACTGGTCTTTCTGATGAGTTTATTAGTGCCATGTGCCCCACTAAATGTAGATCAATTAAATCACCTGCTCTTACAAACTCCACCAAAACCAAACAACAGTCATATCACTTTCACCTTCATTGCAGATAAAAACATAACATTTAGGAAGAGATGAGATTTGAAACTGAGGCCTCTATTTCTAATGAAAAATTGCAACTTGAACTGGGCAATCTTAGCAGCCGTGTGAATCTGTGACTGAATTAGATGTGGTTTAAAAGTAGTAATGAAACCTGTCAAGGTTTGTAAATACTGAATAAATCAATGCATACCTCTTTTTCTTTCCTGGGAAAATAATTAAGCTTTCTTTTGACAATATGTTTGTTGATGGTTTAAATTTCTGTCTAGGAGTAACTTACAGTAAGATACTGAAAAATGAATTTTGCTATATATTTTTTGTCAAGCTGCCACTAAATGAAAGCTTCTGCATTTACAAGAAATTTTGTGATAGGCTGACGTACTGGGCAAAGGACCTTCAGATGTTTTGAGGTTAAATATAAGTCCAGATTGTAACAAGCTTGTGTCTCAGAGTCAATGTTTCTGTCCCTTCACTATTACCTGCTCACTCACTCTTTTCTACCTAGGTAAAAAATTATTATCTAACTTGTGATCATGTCAGCATTAGGTGCCTTACTCAGTGATAAGGAAACAACCTTGAGACTTCAGAAAGAATGCTTTGGAACTTTTCCCATTCTTACATATATATAGATATACCATTTTGGACTTCGAAGGCTACAGAAACCAACCGGAAGTGCACATGCTATCATAGGCTGGTGGGGCTTACCTTTCCTCTCATCCACTTCATCTTCCTTTCTTGTATTCCAGAGACATACAAGACATGCACACACATACCCAAACATATAATGTTTCAGACTTTTGCATGCTTTCAGTGTTAGGCTTCTTTAAACTTTGTTTTAGGGAGGAAGGAGCTGCACTGCATCCAGCAGTGATGAACAGTGACTTCACCCATGAAAAATGAAAACAAACTCACCTGCTCTATTTTTATTGCGCTTCTTTTTTTTTTTAATTTGGTAAGATGCTTCAGTATCTGGCAATGAAAAATTTGGTATTGAAAAATCTGGCAGTAAAATATTGTTGATTTAAAAACATTTACTGAAATTTCAAAAGGAAAGCTCATTATGGATACTATATATGGTTAAGGCTTTGTGTTTACTCAGCCAAGGTTTAAGCCCAAATTGGTGGGTTTAAATAGCTTAGTACAATAGCTGCTATCCATCTCACAAAGTTCAAATCAGTTCAACCTTTTCACTGGTATGTGCGCTCAAAGCAAACTGTAAAACCGGGCTTGTAGGACCAGCTAAACTGTTTTCAGCATAGACTAAAAAAGTAAAGAAAAGGTGCATGCACATCAGATTTCAGAATGTTGACCCATGGGGCTGCTGCTTCCTCACCCCTTGACACAAAGTAGCAGGGTAGCTATTTCAGATATGGTATCTCAAACAATTTAAACTGGGGATAATACTTCATCTCCTGTCAAAGCTTGACTCCAGAATGTCCTTTGCAGATTAAGGCTGGAGATGGTGTGAAAAGGAAAAGCAGTTCAGAGCTGGCTGAACCAGTTTTCAGTCATTTCTCTAACAGCGAGCAGGAAGTCATTGATAAATTCGGCCCCTGTGAGTGGATAACATCACTGGTTAAACCAGGTACGTTTAAGGCTTTGTGTTGGAATAGATATGGTCTGCAGTCCACTCTCTTCCTTTCTGTGATCTTCTACATGCTTTTTCATGCTGGAGACCAGTGATGTGGATTTCATGGGGCCTCTCTTCTGCCTGGTTAGGATGAAAATCACTGCGCAGTTACCTTGCAACCAGCCAGGCTAACTGAAGTTATTAGTGTCATCCTGCATCTCTCCCCAAAAATTATTAAAACACACCAGTGACTGAAGTTAGCTTTGCTGTAGCTTTTATTTGGAAAAGATGGTTGTAGGTAAAATGAAGTTGGCTGCCTGCTGCTATCAGATGAAAATGGTAATTATCTCCAGAAACAAGCAGCGGAGTGACAATATTTTCAAACAGCATGGGAAAACATAGAAAAAATAATTGTTTGTGGCTTTTTAAGTTTTTAGCATTTAAAGATGTTTACTTTGGGTATATGAGTTAGTAGCCATTAAAAATAATGAAAAGATTCTCATTAGAAGCACGTCAGAGTTTCAGACACTCTACAAAGTCAGGGATTGTAAAATGCTTCTCCAAAGTTCCCTTTGTTTTTCATATATGTCCAAGCCATACATTTTTATTTTACAGAAGAAGTAGAAAATGCAGGAAAATTAAGAATCAAAATTCATCTCTAGTTTACAGCCAGAGGAAGATCCTACTTGTAGGTGGAATGCAAGGCACTTAATGATCCCTTCCAGCTTTGTGGAAGATTCTGTGATTCTGATTCTGACTTCATCTTCTACATGAATGAATACAAAATAGATGTTCTGAATTTGGATTGATCTAAACTAATCAAAATTGAAGATTCTAATGTTACCTAAATACTTCTAATTTATCATATTCTGATTTATGGCATAGCTCACAAAATTGACTTTTCAAGTCAGAAAGCAAATTTGAGTAATATATGTGCTATTTTCATATTTTGTAATTTTTCGTGGTGTTTCTCACATTCAGTTTTGAAAATTTCTATTCAGTAAACATTAGCATTAGTCAACTTTCTTAAGGATTCTGATTGGATTACTATTCTCCCAGTACTGATGTACTGCACAAAACTGGTTTGATTATGCAGCTCATTGTAAAAAAGTCTTTCAAAATGTACGGATAACTGTACATTGTGTACCAAATTGTCTGTTATTACAGATAATAACTACAAATAATGGTGAGTAGCTACCGCCTATTTTATATCAAAACACTACAGAAATTATTTTGCCTTTAAATTCTAAGTCTCTTTCTGTATTGGACTGACAGCAGGACATAAACTCTTTCCCACCACTTGTTTTGACCTGAATATTCTTCAAAGAATGGAACTCGGAACTGAATTTAAGACATAGGAATTGATTACATCTCATTGCCAGAGTTCAGAGGAGAAATAGTTGTTTACAAAAGCCAATTTTCTACATTTCGTTCCATTACCAAGAACATGACCTTCATAGTCATGATTTTGTCTGTCAGCAATTCCCTGGGAAACAGGCTTGGCTGACCAGTTAAACTATATCTGTGGCTTTGTCAGAATATGCAGCTGACATTTTTTGAGTAAGTTTAATTTTAACATGCAAATTGTTGGTTACAAAAATGTTGAAAACCCCTACATAATAAGTTCAAAGCAGTGGAGACACTTAGCACAGTGATGTATTGACCCAGAAAAAGATCCATGATGGTGCTATATAAGCTGGTACAGCTCTTTCAGTGGCAGCAATGTGTTGCAATTGGCAGCGCTGGGGACAAATCCTGTAGAAAGGGATGCAAGCAGAAGGCTGGTAACACAAGGATAAAGCTGTGTACAGCCAGCATAGAATACAGAGTGCTGTCTATAAATAAATAAATAAATAAATAAACAAGAGCACTGTTCTGTGCTTTCACAGATAAGTTTGAGTTGGGAATTAGGACTACTAGGCAAACTTCTGCAATGGGAAAGAATTTAAGACGGCATGTTTTCCTAAAAAGACATCACATGCTGTGTCTGCTGAACCCTTTTTAGCTGTGGTCAAAACCAAACCTCATGGCAGTCAGTTACAGCTACATCTGAAATTTCTATGCAGAGAGGAGAAAATTATGAAACCTCCTTCCAACACACAAACACTGAAGGGCAACTGGCATAGCTGCTGCACTGAATAAAAATAGCTGGTGAGATTGACTTGCAAAGTCGTACGGGCTATGTTTTATTTGAAGAAATAGCTCAGATGAGGCTTGTCATTTGGCACAGGCATGGTTTGACAGCATGAAGTGGAAACATCCATACTGATTTGCCAGCAGTAATAACACCAGTCAGCTTCTGTCTGAAAAGGAAACAGGCACTTCTCTGACTGTGTTATCTTGGTCAGACATACCTGCTGGCAGACTGGATTAAAGGCCAATTGTCACTGAATCTAGATCAAGTTATATGACATGAAAGACCTCTGTGGTAGAGCATCAGTGTTACTGTATTCATATGCTGCCAGTACTTATTTTAAGAAAGAAAAAAGCAGTTTTCAGGCAAACAATAGAATAATTTTCATAGCATTTATCACTATAAAGACAGGAAAGGAAGAAGTAAAATTTAAGACATTCACGTCACTTCCATGAGCTTATTAAAACCTCTGACGTAATCAGAAACCCAGACTTTGAAGATTCCTGGAAAGTCTCTCCTGTCCAAGAGCAGCTATTAAATTCAAAATATCTCCATGATGAGATGCAGGGTATAGTAAAGGTCAGCCAAGCACTTTGTTGTTCTAAGGAACATTAAAAGAGCATGCAACTTGGAGCATATCCTGCTTGTTCTGCTTAGGACATGAGGCAAGGTGATCTGCAATCTTTAAATAAGTTGTCAGACTCAATTCAGACTGCAAAAGTTTGGTGGGTTTTTTTCATACACCATTGTAGAGGGATTAATAGGAAGTGTTCATGTTAATGATTTACTTACTGAACATTTCTAAACAAATTGCCAAGACTGTTTATCAGAAAGTTGTGGAAAAGAGTGTAACTCTTTTTGTATCCATGAACGGAACTGAATTTTAAATTATTAATGAGTTTGCTTAATTTACAAGCACTTTGAATGACAATGTCATTAGGGACACAGAGGTGATCTCCTGAAAGAGGAAAGAACCACCATTTCCTGCAAACTTTCACAGGATCAAGCTCTCTGCTAGACTAAAGATGTACTAAGCTATTGTACGTACCTCTGCCAGACAAGTACAAAACCTGGCTATTTAACAGAAGATAACTTCCCACAACCAGCATGGGCTAATTTGTAAGGTGATATAAGAAGTTACTCTGCGATGCAGCATACGGATTGCATTGTTATCAAGGCATTCTTGATAGTAGTTCCACCATGAGAGGCAGAACACATAATAAAGTTTGAGAATTGAAGGACTAAGCAGCTCTTGATAGGGAAAGTAAGAATGTGAAAAGAAAATCTGTAGCTGATAAGAATGAGCTCCAGGAATCAGTGAGCCACAACCCAAAGCTTCATTTGACTGGTCATGAGATGTACCAGATCCTTTGAAAAGCTGAGGGAAGAAAGAACTCTGGAGATAATTCACGTATGACAGTAGCTTCTCACTGTGAGCAGGACAAGGCTGTGCTTGCTGCATGTACACCAAGTGCTGATGTGACTAGTCAGATTCATCAACTTGTACCTGCTGACTTCTTCCCACAGCTAGGGACTACTGATGAGATCTATGATAGCACAGACTCACTGTCTGTCAAACGGCAGACCCCTCTAGTGTGGGAGCTGTGCTTCAGTTGCTTGCAAGCTACCAGAAGCTTACATGCCACGTTAAAGCCATCTCTGTCCTGAAAGACACACTTGACTAGACGCAGTTAACACCATTCACAGTTCATAACTATGCAGAATAATGGAGACTAGGATGAGGCAAAAGTCCCTCTGAGCGGGAACAGCTTGATTTTGGACTGGAGAGCACACAAGACAAAGGAAGAAACAACACCACTGCAAGTTATGCCATACGGAGTGCTGATTTCATATAGACCGGCACAGTCAGTTGTACACTCCCTGACCTTGTTAACTCACCCTCTCCGCCTCATGATTCTTTACAACTGATATACAGCAACAGTTTGACACTTCCCCACAGTAAGGGTTCTGGAGAAAAGGTTACTCAGGATCCACCATGTAGCAAAACTATTCCAGACCCAAGAAGCTACGACTAAACTGAAAGACAGTCTGGACAGTAACTATATGGTACCTCACTGACAGATTACTATTTTTCAATTATGTAATTTTTCTGGTTACAATATTATTTCAGTGACAGCCTGAGGTGCACACAAATAGTGAACTAGCTTTATCATTACTTGTAGAAGAATCCGCAATTGTTCTTACCAAAGAATTGCAATAGTGCCAAGTTCAGAATCCGTGGATTCTTTTAATATGTCTATTACATGATGAAAACTTACTCTATACTGTATTAAGGGCAAAAACATACAGTGACATTTCCCAGTTTAAACAGTCATACTAAAGGTGTTTTAAGGCAACCTCTGAACTTTCTCCTTGAATATATTTTTATGGAGTATCTGTATAGTTTTTGTCAATAAACTTCTTTAACTGATAACCAAACTGAATCTTCCCTGAAAAAAATCACCCATCTCCTTTCCAGGGGAAAAACAACCAACATCACTCACCCTTAAATCCCTCCCACTTCCCTTGTTTGACTTTACCTTACAGAAGAATAAGGTAAAGGGTGTGGATAGCTCAGAATTATGTATATGGGATAGTCATATCTTGATCTTTGTTAAAATTCTAGGCACTGAATAATGACAGACTTGAAAAGGTGATTTTATTCAATGGCTTGAGTGTAGGCTTTTCATATCAATTTGTGTCCTCTTGCTCGGCAGATTTATAAAAAGTGACCCTAATTTACCCACCAGTCTTACGTTTGGTCAGAACTGAGACAGAACTCAGTAAAGGAATTTGTATTATCAGAGTCTATCGGCTCTACCTGTTCTACAGCTTGCATATTAATATATCCATGCCAGCATCACACCTACTTAATTGCTATGCTGTATTTATCCATCATTATATACCAGGAAGAGTCTATATAATGGCAGCAGCACATGACTTCAATGACCTAATTAAAAAGGAATTATTTTTCCTTCAGAGGACAAATAAGAGATGACAGGGTATCTTTTAGTGTTAATAAAATGCTAAATAAAATTGACCGCATGGGATTTGGCTCTGAAACAAAGTATTTTGTTTGATTACAAGGCCTATAAGAGCTTGTGGATATGGTATTGATCTGAGACATCTATTTTGTGTTAATATTTATGCAGGAGGTGAACAGGGTTTTCAGCTTAAGTATTCTTAACGTAAAAGTCAGGATAATTAAGTTAATAGTATAGACATACAATATAACATTACCTTTTCGCCTAACTGTCTCCTACTTTAGTTTCCAGGATTCATGAAGTAAATGCTGGTATGTCACCTTTTCTATGAATATTGTTCTTCAGCCCAAGTTTCTTCCACTTATAAATTATGGTTACTCCATTAAACACTATTTCCCCCAAAAAATATCCTCATTTCTTCTAAAGCATCTTAGTCTCTGTCTTGTCCCAGTCTTGATTCAATCTTTTTGATGTCCTGATATGCCTTATCTTCATTCTGCAATCTAGAAGGCCCAGTTTGGGAACTGACATTTTCCTTTCTTCAAATTCTCCACTACATTGTTACATATCTCCCTTAAGAATGTCTCTTTCCTTTCCCACTTTGACTCTACTTCTGTGGCTAATTCATGGAAATCATCCAGACTTTTTGTCTCTTTTCCTGCAAACATTTAGCAATTCATCTTGCTCTGTTTTTCACTGTGATTTGATGAATTTCTGATAGTATCAGTTCATGCCTTATTTTTCAAGCATCTTAGCATGGCTTTTGATCTTTCTGGCTGTTTCCTGAAATGCTCTGGTTGAACTAAATATGCCATTTCTACCTCATTTCTCCCTTACATTTTCCCTGGTTCTCATGCAGCTTTTGAATCTTCTGGGAGGACATCTAAACTCCTCCAATAAAAGACTTGTCTACATTGCTAGCACTTTTCCTGTTAATGACATCTACACTCAAATCCCACAACTAAGATTTCAAAGCCTTTATATGTCTGCAGTGATAGCACCCTGAGTTAGCAGACATACCTCGTGGGATAATACAATCCAAATTAGCAAGTAATCTTATGAGTATATAACTGAATTAGAAAGCTATCCTGCCTTTTTTTCCATGCTAATTTCTCAGGTTAAGTGTACCAGAGAGAAAAGTAATCAGGATCAGGCAGACTGTTGACATTGCTGTGTCTTCCAGGCCTTGTAAGACTGGCTATTTATTTCTCCTGGCACTCCTGTTTTCTGAAAAGTGTATAGACATACCATACTGCTGGTTAATCTTAATTTTTTTTTCCTCAAAGACTTTCATCATTAATTCTTGCCCTCTCAAATCAAGGAAGACTGACAACCTGAAACTCATTGATGGTAGAAGCATACTAGATTTCTCATAGGTAGATGGAATGAATGGCCCTGGAAGTATGACATTAGCAGAAGCTCCATGCATCATTGTGTCATGGTTGTACAACACCAGATGCAGTTGAGTCTCTACAGGTTTCTCTATCAATGACATGTAGCAGATCAACATGCACCAGCGTGAGGCTAAGAATGTCACTGAAGTCTTTGTCTCTTACACACATCATGAACCCTTCTACAACTTTTTGGTAAGGTCCTTTCCAAAGTATGGAATATAAAACTCTCTCACTATCATTCACTAGAAAGTCTGATTTCAAAAAGAGGAAATTTTTGAAAGCACCCTACAATCATGTGAGATCATTATGCATCTAACCAGGAACAATATGCTTAATACATTTTTTCCAAAATTCTGCTCCAAAATTAACATCTTACAGTTTTCAGAGGGGAGAAATGAAATTTGAGATTATGTGGGAGAGAAAGAACCACAAGACTGTGAAAGTTCCGTAAGCTGTGTTGGTAATTGAGTCAAGTTTACTGCTTTCACGAAAGTTGTCTGTATTTCTGTACAAAAAGTTTTGATACCAAAGGGATGACAGCATATTTAGTGGCTGTTCTCATGAAGGTTATTGTTTCCCATATGGAACACTTAGCTTTAACTCTGAGGAAAATAAAGGCAAGTACCTTACCAAACCACTGTTCTTTCCTAGTCCTGCTGATCCACACCATCCTACATGCTTTCCTACCAGAAAGAGAAAAAATTTCAGCAGCTATGTCCTTCCTGCATTATACTGCCATTATACTACCTGCATTATAATACCAATGCTGCAATTTCACATGAATAAACCCTATTTGGTGAAGACAATAATTTTCTAAAACTGGTGTGAGACAGTGGGTGCAGAAAAACTCAGACCATGACATGTAGGTCTGTTAAATGGCTCAATTTTCAATCCTACAGATATCAGAGATCACAGGCTTGGGTTGCATGGGAAATGTCCAGGAAAACAGGATGAACAGAAGCAAGATTGAGTCAATAAAGTGACACCAAATTAATAAATCACCATGGCTGAAATTCTCTCTGTGACCCACTCTTATGAAATCCAGGTACTGCAGTCTGCAGGTTTCATTGCTTGTTCTTTTTTGCAGGTTGAAGCACCATGACTTTTCAGCCTAAAACCACCATACACACATTATTGCATATTGCAAAATGCAGGATTTGGACGGCCCTGGGGTTGCTGGGGAACCAGAAATTCCAGGCATTTGGGGAAGGGAGGTACAAACAGTGAAACAATGAGCTCATGTGCTTAAGCCCTGCTGTGCTGTACAAGGTGTGCTAAACATTTTATCAGGGGTAAAAAAAAGAAGGGCTCTGCAGAAAGGCAACAAATTATTGCTATTATATAACTGCTACTAGGCAGGCTGCCTGCAAGCCTTTGTTGAACCTCAGTTGCATGAACTTAGGGTTAATTATTTCACTATGTCCTGTTGTATTTGTATTATTTTGCTGGCCACTCCTGCTCTATTTATTTTCTTAACATTTTTTGTTTTGTTGTATAGTTTTAAGCTTACAAGGAAATTAAATATCCATATTTAAAGATAGGAGTTTCATGAAAATTCAAGGAAACATCAGTGCCTTGGAAAATAAACGTAGAGGTATCTTTATTACACAAAGTCTGTAAAAGAATTCAACATAAATTGATACTAACAGAAGAAAACCCCACAATATGCAGATACAAAAAGAAAGGAAGTATTTTCCCCAAAAAAATGCAAAGACAATTAAAAGAATTCAAAGACATACCTAGTCATAGTTACAGCAGCTCCATTTCCTAGGCCTCCTACATAACTTGGAAATTAAGCAAAACACAGATAAAATATCAGATGACCACTGTCATCAAAACCATACATGTGTTTGCATTCAGTCATTCACAGAGTTCACCTTATGTTGACTTTAATAAGTATTAATTAGTATAGAGTATCTTGGGTGCAGTCTCAAAAACTATTGGTGTACAAAGCAGATTAAATCAGTTAATCCAAAAATAGCATACTTTTTGTTTTGATAAAGGAGAAACTGTAATGAGTTCACTGAGGCACAAAATCACAGATTTAGGGGAGGTAAGGAAGACATTGTATAGGGCAAAAAGTCATACATGAGAAATCACACTATATAAAATTCGGCATTAAATGCAAATAAAAGTTCTAGATAGAGCTCCAACTCTTAAGTTTTATAGTATGTTAATGTTTTTTCCTGATGACAGCTGAAAGTAGTGACTTGGCCAGCCCTAGGTGCAGCCTGTCTCTCTCTATTTTTTTTCCTGACCACCCTTGAGAGGCCCAGCAATTGAAAACAGTGTGGTACATTTCTCCTATGCCTTTGCAAACTACAGGACTTCTGTAATCACCTCCCACTGCTGCTGGGATCTGCCAAGGAGTATCTGGAGGGAAATGCTTCCTACAGCTTTAGTAGGAACACTATTGAGTTTAGATAAATTTTAAATCAATCTATATTGTGGAAAGGAGATGTTGACTCAGAATTATTCCTGAAGTTACAGAAAATACGACTTATCTTATAGAAATAGTTCCTCCATTATTTGGGGATTCATCTTAATTCCTTTTTCCTTTCTCAAATGAAAGGATTTAAGTAAGTATGGCAGATAAAACTGTCTCTTGTTTACTCCCTGAAACACAGCAGAACATGTTATACCAGGTCTGTAAGCTTGGCCCTGCTGGACCTACAGTGTGAGTTTCAGAGCCACTAAAAGTCCACGAGTTTTTCGCCCTTCAACCTGTAGCATAAAAGACTTGCGAGCTCTTCTACTCATTCAGGCTTTACATTTTAAACCCTGCCATCTAATACCAGTGAGTCTTTTTTTCTGCCTCTGACAGGATTTATAAGGTTTGTTTCTGGTCCATCATGGAAATTTAACTACTTGGATACAGTGTGCCTAGCACACGGCATACCAATTAGGCGAGAGCATCCGAAGGGCTACAGGAAAATGCACAAAAGGACTACAGTGATGAGAAGCTTCTCTGAAAGGTGAAGGCAAAGGTCTACATTTGTGCTATTAAATCCGACATGCATAAGCGATGGAGGAAAGATTATACCAGCCAGAAACACATTGCAAAAGACTGTGCACGTCCCCTCTAATTCCCTCTGCAGCGAGTTTAAATCCCCATTAATCTGCTTCCTGCTTTCAGCTCACAACCTGATTATATTTCCCCGTGCCCCACATCTCAGCCCATAGTCTCGGCTGGGCCACGGGGGATGCTCAGCCCGGTACGACCATGGCTCCCCGCATCCCGGGCCGCTCCCGCCCCCCGGGCCGGGCCGGAGGGGGTGCGGACCCTGCGGGGCCGGGCTCACCCCCGCTCAGTGCCGCCCCGGCGGCGGCGCGGGGCGCAGCGGGCATCCCGTGTTCTGTACCGGGGCGCGGCGGAACGGGACGCGGAGCATCCCGCGTTCGCTGCTCCAGATGGATAAACCCCGCTGTGCCAGCAGGCGGACAGCCGGGAGCGCAGCCAGGCGGGCTGGCATCGGGGTTCCCTGGAGATCCTCAGTTAAGGCTGCCCGTGGAAGGCGGCGCCGGCTGCAAGGGCCACCACAGCGGGCAGCGAGCCGAGCCGAGCCGAGCTGAGCCCAGCTGAGCCCAGCCCCGCCGAGGCGAAGGGGAGGTCGTGGAGTCTGCCTCTCTGAAGACATTCAAAGCCCACCTGGACGCGTTCCTGGGTGACCTGCTCCAGGTGACCCTGACTTGGCAGGAGGGTAACACTAGATGGTCTCCAGAGGTCACTCCCAACCCGAACACTTTCTGTGATTTGTGGTCTCGTTCAGAAAGAGACTACAGATAGAATCGTAGCATCGCTAAGGCTGGGAAAGACCAAGGTCACCACGTCCAGTTGTCAACTTGGCATCACTGTGTTCCCCACTAAACCATGTCCTCAAGTGCTATATCCACACTTTTTTTGAGCACTTCCAGGGATGGTGACTCCAACACTCCCCGATCAGCCTGCTCTGAAAACCTCCTTGACAACCCTTGTGACTGAAGAAATTTTTCCTGCTATTTAATCTAAACTGCCCCTAGCACATGAGTCCATTTCCTCTCATCTTGTCACTTTTTACCTGGGAGAAGATGAAGGTGAGAAGAGGAATTACATGTATAAATCCAGCCCTTTGACACTGTAGTGTGGCAGATACTCTTGACAATGCTGGAAGTTCACAGAGAGCCCAGGAAAATGCACTCTTATCAGCCAGTGTGATGTACAAGGCTCAGAGCAACACAAATCATGAGATACAGAAACAGTGTGCAGATGCAGAGTTTGGTATCTGATGGTGGAGGTTACACTCCAGTGAGGAATCCCTACCAAAGCCACATATGAAAATACACTTAGGACACTGTGTTTCAAGATCTTCCATGATGCACATTTATAAACGAATGCCAATTTACAAGTCCAAATTACCATGTGCTATTTACCTAAGTTACACCAACAACATAGAACTGAAAACAAAGAATAATTATTTTCAAGTTCTTTCAGGCTCTTTATTAATCCCTGACCAAGACTAATGGCATTTTCAAAACAGATTAAATGTTGTGATTAAAAATGGCCCAGAGACTGCAGACACTCATTCTGTATAGAGTGCAGGACCTGCCATGAGACTCATCCCCATGGAAGTTCATAGGGAAGATTTCTTCTTTTACCCACCAGTATAAGGCAAAGACTGTGTTCTTTAGCTGGACATTAAAGTTGGAAGCATGCATAATCTTTGACACACTTCATCATAAGTATTTTCTTCTGAAAATAAGAGAGTAAAGTTTTCTTAAAATGTGACATTTCACACTAAGAGTGTGATATCAATGGGCTGGAAGTTCACTGGCCATGACCAAAAATGATCACGGCTTCATGATTGTTTGTATGTTGAATGCTGCTGCAGACATTTATGTTTTTCAGCTTAACTGCATCTAGTACAACCCTCCTTTTATCTACCCTCTTCAGTTTCATCAGCTACAAGCAACCGTTCTACACATCCCTACAACAGGAAGGATATTGTTTTATTCTTTAAGGCAAATGCCTGAGCACTTAAAATCTTCCAGAATGTTTGCTATTAAAAATGAGCCAGGACCAGGTGGTAAGTCCTTTGAGGGCAGGGGACTTATATTTATTTCATGTGGTTGCAGTACCCAAGTACCAATGATAGCTGGGTTATGCCTCATGATTGAAGGTGATGCCACCATACACACAGCTAAATATATGGATGACAGATAACTATATCTGAAACACCAAACCCCAAGATATGGGGGAGGTAATGCCAGCTCATCATTATTACATGACAAAATCCTAGAATAAAAGAAAAAGTGCCAAAATGCAATGAGCAACTTCTCATTTATCATTTTTCTGACAAAAATCAAATTAACAGTTTTGAATTCCCTTTGGCTTAATACCATTCCTGATCTCTCATATACCTACACACTCTTTTTTTGCAGGGAATGGGGGGAGGGGAGATAACTAGTCCTTCTAGATCAAACTTGGCAGATTATTTGTAACATGGGTTATAGACTTAAGCAAATAGCATAGAGATTGTTTTTTGAGTAAAGCAATAATTCTGAAGAAGAAAAGTATTCTTATGCATGGCTCAGGACTGGAACCTGGACTTGGCTTACCCACCTCTCAATAAAGAGGCCTCATCAGCAGTTTAGACAGTATGGTTTCTCTTGTTTTCGTCTTCTGAAACTCTTCCCCATAGACACACTCCGTTAAAAAATAATTATTCCCAGAGAAAAAAAACAAATAGGGAGAGGGTGACTTCTACTGGGTAAAACTGGGAAAGGGTCTGCTCCCCTGAGTATATAATTATATATGTAAAACAGAACATTTTTTTTTACAGGGAACAGACACCATTCTGGAGTACCCCATTTGAAACAATTCAGCTTTCTACCAGTGTCTCTCTCATTGGAACTGCCTTCCCTTTTGAAAGAACTAGAGGATACAGATGCAGCATTACTAATGTGCTCCCTGGGCTTTTTGTGCAGGATTAAGCCTATCTGAAGCTTGGCATATGAGCCACAGTGTGAGGCCAATACCCCATCTTTTCAGTCACTATTTAACCATGCACAGGGGGCTGTGCTTCACAGATAACAATGGAAATGAGACATAACTGACAAATAAGAGAAAAGATATCAGTGAACTTCAGCTGATGTAAAATTTCTACAGAACACTTTTTCATTTTGAAAAGTACATGGAAAGATGGATTTGGAACACTTTTATTTTTAATTCATCAGATTGATTTGGCCTTCTAAAAACTGAAACAGGACTTCCAAAGAAGCTAAAATTTTTGTTTGAAATTTTATCCCCCCCCCCCCCCCCCACTTTTTCATTCTAAAACATTTTGTTTGGTTTTTTTGTTTCTTAGAATTGGGTAGACACCAAGATAATTTCAGGAATCATAAGCCCCCCTCGTGAAACAAGCTAGAAAGTATGTTTTTTTTTTCAGACAGAAACTGAATTTTGTGAGAAAACTTGAAAATGTTTGTTTTCAGCTAAATTTTGTATTCAATTCAGCTCTGGGACTGAAAACTCTGTTTTTTACAGAGTTGCAAATTAAGATGATGAGTGAAATCTGCTGAAAAGAGTAGCAGGGCATGGGCACATCTTCTCTCTTTGCCTCTCGTTGCCTCTGCCAAGAAGGTGCCAAGGCTGCACAACACCCCTGGTAGCTCAGGAGTCACAGCTCAGCTGGGAAATCCAGCCAATAAAAATAAATCAACACTTACAATGGTAGATTCAGAAAGCACTGATGGAACCATAAAGGCAAGGGTAGGCGTGTTGTAGTTCCTCTTTCTTTAGGAAATGCAATTCAAAAGGAATTTGGTACAGCACAGAAAAGCAAACTCCTATAAGCAGTGACTACAGTATTGCTTGGTCCCTTCTAACCATGTGTAATAACCTCAATGAATAAGTTTGCAGAGATTTTCAGGGCCCTTTTGATGTGCAGTAGGGCTCAACAGAGAGTCCTTGGCTTGCTATGGTGTAGTCCTTTTCAAAACCTGAGCAGCATAATCCCTCACTGCCTCTTGCTACCAGTCCAAGTCTACAGGCCACAAACTCTTCCTTAGGCACGGCCACTGAGCCAGCTGAGACTGATACTTCCAGAACTTAGGTCCTTCTTTTTGCAAAACACTCCACTGAGCTGTCTGCTTTGATCAATTTGCACTGAGCCATCCTGGACTGCCTTGCTCCCTAGCAGACAGTGCAGAAAAAAAGACAAAAGGTACCAAATGAGATATGCATGAAAGGAGTGGAGAGAAACCACTTGAGGAGGAGGAGATTTGATGCAGGCAACTTGTTGTCACGCTTATTACCACCACAATGGAACATAATGTTAATAAAGTAGAAGTTGCTTATGGAGGTCACCCATGACTGCTAGGGCACCTGGAAGCCAGCAGCTGTGCTGTGCAGCTTTCCAGGTGCCCTCAGACAGCTTTCAATACTAGTCAGCATGTCACAGCACTGACTGCTCATTTCTATGACCTGGGATTCTGGGTGTAGGAATGAGGCCTTCAGTGTTTGCAAGGCTCTGCTCTGGTGAAATGCTCCTTCTCAGGAAGATTGCCATGGTTGCCCCAGGAAAAGAACCTAGATGTCAGTCCCTGATCTGACTGCAGATGTGGCAAACCTTCTGTCTGAAGAGCAGGATGCATCTCAGCATCCTCAGCATGGGGAACAGCAGCAGGAAGGCAGTGTGTGGGCTCCTCTAAAAGGAGAGAAGCCATGACCTTTGCAGAGATGTTGTCCTATGCTTTGTCATATGCCTGTGACTTTCCCCACATAGTGTGGAAGGATTTAGAAGCCTGTGTCAGTCCTGTGGGTGAGTAGTAATGATGTATGAGGCTATTTCTGCTTTTCTTTGAGGCTCTGGGAGCACAGAAAAGCTCTAGCTAAATGCAATTCTCAGGTGAGTCTTTCTGGGCAATTAAACCTATGGTGCCAGTGCTGGAGCCCTGTACCAATGCAGCCAAAAGACCCAGCCACTGGGTCAGAGACAAGGCACCTGCAGCGGGTCCTCAGCTTTGTCCTGGTCACTTTTCCCCGACACATTTCGCAGCATAAGCTGCTCTAGCCAGGTGACATCAGGAAAGGGAGTGATATCCAGACTGGGCTGATCTCCACTCAAGGCTGGATTGAGCGTTTCCTGTTTCAAAATATTGCTGTGTCCTGAATTTCAAACAAGTACACACCATAAATGTAGAATCAGTGTTTACTGACTTCCTCTGTTGCCAAATACTCCAAAAATGTCAGGATACATAAAACTCGGTAACACCATCTTCACAATGTTAGAAAACAAGACATTACTTTATTTCTGGCCAGAGGTGTGTGTGAAAAACTGACAGAATTGCAGTCCCCACACAGATATCAATAAAGTTTTTTTACCTATTTATACATTTTAGAAAACAAAGAGATTAATGTTCATTGGTTCTAAATGACATAATTGTCTTTCATCAGTTAGTATTCTAGCTTCTATTAGTTATTAATTTCTCATTTTCTGTAATGCTTTGTCCATATATTTAGTCTTTTTCACAGCACAAATACTAAGCCTTTGTTCATCGTCTTTTTCTTCTGGTTTTTGCAAAATGTCCTTCCAGATGTCCAACTTCAACAATATATCTTTCTTTTCCAGGCTTTGTTCGTTGAAGCATATCGAGGCTAGTTTAGCAAAACTTACAGTGTTAGTATTTTTCCCAAGCTACGTTCTCGTAGAAGTAGCTTATGACAGCTTTTTGCTAAGAGCTGGCTATGAGTAATTTAAGGCCTAATACATCTTATGATTAATTAAAACAAGTAATTAAAAGGTTTAATTAAAACAATTAAAAATTAGAAAAGTGACATAATTTCCAACACCTCTAGGTTTTAATGAGGAAAAAAATGTTAGTACAAGATAGAGATGGCTACTTAAGATTGTGGTCTTCAATTAGAAATGGAGTCTAGATCAGTGTCTAGAGCTTCCCTCCCAGAGGCTATACAAGTGTGCCTGTGAAGATTTAAGTCATCAGAATGCAGCTCTTGAATTGTTCTCATGTGCAAGGAGGGGCTGGTGGGGAGTATGAAGCACAAGGGAAGTCTGGGCTGCAGTGACCATAAAATAGTGGAGTTTGGGACCCTTAGGGCAGGACATACATATGGCAAGCTCACTACTGTGGCCTCTTCAGGGATCTGCTTGGTAGAGTAACATAGGATAAATCTCTGGGAGAAAGAGTGGCCAGAGAAAGCTGGTTGATATTCAAGAATCACGTCTTCCCAGCTTAGGAGTGATGCATCCTGACAAAGAGAAAAGTCAGGCAAAAACAGCAGGTGGCCTGCATGGGCAAACAATACAGAGAAAGTGTCTGAGCAGCCAGGGATCAGGTCAGAAAAGCTGAAGTCCTGACAAAATTAAATCTGGCCAGCGATGTCAGGTGCAATAAGAAAAGCTTCTGTAGGTGCATCAGTGATAAAATGAAGACTAGGGAAAATGTGGGCCTTCTCTGGAAGGAAATGGGAGAACTGCTTACTCAGATTATGGCAAAGGCTCTGGTTCTTAATAGCTTTTTAGCTTTGATCTTCACCGGCAACTGCTGAAGCCACACCACCCAAGTTGCAGAAGGCAAAGGCTGGGACTGGGATAATGAAGAACCACCTGCTGTAGGAGTAGATCTAGTTCAAGGCCATCTAAGGAACCTGAAGATTCACAAATCCATGTGTTCTGAAGAGATGCATCTGGAGGTCCTGAGGGAACTGGCAGAGGAAGCGGCTAAGACATTAGCTATCATATTTGAGAATTTGTAGGAGTCCAGTGAGGTTGCCACATACTGGAAAAGTGGAAACATAATCTCCCATTTTTTAAAAGGGAAAAAAGGAGGCCTAGGGACCTGAAGGCTAGTCAGTCTTACCTCTGCGCCTGGTAAGAGCATGAAGCAAATCCTCCTGGAAACTATGCTAAGGCATATAGAAAATAGGGAGGTGACTGGTGACAGCCAACATGGCTTCATTAAGGGCAAATGACACTTGACAAATTTGATGACCTTCTACATCAGGGTTATATAATGTTGGTTGATGAGGGAAGAGCAATGGACATCATATACCTGAACCTGGGCAAAGTATTTGACACTGTCCCACATGACATCCTTGTCTCTAAACAGGAGACACATGGATTTGATGATGGACCTCTCAGTGGATAAGGAATTGGCTGGATGGTTGCACTGAAAGAGTTGCAGTCAATGACAAGTGAAGGAAGGGAACAGGAATACAGCCACCCAGTTGCTATCAAATGAGATTAGCTCTCTTCACTACCAAAAGCACAGTGTTTGAAGCACAGCATCTTACATTAATCCTAAGGGGCGTGCCTGCTCTTCACAGCCACTGCAGAGATAATAAAATTGTTGACATTTTGTTAAATTCAAATTCTGGCAATTGTTTCTCTTATTCAGATAATTCTTGTCCCCTCAATTTTGACCTAAGTAAATGCTCAAATTTAAATATTCTTTTTAGCACAGTGTGAATGTGAAGCTCCATTTCTTTCAGTTAAACGACATTTTCTGTGGTTTTGTACAGTTATGTATAAAACTTCTCATGTCTCAAGATAATTAATGGATACTGTACAACAAAGCTAAGGTTGATATTTTTGCTCACATTAGTATGCCATAAAAATATGCCTGCTCATTTTTTGTGAAAAATGGATAACAACTATATCGCTTGACTGCAAACATGATGTGAACTGAAGTCTTAGGGTAAAGTTAACACAGTCTTTTGCATGGCTGTGTTTAAATATTGGTATTGACCAGCTCATTTGAATGCAGAGCTGCCTAGAAGGCATATCTCAATTTCTTATTTGTGGTACTAAAGTTATTTGATATTTGGAAAGTTGTCCTTGCATGCTGGTGTGATCTCATCAGCTTCTGGCTCCAAAATACAGATCTGTTGAGAGCCTTATTTCTGACTCAGCTATCTACGTTGCATAGCATCCGCTACAGATTTATCTGTGGTTCAGACGAAAGCAGGGTCATTACTGAGTCACTGTTCCCTCAAGGACAAAAATGCCAACATCCTGTTAATGTGCCCACCTGACTATTATCATTTTAGTATGAAATTAATTTAGAATACAATAGATAAGTGCTGACTCATCCGTCCAATTTGCTGCAGCATATTTTAGATCTCAGCTGGAATTCAGGTAGTGCTCTTTTTTCAATATTATCATTTCAGTAGTTTTGAAAGAGAAACAGATAATTTGTCTGGTAGCTGGCCAGAGCTATTCAGTGTTCAGAAGAACACTTGGCCTGATACAGAGAGGAAAATGACCATTTTGATGGATATTTAATAAGTTTATCTGGAACTGTCACATTAGTTCGGAGTTTCATTATTTCAGAGATAACTATCTGTCATTCATAAACTCAGCTACATGTGTGGTGGCAACACTTTCAATCATGAGGAGTTACCTAGCTATATTTGGCACTTGGGTACTGCAGACACATGAAGTAAATATATGGCCCTTACCCTCACCTAATTCCAGGCCCTGACTGATTTTTAATAGCAGACATTCCGGAAGATTTTAAGTGCTCAGGATTTTGCCTCAGAATAAACAATGCCCTCCCTGTTGTAGGGAGGGACACTGGGGCAGATTTTCAGGACTGTGCAACAGGTGCTCTGGGAAAAAGGTCTTTACACCAGCCGGTCTGTTAGTGCCACATAGTAACACAACCTTGAAGGCTGGCTGTTGCAATTCCACCTCCTTATGCTTTGCCTCATACTGGTCAGCAAAAGGAGAAATCCTCCCTATGAAGTGCCATGGGAATGAGTGTCTGCAGAGTCTCTGGGCCACTTTTAATCACAAAATTTCATCTGTTTTGAAAATGCCATTGATTTGACTTAGATAAATGGCACATGATAATATAGTCTTGTAAATTGGCATCCATTTATAAATGTACATCATGGAAGACCTTAAAACAGACTGTCCTGCTCATGGAAGACCTTAAAACAGACTGTCCTGCATGTTTTTTTTAGGTATTTCCAGTTGAATGGCTATTATTATTTATTGTTGAAGTCCTTTGCCCACACTGAGGTACAAGCAAGACCAAATGCTGTTTCAACAATACTGACTTTGTTTTGTAAAACTAATTCTATAGGGAAAAGAGAGAAAGAGAGAAACCGCATGAGAGAGAGGAAGAAAGAGAGAGATAGTGCAAGCAGAAGATAGTCACCACTGTAGGTCCAGCAGCATCCCGTTGGTCCTTCAGTGCCCTGGGCTTCTTGCTGTTGGGGTCTGAGCTGCTCCACTTCCTAAGTTACTTTATACAGTCCCTTATTAGCATGAGAGGTGAAAGGAGTGGTTTCACCATCCTGCTTGCTCAGGTCTTAAGTCAGTGCTCATGGGGGAAGTCATGGAAATGGAATTTGTAGCTTGTCTATAGAAACCTGTGATGTTTTCTGAAACAAGTTTCACCACTGAGCACTTGTTTCAGGCATATGCTGAAAATGTCAAAACCCTTTCCTTATAATGGCCATCATATACTGGTGAACAGGGTTGTTCCCCCGCAGGTGCAGGACTTTATATTTCTCCCTGTTGAATTTCATGACATCCCTGTTGGTCTGTTTCTCCTGCATATCAAGGTCCCTCTGGATGGCAGCTCAACCATCAGGTGTTTCAGTCATTCCTCCTATTTTTGTGTCATCAGCAAACTTGCTGTTGGTATACTGTGCCCCATCATCTAGATCTTTAATGAAGCTGTTAAACAGGACTGAATGCTGTACTGACTCCCAGGATACACCACTAGTTACTGGCTTCCAACTAGGCTCCATGCTTCTGAAGACCACCCCCTGGACCTGGCCATTCAGACAGTTTTTGATGCACCTCTGTGTCTTCTCATACAGCCTGTATATCAAAAGCTTTCCTACGAGGATCTTATGGAAGACATTGTCAAAGGCCTCACTGAAGTCCAGGTAGACAGTGTCTGCTGCACTTTCCTCATCTACCAGGTCACTCATGTCACTGTAGAACTTCATCAAGTTGGCCAAGCAAGACTTCTCCTTGGTGAAGCCATGGTGACTACTGATTATTTTCTTGTCCCTAATGTGTCAGGAAATGGTTTTCAGAATTAGTTGCTTCAGAAGCAGTCAGATGCTGATGAGATCACACCAGCATGCAAGGACAAGTAGGTTGTTTTCTGAGCATCTGAAGGAAGCTCTTAAGGTAGCAGAAAACAATGTTTCCAAAAGAAGGATTAAGGTGAAACAACAAAGACAGGATTCTTTTGTGGCTTTCCATACTGAGTGTTTGGCAGTTGTAGAAAGATGTCAGGCATAGACTAGAAAAAACTGTGTCTGTCCTTATTAAGAAGGCGTTAAAACTTCCACCAGACACCAGTTCTGCAGACTGAGGTAATAACTCACTGAACTAAACATCCTGATTATTCAACATATAAAATGTTTTTTTTTTATGTAGTGCTTCGTGCTCCTTTAGAGTACGAAAAAGAAGCTGCAGAGTTGGAAAAAAAATGGGTGCAATTAAATTCCAGAAATTAATTTGGTCTCACCAGAATCCTGTTGTAATAATGAACACCTAGGGTGCACTTTGTCTCACAAAGTTATTATAAAAATGAGATAGTAAAGATAGAGTAACTAGAAAAGTCAAAGGAGTTACCAAATACAGTTCTTGTTCCCCTTGTTCAGTATGGCCCTGGCTGCATTGGGACCATAAGTAACCAGAACAGGAACAAATGAACATAATATACTTTGTCATTGAAATGAACATGTGACTTTGTGTCCTGTGACAATGCGGTAACTTTCTGCCACTGAACACGTGCAAGCAAACAATAGAAAGGACTAGCTAGATATAAATTTTACTGTTGATAAGAAGTGCAAATAATGATAGAAATTGTGTGGTTAGTAATTTTGCATATGTGTTTACTTACTCCTCATTAGCGCCTCTTTACTTTGTTTTCAGACAAGCAACAAAGGTTTACTGGGCACTTTGTAACCAGTTTTTAAGACAAGTGCTTTTCTTGGCTGCAAACCACCAAAATTTCTTATTACAGACTCGACTTTGGTGTTATATTATGTCATATAGTTTTATAGCTTTATAATGATTGTTTCTCAGGTTATTAACATTGCATACAGATTCCAAATAGCTCAAACTGATGTCCTCAAGGAACAATATTGAAAATTGCATGTGTCTCATCAAAACACTGGTGATTCAGTATATCTGTCATCATATCCCCAGATGTGCCCAATTTCTGACATGTGGGGGGGGAAGGCAAAAATATAATATCTATTCAATGAGGTCCAAATAGCCTGGTCTGCAGGCTGTATCTATCTGTTCTGGGGTTCTGTTTGGTTTTGGTCTTTTTCTGAAGAAAACAGAATGATTGTTCACATCTAGCTGAGAGGTGCTGCTCCTGCCTCAGCATAGAAAGAGGAGGCTGGAGTTAACCTCCTTCTACAAAGCTTTTGACTGTAGCCCATGAGGAAGACCCTGGAACCACAGTTTGGTCCCAAGAATTGTCAGTGATGAACCACCATGTTAATTATGATCAGAATTTAAAAAAAAGCCCAAGAGAACAAAAAAACATCAAACAAGTAACCCCCCCCCCCAACAAAACCAAGAGAAAAAAAAAAACCCAATAACAACAAAAGCCAACAAAAACCAACAACAAAGGCACTGACACACATACCAGTGCTGCTGATAGATTTTTTTAAGTAAATGGAATTATAGAAATTATTAAAAATTTCAATCACTAAAAACAGAGTCATTTAGGTTGCATGGGATTTCTTCAGATCATCTAGTCCAATCCCACTGCTCAAGCAGGACCAGCCAGTGCATGTTTTCCAGTACCACGTCCACGCAGGTTTTTGAATGTCTTCAAGGATGGAGAGCTACACAACCTTCCTGGGCAACATGTGCCAGGGTTTACACCATCCTTCAAGGGAGTCATCTTCAGCAGTGTGGGTCAAAGCTCAGCTATGGCAAACGTCTGGGGTTAGGGTTAGGAGAAACATGCTAAGTATGGAGTTGTAGCCTCCCTCTTCCACCGACAGCCCCTTTGCATTGCTCCTCCAGTGTCAGTTCTAACCTTTGTCCCTCTTTCAAGCCTAAACTCATCCCTAAGCCGTGCTCCTCCAGCCGGCCTCCTCTTCCAAATCTATGTTTTCTGCTTCCAGGCACTCACCATCCCCAGACACGGAGAGCATGGTCCACAGCAGCTGGCAGTGTGCCCTGGGCTCTGCTGGGAGCCTTCTGAGTTTTCCAGCATCTTGTCCCTTCCCAGAGCCACGGGCAGTGTGGTTCAGCGGGAGAGGGAGGCACGGGCAGGCGACACGGCCGGCGACACTAGAGGGCAGGGCAGGGCAGGGCAGGCTGCGGGAACGGGGCAGCAAGCGAGGCTGGGCAGGCAATGCCACAGAAACACTCGGGGCAGCGAACGGGGCGCCCTTCGCACACTGCACAGGAGAT
>JAWWEW010000078.1:123759330-123879702 GCA_035583185.1 Anabacerthia variegaticeps | reverse complement strand
AGCGAGGCTGGGCAGGCAATGCCACAGAAACACTCGGGGCAGCGAACGGGGCGCCCTTCGCACACTGCACAGGAGATGCCGACTCTTTTTCAAAGTCTGCTCATGTTTCTGAAGCAAGGCCCCTGCAGAAGGAGGGATAGCTGTCCATCGTGGCTGGTCTCATAGACAGTGAGGCAGAAAACAAGCACTTACAGTGATGGAAGGAGGTGTTGAATGGCCTGAACTTCTTTTTCCCGAACAGAAATAAAGCAGAAAAGTGTGGACTGGGAAGTCAGAGTGTCATGGTACTAACACAGGTGAGAAAGTCTGTCCTCTGTGGAGAGGTTCCTTTGTACTTGAGTGCATTAAGGACAGATTTTATTCTTACTGACCAAGCAAGGGCATTGGTTTGCAACTCTGAAAAAGTTCAGAGTAAGGCTGGTCGAGGTTTGCCTTTGCACTTTGTGCCATGGTCCTGTTAGAGCTCTCCTGTTCATAGCTGTCCACTTCAGAAACATGGAGACGAGATCCCACTTCATCAGAGCTTCAGGAAGTCTGTTCTGGAACAGGGGACTGTGCAAAACGACCCTAATGCAAACCAATCTCTTTTAAGAGTTGATGTAGGAATCTGGCAAGCAGAAGCATACTGCTCCAGGGAGGCCTTTGCTACCTGCCAACTTCTACATTTTCCTTTTAGGTACCTGTAGCTTTGCCTCTGGTCACTGCAGAAAATGTGGCGCACTCCCTTATGTGTCTTGAACTGAATAGCTTATCAGCAGAAAGGGTAAAATGAGCCAGTTTTGTTTATATTATATATTATGATCAATTCATAAGAATTAATTGAAGTTTTACCATGGCTTTACCTATCTAATAATGCTGTTGGAAACATCTGCAGGCTCTTTCCAGGAAGACTAAAACCAAAGAAACAGAAAGAGAAAACAGACCTGGGAAGAGGGGAGTGAAAGGACCCCAGGGAAAAAAAAAGAGGAGAAAGAGAGAAAAGGAGCTTTCAGGGGTCAGCCATCAAAATTGAAAGGGCAAAAGGATCATGCTTGTTTCTGCTTTTAGGGTTCCATTGATGCTTTTTGACTCTCTGTAGGTGCCAATTTATATTTATTGTCTGGATTTCCAGCTGAGCTGTGACTCCTGGGCTACCAGGGGCATGATGTGAACCAGGCACCATTTTTGGCAGAGGTAAGGAAAGGTGAGGTGTCCATGCTTTGCTGTTCTTGCCAGCAGACTTCATTCACACAAGACTGAGATGGAATGATAAAGGGCATCACGGGGTGCCTGCCCACTGGCCACAGCAGCTGAGCACTTCTGCCACTCCTCAGTAGCCCACACTGGCCTCAGATCCACCCATGTGCAAAAGAAGAAAAGTCCCTCATTCAGCACTTTGTGAGCAAAGCACCGAGGCCTCCACTGCCTGTCCTCTGGCTTGTACTGGCGGTGCAGGTGGTGCAAAAAGCACCTTGGCTCTGCAGGAGGCTTCACTGTCTGGTTCATCAACTCCATGAATAGATGAGAAATGGCTCAATGAACTGCAGCTTCCCAAAGACCAGGTTAATAATACCCTACCAAAGACAGTATGATTCCTTCACCCACCATCATTTTTCAACATTAAAAATAAAAAGAGAAGAAATACTGAGAGATAAAATTTATAATAATAAAAACTAATCTATGATGGAAGAACAATTTTTTATGTACTAAACTAGTTTCTCACTGTTCTTATTTTAAGACAAGTAACAAAATAACGATTCACTTGGCGGTCTTGGTGTACTCTTCTTAAAACCAGGCAAAAAAGAAGATCTAGTACTTGTTTTATTTCTATGGTAGCACTTTGTCTGACAGCTTGACATAAGACCAGACATGAGAGTATATTTGTCTGTGTATAAGATACTTATCATAAAGGATTGGAAAAAAATTTTATTCTCCATGTTATGAAGCACGGTCTGATTGTCTGGCATGGATCTTGTGTCTAAAACCAGTTTGGAAATGGTGTTCTTGTAGCAGGGCAGTATTTTTTTTTCCCAGAATCTACCTTTAAATGTTTTTATTAGCTAGCTCTTTTCTTTTGGTTTGGTTTGGATATTTTCCATGTTGTTTAATAATGTTTGACAATCCTCAGTCCTCAGATTCTGTCTCCTGACAATGAATTCTGGAACAGTGACCAAGGGAAAGCAATAAAACATTGGAGTAAGCTGCTGATCCTGAAAAAAATAAGTGCTTTAAGATTGTGTCTTACAATCTTGTAGCTGAGTATTTAAGCAGACTTTTGAAAGCAGCCAGTCGGCGGTGACCCATGAGGCTGCCAGAATAGCTCTGAGAGTGTTATATTGTGGCACCTATCCCGGGCTGGATCAGATGAAGGGCTGCAAAGGAGTGAATGCTCTGACATTCAATCAGCATTCAGATGTATGTAAGATATGTGAAACACCTTCCTGAGATGACTTCTGATGATTAATGTGTTTTGACTTGGGATCACAATATTCAAAACCTTGTGAGCCCTCTAACAAAAAAGTACAGTTTTCCTTGTCCTGTCCCAGATATATACCAGAAGAAAACCACCAGATGTATATAGATATATAGGCCACTGAAAGGGTCATAAAATGTTGCAGTGTTGAGGAATTTGTTAAAAACAAACGTTGATATTTTGAAAAATGGAAAAATTTTACTAGGTGCATCTTGCTGTTTTATCTGGAACCTCTGAAATTTTGTGTTTCAAATGTCATACACTAGGTAGGTTTCCTGAAACACCAGAATAAAATAATCAGCTGCCAGGTTTCCTCTTCATCATATGTTTGAATAAGATTTTTCCCACTTGGTCTCCACTAGAGTTACTGGTTTCTTTTTGAGCTGGAGTTAATCCTGTGGAGTTTTTCTGTAATTCTGTAGTATGTCAATGAATGGCTTAGAGTTTTTTTCTTTTTTTTTTTTTTTAACAGATTTATTGAGGTGATACTATCCCTGCAACCTTACAGTTTTTTTCTGTTTCCACAGCACACTAGTTACATCCCAGGTAGTCCCTATGTGTTGCCTCCTCCTGGCATCTTGTCCCCCTGTGCCAGACAGTCCTGCCTGCTTGGGGAAGGGGAGAGGCTGTCCCACTCTTCCACATGGTCATGGGCACCTTCTCTCTCACCACCAGCTTCTCCAGCTCACAGCAGCCTCGTGCCTGGCTCTGTGGGAATGGGTCTGGGTAGATGTATGCAAGTGAGAGGAGCTGGATAAACTGGGAGGGCAGAAAATGGAAAATATTTGGACAAATTAATGAGCAGTTGCTACAAGTGAGTCACCAAATTAGGCATGCTATCACAGAGTGGGATCTGTATTCCATTGGGAAACTATTTGAAGTGCAATGTCTAAGCTTTTGCAGTGACACGTGTTGTCTTTCAGTAGCCTGCTTGTCTCCTCCAGACACTTTGGGAGTCCCATGCCTTTCTGCAGGACAGAGCCAGTCTTCATTTGGGGCTTTGCAGGAGCTGGCTGCACATTGGGAACCTACCTCCTGATCTGTGGGAATACTGGAGCTGTGCTGAGCCCTGTGGAAAACTGTGATCATCAGAGAACTTGTGCACAGTCCTCAGGCTTGATCCAGATTTTCCTGAAGTCAGTGGGAGTCATTCCATGGACCTACCTGGTCACATACCCATGGGACAATATGGGTCTCAATGGGCTACTTGCATGATACTCATAGCAGGACCAACTGGTTTTCTTCTGCTGGCACTAACTTTTAGTGTCAAGGATTCAGGGAGAAACAGTCTATCTGGATCTCTCTAGGTCTGCAACAGTACTTTTTGAATGGCAATTCCCTCTCTGATCATGGTCAAAAGAAGAGCATTGACATTAGCTACTATTTAGTTTCCCATTCAGCAGATGGAATTTTCTGTTTTGAAATACAATGATTTTCTGTCAGAGAAATGAGAGATGGCATAAACTCAACTAAAATACTGGAGGCAAGCACACATAAAAGTTGCCTCCTGGATCCAAGTGTTGACCTCTGGCAGGCCCACCTGCTGCAGAAACAGACGTGAGTAATTAATAATCAACTCAAGCTAGCTGCCCCATCCCAAGTGAAATGCTTGAAGATTAATCACAAGGTTCTGAAGGACTCTTGTTTTCTTTTTTTTATCTGAGGTGTAGTGAGATTTCTGCCACATTTTTCAGGAATATCAGGACTGTGATATGCAAAGAAACTACGTGGGGGATATCTCAGTGCCATCCTGAATTGTTTGGTGCTGGGACTGGTAATGATGAGGGGTCAAACTGGTGCAACAAGAGATCTGTACACCAAAAAAAAGGGAACTGCCAAGCAACAGTTTTCAAACTAGTGGATAAGGATCATGATAAAACCAGTGGTTCCCTCTGTCTCTGTGTGCAGGGAAGGAACATTGGATCCCATCTGCCCAACTGTCCTTCCAGCCAGCTCAGATAGCTGAACGTGGGCTACTTCTCTGCTGGCTTTTCCATAGGAGTTTTGAATGTAACAGGCAAATGAAAACTATTATTTTTCATTATTTCATTTCCTTATTTCATTTCTTATTTTTATCCTTTATTTTTCCTGCTCCATTTTCTGTTGCAGCTACACCAGGTCCCTGACGATTATCCAAGGAAATTCAGTCCTGCAGCTCACATGTTAAAATTATCTGAGTTTGAATCTCCCTGCCTCCCTCCATTTCTTCTTCTACCCAGGATTTAGGACCTATAAATTAGAAAGGAAGGCAGCTGTAGCTATTGCTCAATAGTTTGCTTTATATCTTTGACTTTAAATAAGTAAAAACAATTATTACAGAAGATACTACAGACATCTTTTAAAAATTGTGAATTTCAGTGAGAATACCTATGTGTTCTAATATGCGTGTTCATTTTTATATATGTGTGTATTAACTTTTTTAATTGTAATCCATGTGACCCACATGAACTGAGATGATAAATGGTGACATACCAGTGTGGGTATTCTGCTGGCAATAGCGTGATCTCTCATTGCTATGTTGATAAGTGTCTGAGAAGAATATTTATGTCTGGGGTTTGTTATGCCATGCACTACATACATCACTGTACATGTCAGTACCAGATAAACACTTCCCCCCCCCCCCAATTATAGTTAAATACTTAGTCAATCTCATTGTCTCTCATGGGGGTCAGTGACTCCCAACCTTTCTATAAAAACAGTGTTGCACTTCATTTGTAATTGCTTCCTTTAGAACAAAAGCATGCAGGGCTCATGCACGGTGCATACTCTCTTTTCTTAGGTGATTATTGCCATGCTTTCATATGAACTCACTTGAATGATGTGCTTGCTGAAACTCAAGGCTCCAGTCAAGAATGAAAATCTGAGCTGAGCTGTCTGCACAAATGTGCTCTGGCACAGCCTGCTTGGAGTAATCCAGGAATGAAAGTTTGACCTAAGCTTATTTATCAATTTTAGACTCACTGTGAAGTTCCAGAAGATTGGTGACTCTCCCAAGGCAAAGTTTAAGTTTGATAGATGCTGACCTTCAGTTGTAGTCTGAAGGGAATACAGTCACACTGGAATAGCTCAAAGGAAGAAATTAGAAAATGAGGAATGCAAAGAACTAGGATGAAACTTCAAGACTGGGAGTGCAAGCAAGGATATCACTCCTTCACTATCCTTAGCACCAACTGATTTGTTAAAACAGGCTTAAGACCATGATGACTAATAGAAAAATAACCTTTTTTAAATTTAAGAAATTATCACAAATTCTAATCTATTTCTATAACTTGCCAATATTCATATTTTCAATCAGAAGTGTATCTGGTTGTCTTCAGTACAACAAATGTTAGAAGGCACATAGAATTTATATGCAAATATAAAAGTAACCTTGTTCAGAATATTATGCCAATTCCTGTGTTCTCCCTACCTTTTTGAATGCAGAAGGCTGTAGTATATCAGATCTGAGACAGTTCTAGCATAGCTGGTAACAAGAAAGTGAATCCACATTCCCTAGTTGCAATGGAAAACCACTCAATGTAGTGCACCCCTGAAGAAACTAAGAACAGAAGAGCCAAACCCCAGTATTTCTACAGGTGAAACTATCCACTGTTTCTCTGAGAATTGTCCCCTGAGGGGTTACAGCTATACCATAGGGCATTATTCTAACTTCAGAGAAAGAAAGAATCACAGACTATGCCGAGTTGGAAGGGACTGACAAGGATCATGAAGCCCAGCTCTTAGCCCTGCACAGGACCATCCCCTAAGAGTCACACCATGTGCCTGAGAGTATCATCCAGAGAAACCATTTTGAACAACTGATCACAGGGTGGATATGCTTGAAATTCATTGCACATTCAGAGCTCACTACTGGAGAGTGGAGGAGGAGAACACTCCTAGAAACCCTGAAGTAGCTTTTCTGTTTGAAGACTTTCAGTGGGACTATGCTCAGGAGACAGGGTTTACAGTCCTCCTAGCAATTGGGTGCTAATTCTCAGCTTTATTCATGATGCAAACCATTATAAATGCACACCTTGTCTAGACATATAGTACATAAAATCCATTAACTACAAGCCTGTTATACCTTGAAAAAAATATAATTGCAATTCTAGTATGTGAGGAGAGATTTGCTATCACTTCAAAGATAAATATTCTTCTATTTGTTGTTTATACCTAAACACTAAACAAATCATAGCTACATATAGCTGCACAAGTACAAAATTTAAATAAAAATAATTCTGCAGAGCACATAGAGAGGCCTTCACATCTGGACTGACAGGTACCCTGGCATCTAAAGTTTCAACAGTATGCAAATTAATAAACATACCCTAGGCTCAGAATTTTGCCGTATTTCTTGCTAAGCCCAAGAAGCAGCCAGAAAACAAGCATTTTTTTTTCAGCAAAACTAATACAAAATGCAGGACAAAATCTTCTCCAAAGCTGTTTTTGCCACTGTTCTTTAAATAGGATTGCTGGGACACTCTGCATGCATGAGACCTTGCAGTTGTCCAGCCAAAAGGTGTTCAGACATAAGATTTTTGCCAGGCAAGTTTAATATGCTAATAACTAGGTTCTGGAGGTTCTTGTCCTCCAAGAACTGGAGCTGCTGAGTTCATGAAGAAAAAATTGAAGTATTCAGGGGTCTAGAGAGAGAGGTAGAAAAAGAATGCTCAACTTCCTTAGCAGGACAGTTGGCATTTCCACATGGATATGAGGAGACCTATGTCCCAGTTCCTCATTATAGAGATGTTGTGTTATGCTCAGTGACTGCTTCCCATAAGTCATTCCTTGGGCAAAGCATTGGCATGACTCTACATGCCTTCTCCTAGGACAAGTTTCTGTGTTCCAGCTTCAAGATGGAAAGAATTTGCCAAAGGCCATGAAGTACCTTAGTGGCCTGAGCCACTGGGCTCCAGTCCTTGACTGAATAATTTTGCAATGCAAGACTAATATCAGTGTTACTCGGAGGACTATGTCACACTCTGTAAAAGACACTGTGGGAAACCCATCCTGGCCTGGCTGGACAGAGCAAGACCCTGAGGTGAAACCCATCTGTACCTTTTCATAGGTCTGCCAGAATAAACAAAAGGATATATGTCAGTTATGTGACTTGTTTGTAGGGCAAATATACACTTAATCTTCTAGTGAATCACCTTTTTTTCAGACAAAGATCATCGGTGATCCCTAGCAGAACAGCTGCTCAGACACATTGGGCTCTGGCCTCAGAAACCTCCCACACCAATGTCATGAGTAAAACGCTATAAAAGAGCTGGTCTGCCAGATTGGAGGGTCAAATAGCAACCTGTAAGTACTTGTAATAGGGGAGAGTGTGGCTACTGATATTCATTCCTCCTTCTTAATGGCCTTATGCAGATGCAAATAGTTAAAATTTTTTATGAGAAAGTAAAAAAATAGGTGACCTTCACAAGACATTAATCATTTTAATCACACTTTCTCTTTCATATTGCTGAAATATGTGCTTCATCTAAGAATTCATCCTGATTTTATTATTTTTTATTATGAAAAAAATATATATTGGAAAGTGTAATCTCCTGCAACACTGATCTAGAAATATCTGCCTATTATCAGAATCTCTTCCAAAGAGCTCATTATTTTCATTTCCTTACAGGAGAACCAGGCATGGGGAAAATGAAAGTGATTTTAAAACCTCAATAACAAAGAACAGTAATTTACTAGTTTCAAACAACAATCACTAACCAAAACAAGCTCATTCTTTATTATATGTCATTAATTAAATGCATTATCTCATGCTTTGTCTTCAGCTCATATCTACAGAAGTTATATTATTACAGTTTGAATGCATAAATTTTAGCAAAACAGTAAGCCCACAGAAACACTGTCTATCACTTATAAGAGACAGAAACATTTTTGAGATCATGAAATTTCATGTGGACAGGCTTGTATTTTTCTGTTCTTTATAAAGGCCATTTTGATTTTTAAGGCCTGACAAGTACTTTTGCTTACCGAAACAAAATGTTCTTGTGCATATCCACATGTGCATGTGTCTGGCAGTTGGCCCCTCCACGTTTTAATCTATTGGGCAAATTTGATAAAGGAAGCAGTTGTCTCAAAGTTTTTGTTTCCTGTAGGTTGCATGGAGCAGTCGAGAAGATGGGAGAAGACTCATATGTGCTCCCTCTGGGGAAGCACTACAAGCTTTCTTGGGTTTTCTGTGTCATTTGCTTCAAAGACACAAGGGAGCAATCATTTCCACTGACCATTCTCAGAGGTCATGGAGGCTTCTGAAATTTGTGTGTAGTGGATTTTACTCAGATTCACTGCAAAATTAATTATTTATGAATACCCAATTAGCATTATCTTTCACCTGAGATGGACAAAAAGCTAATCAATATGACAGCAGTAAGGAAGTGTGTAAGGGTTGATTGGTCACCATGGGACAGCACTACCGAGTATTTATCAGTTTGTCTGTCTCAGATTTGTCTGTCTCAATTTATCATTAAATGGGCAAAATAAAAATATTACTCTTTAAGCTGTATATGCAGGTACCTACAATATTTCTGCTAAGGTACCTGGGCAAGTATCTCTTCAGTTACTCTTTCTGAAGTTTATTAAAAGTTACTTTTGAACTGCAACTTACTTTACCCACTTTTAGTGAAGACTATTAGAAAAACCATCATGCGTGTCAACTAACTGCAGGAGTTATCATTAGCAGAGTAAACAAACGTGTCAATTTAAATAGAAACTAATAGGTAACGTTCAGTTACTTGCAGAACTGTGCTTATTTCATTAAACCCATCAAGGATTTAAAGCAGCAAAGTATCTAATAAGGCACCTTCCAGATGAAACATGATAGCAAAGGTCAGAGCACTTCAATTAGGAACAGGACCACTGTTGAGAGGTTCATGAACTTTCAACTAAATAACTGACTCACCTCCCAGTCTTCCAGGTCCAGACACATCAGTCACTAAAGAAAGTAGCCCTTTCTCAGCTGACAGTATTTCTATGTCCATTTCAGCATTTGAATGGGAAGGAATATTTTAGAGGTGAGATTTGCAAAACTGGCTAAATGAACTTGTGATTTTGAATGTCCCTCCTAGATATCATTTGCATGGGGATACATAAGAAATCAGTGGAACAAGAAATAAAGGATTTCTGCCTTGAATGGAAGATGATATATAAGAAAATGATCTTGTACAGTAATGCCAAATAGTAATATCCCAAGAAGTGTGGTTTGAAGGGGTGATAAGATTTAGTTTGAGAGAATAATAAAATCGAATTGAAGGACAGGTGGGAACTGCTAAAAAAGAAGGTAGAATTGAAAAAAAACCAAACAACAACAAAAAAAAAACACAAAAAAACCCAAAAAACAAAACCCCAAACAAACAAAAATCCCCAAACCAAAACAAAAGCCCACAAAAAACCAAACAAAACCTCCAAACAAACAAATGAAAAAATGCCCCCAAAACCAACCAAGTCAGAAGGGCAGTTCTGAAATTAAATGGAGCAAAGAAGCAAGCATTTTCCAGTAGCAGCATTAGTGTTTAGAAAATATTGGAAATTTTGATATTCCTTTTCTGCATTTGTTTTTAAAATTAAACCCCAGCATTTTTCAATTGGTCACAACCAAGTAAATGTTAAATATGGAGTTTTACTTCCCATAAAGTGTACTTGCATAACTGTTATAAAGATCTTGATGATATAACATGAAACAGAATTTGAGAAATCAATTTTTTTAGGGGGGCTTCCAGATTTATGTCAAAGTATTGCACATACAAGTGATATGAAAAATTAGCTGATTTATTGCTAATGTGCTATCTTGTCTTTGAAGACATTGCATTTGGAGATATCCACCTCCCCTCTGCACATACAAGATAACAAAGAGGCTGTAAATGTCAGGCATGTTGGGTGCTTGAAATAGCTTTTGTGCTTTTCTGCAACACAAAGTAGTCACCCATACACAGAATAACCACCTATACCATTTCTATAACTTTCAAAGTGAAATTTATGCTCTACTTCTGCATATGCTCCTGACTGAAATTAACTTATAGAGAAGCAAATTCAGAATTGCAAAGTGTTTCAAGGGTTGTGTTGAGCAAACACACAGCAACATGGCTGATCTAAGAATTTTTAAGAATTAGATTCTTTTATTCTATAGCTACATTGGATGTAAAAGGGATATATGCAGTTCTAAAGGCTCTTCTACAAACATCACGATTATTTTTCATATTTATATCAAACATATTTTCCTTATTTCCTACCTAGCATTTCTTGGACATGTCATTGGAAAGTACTGTTGGATACTCAGAAGATATATGGCTATAGATTTTTGAAGCAAAAAACATCTGTATTTCCCAAATGAGTTGTTCAGATGAAAAAACAGACCAATGTGTCTTTTTCATTGCAAAACTGCCAAATAAATAAATAAAAAATTAGCACTACACAGAAAAAACATAGGATTTAACTTGTGTTTATTCATCCCCAGTAAGAGATCTCGTATGAGTTGTTCCTTGGAAAGTGCTCTTTGTCTTCTCCACCTTCTGTAAGGACTTCTGGAAACTCTCTTGTCATTTTCCCTTTCCTTCTCCCTTGCACATCTCTCCTATATGGAAGTCCAATATTATCTCTAAATATCCATTCAGATGGATAATCTTCACACAGATATGTCTTCTGTCCAAACAAAAATCCTGGCCTGTTACCAGATTTCTAATTAATAACTTTAAAGACCCTGTGGAAAAAATGGTCTTTTATCACCCTTCTTTGCTTGGCCAAGAGGGAGAATCCAATTACAATTCTAAGCCTATGATCCAGGCCTCATCCAAACGGCATGTAAATCTTTCCAGTTCTTTCTGTTAAGACAGTGGGATGCAGAGCCTATTTTTCCAACCGGATAAAAATTAACTGAGGGTCTCACTGTTTCACACCCTCACTGCTGCAGTGTCCTTTCCTCCAACACCAGCAACTGCAACCTTTCCATTGTTTACTAAGATCATTTTCTTGTTCTATGCTTTGGATTGTTTCACCACCTCTTTGAATTCCAAATGTCTTTTTTGTTACATTAAACACACACAACTTGCTGTGAGTTTCAACATCTATCACAGACTTCTTTCTCTTGCCCTGTTAGCTGAAACTACGAATCAAAGTGCCAGCTCTAGTTTCTGATCCGCAAGTGTCCATTTATGTTTGCAAGCATTTTCAAGCAAGAAAAGGTGATTAATGGCCCCAGTGATCTCAGAAAGAAGCAAACTTGCTCCAGGCTGAGGAGTTTCTTTTGTTCTTGGATAAAGGAGAGCAAGAGAACTGTTTCCTCAGCTACTTGAATCTGGAAGACAGTCAGATGTAGCAGGCAGCCAACCAGAGATAAGCTTGGTAAAAGCAAGAATAACTTCTCTAGGATGATTTTTCCCCTGTAAGTCTGAAATTAGTTGTGGTTTCAGTCAAAATGCTGAAAAAAAGTAACAGAATGTGTATTTACACAGCACGTCTTGTGTATATATTGATATACACACATGCATACATACAGAGACAGTAAGCTACAAAAACACTGAGAAATAGGCCTGTTCAGAGGGGAAATGGCTTTGAGGCAAGGGACAAAACAAGCCAAACTTCAGCATGTTCTGTTAGAGGTATGATGCATGCTCTGATGACCATGGCTAGGGATTCACTGTGTGTCCTTCTGGAGAGATGGCCTTCTCCAGCTGACAGCCTGGAGTTCAGCTCCAGTGAGCTGTCACTGCTGCCACACAGCCGGTTGACAGGGCAGAGCGCCTGTTCTTATCATCGCTTGTGATCCCAAATATTCTCCACATGGTGCTTTATTACAAGGAGAAGAAAAATGCATAGCAGCCTGATTCCACCCACGAAGACTGTTTTTGATGAAACAATGTAATAGAAAACCTCTCCTCATTCTTTTACAGCACAACACAAAAATCAGAATTTTGGGAGTGAAGTTAGCAAGTCATCTTTTGCAGTATTACCTCAGACATTACCATATAGTTGTATTTGTTTAGATTTTCAATATTTCTTCACTATGAGGAGAAATTTGAACTTTTTTTTCTGATTAAATCTGAAACTTGAGCAAAATAATTCAGAATTCTTCCCATGGTCTTAACAATAATACATATATTTATTAGAAGAGAAGGGGTATAAGGATCTGTCCAGTTTTGTATAGATGACTCTAATGAAATTTCCAAGGCATAAACTATGATATAGAATAAAAAAGATTTAATCAAATGTCATCATGGTCTAAAGAAGATATGATGAGTCTAAATTCTTCATCAATACCCACAACTGAATGATTTTGACTCTTCTTCCCCACTAGAGTGCATGTCTATTTTTGTATAAAATTTTAGATTGATATCTATATACACCTCCTCTTGCCTGCCTCAGAGACTGCTACAGAGACTAAAGGGTGATAATTTCCTGCCCAGCTGCAGACAGGGTAACCCTAAGGACAGCTTCTCCGATCAGCAGGATGCTGTAGCTAGAGAAGAGATTCCCAATCCCAAAAGAGTAACATGGTAAAATGGACTTCCTACATTTTTGCCATGGACATCTTCTAGTCTGATAAAGTTTAGACAGGGAGGTCTTATCTAAAAACTGTTGAAGAGCCTAATCATATCTCTGCTGCTACAGCAGCTGCCATTTCATTCCACAGCATCTTCGGACTCATGCTTAAGACTGCCAGTGACACAGACACAGGTACAGCCATCCCTTTAAAATGTTTCAAGTTTCAGGAAGACTCACAACACCATGGAGCATGGCCAAGTCATATTATTTTTGACATGTACAGCAGATGAAAAGCAACTTGGAGAAGAGGCTGCCAACAAGCCATGCAGTGTGGCTGTGTGTCTCAGGTCTGCATTTCTGTTTCAGAGGGGCTGTTCCTAAATAGCACTGATGTTACCAAGTACAATCAGGCATACATGGTATGAAAGTCAAATACACTAGTAAGTTGTTTTCTACCCCACCCAGAAGAAAATTTGATGTCTTCCCTTTTTGCCAGGTAGTTCTGAACCCAGTGCTCCCTGCCCTCACGGACCACAGAGCTACACCACACAGCAGAAATGTGCGGGTAGAAGTGAGATGTGTGGGCTGTTATTACTACAGTGCCCTGTGGTGCCCTGAATTCAGTCATACCAGTGATGAATTTTTCTTGTACTTGGGGAAAGCTGTAAGCTAGAAGCAAGGGGAAACCTCTGCAGAATAACAATGAATACAGCCAGAGAGAACAGAAAATTGCATCAGACAAGAGTACATTCTAAACACTGACTCACAGCACCCCACATCTCTGTTGCCTTCAAAATTCTCCCTAATCTCCTCATATATTTGCCTTACAGCACAATTCACAGTGCCCCTGAAGTGCCTCCACCCCCATTTTTTTGGTTTTTGTTTTCCTTCTACTCCTACTCTCTTCACTTTCCCCCCAATGTCTGCAGAACCACTGTTTTCTTGATCTGTCATCCTTACCTCTGACATTCATTTAACATTGGAAGGCGATCTGTAAAACAACTGCTAAAACCCATTTTCACACATTTTGTCCTATCTGCAACTGTTCTGGCCCTAATATAGTCTACCTTTTACTAATTATAAATACAGATAATATGAAACCAACTGCATGAAAGAGTTAAATGACACTTTCTTTAGAGAGATTATCTCGACTTTAAGTTTGCAAATTAATAAGCATGGCTCTGGAGGATGCGGCTTACCTCAGCTTCATTTACAGCACCCAGACAGCTGCTTTACAAAGCATGACTGGAAAAACACCATAATTAAAAATCCCTGAGATTATATGTTCCAGATTTGCAATACCATAAACTGAAAGAAAAAAAAAAAAAAAGCCTGCTCTAAGATATGCAACTCAGTTTAACAAAGCACCTTATAAAACAACTTACCTCGTAATTCACAGAAAACTGTGCATTTTGGAAAATCAATTTTTGGTTCAATTCTCCTTTTGCTAATGAAGCAACATATAAGCAGACAGATACGGACTGTAAAAAAACAACTAGAAGGGTGTTTATAGTATTTTTTCTCTTATTTTCATGCACAGGATATTGCCATTTTCACCTGAAGGCAGGAAGCACCGGGTAATCTATCAGTGCTGTTCTGTGACTTGTATTCTTGTTCATAATAACATCAGTTACCAGATACAGAATACTTTCTGATCTTGTTTTGGATATTTACTTAGAAGTTTATAAACAAAAGAAAATCTTTAACATTTAAACCTTCCTCTGAAGTATAAAGCACAATCCAGCAGCATGTCCTTATCCCTACAGCTAACACTGTGTTGGGTACTGGTGCTCAAACACAAAGCTATGCTTTGAACTGTCCTGGAACAAACCAGCTGGGAAGAAAGTACATTTAATAATGTACTTAGAAAAACACATTTTCAAACATCGGGACTTGCATAGGCTTCACCAGTGTAAGCCAACCACCTGAGCAAGTTGAATTATGAATAAGGCAGGCCAGCAATATGTACATGCGATGTAAACAGATGTTAGATCATCTGAATCATTTCCCAACAAGGCTACAAATGAACAGCACAATGCAACCCACTTGGGAAATTAGCTGGGAAATGCTAACAGTGACTAAATGAAAATTTCCAGCCAAAACACTACCTATTTGAAGAAAGAAAGTAAAGTGAGGATGCAGTCCAGAAGCTTTCAGAGGGGAACCTGGAGATGAGGAATATAACCCCACTTCCATCATCAAGCCCAGCAACATCCTCCTGCTCTAGAACACGGCAGCCAAGAGTCCAGCCGCTGCTAGAGCAGTATCCACTTTGTATTTCCAGAGATCAGTGTTCATTACCATTCGACCTAATTGTTTTAGATACAGATTGAACTTTTCCACTGTGCAATCAACTTCTGAAGTTGATTCATATGATGTTGCAAAAAAGCCATTGTCAGAATAGAGATGATCTCACTAAAAGAGATGTGGATGTCTCAGTGATGTAGCTAGGATGTTACTTCCTTGGTTGCAGTCATGTGAAGTCAGTACTCTTGTAGTTCAAACTTGTGAAAAAGATACTATCCATCATCACTTTCCATAAACGTATACTACAGAGGCCATTGACAAGTCTTTCTTCTAAATTCTGTTATTTTGACCTGTTTCTAAACAGCAAAAAACCATACAGAACAAAAAATCTTAAGTAAATATATTTATTATTGTTGGATTTTTTAATGCAGAAATAGTGTTATTTCAGGTGTAGGCTTACAATCCTGTTTAATTGTTGTTTATGCCAAAACAAGAGACAAGAACACCCTGGTCAATTGCATTTTGATCAGGAGTCAAACTGTGTTTTCAGATATTTATGCACAAATTTCATTGACAGCAAGATCAATTACATTTGCACATGAGGTAAGAATCTGTCTCAAAAAAAAACCCACTAAAAAGATTAAGGACTCTTCCTATTTTAACACCCTTTTTACACAGAAAAACCATTTGCATACATGAAGAAAATATATATTCAGGATACAAAGACCAACTTCACAAAATTGATATCACTTTGCTACAACATTAAAATGCAAAATTAGTCTTTTAATAGAGCCAACCAGCTGTGACACAAACAGAAACAGCTCTTCCCCCTCTCCACAGTTTTAACTACATATAACTTGGTGAATACAGTTTTTGGAAGAGATCTCTGTTTCACCTGTCCATTGTTGTAAGAAGTTAAAAGCTTAGTTCTTTATCGATGATAATATAATTTCCTATCCTTTTATATTTTATGTGAATATCAAAGACCAAGAGAGTGTTCTCACTTATTTTCATGAATGCCTTGTGCATTAACTGGTGCAGCTCAGAGCTGGATATGGATAATGCTGAAAACAACTACTGAAAAATATGTTTTTAATGGTGAAAACAATTAATTCTCTTAACTGCAACCTCTTTGGCATGCAATAAGGCAAGCATCAAAGGACATGTGGGCAATAGGAAATGGTTTTGTAATTGTTAGTAACATCTTCTTTCTTCCTTTGTACTATTGATAAAAGCTAATGTTAAAACAGTTATAAAGAACCAAACAGATTCTCTACTTCCATTTTAACGATAGGATTTTCCTAAATAAATGTTATCCTCTGAAAGTGAAATTCATATTTCACAACTCAAGTTTCAACCTCCAGACCTACAGCTGGAGTTCAGCCTAAATGCAACAAAGGACACAAAACAAAAACACCTCTTAGTTCTACAGGTCACATCACTCGGAGCCACCCAACATGAGCCAGTTCCTAGAGGAAAGATGCGCTCACCATCCTGAAATACCGAGGCTGAGTCGGACGCCAGTTATCAACCAAGGGGAGATCAGGTTCATTCTCAGCATTCTTGGATAGGCTGCGGAGCTTTGCCATCTGCAGAAGAGCAAAAATTGAAGTGTCCTGATGGGAATCCTTTGGGATCAAATCCACAGCCCAACAATTAAACCAAGGAGGCTGGTCCTGTCCCAGAAGCTGTGGAGAAAGTCTCCTTCAAAGATATGAAGATGTCTTCAGCTCCCCTCCACCACAAAAATTGTACTCATGTTCTTTTCCTAGCAGTGGTATTCTTAGAAACAGTCAAGACAGAAAAATGGATCCTATCTGAACAGGATTGTGAAAAGTAGTGTCATTTATGTACTATCTACAGAACTGTGTACAGCCACAAAAACTGTGGGAAGTACTCAGAAAATGCAAATAGAGCAGCATGTGCTCTAATAAACCTCTCCTACTCTAACTCTGCCTTAGTGCCTGATTATTAAGAATCCTCTAAAATTGCAGGGGTTTAAGGCTAAATTATAAACCAATTGTTCATTTTCATGGTAGGTCTGTAGCAGAGGATATATTCTGCTGCAGTGACACAAAAAGTTCACTATTAATAACAGGAATATAAATCTGGATAATGACTTGGTCAAGGTTTCCAGTTGTTTGTAAACAAGGTCTGCAGCTTGACTCTGCCTGGCCATTTATTTTTAACCAAGGTATATTTTTTGAGGGATGCCATAATAACAGTTCTGCGCACGTTCTTCAAAACTCTTCCTCTACTCCTTTTTGATTTTCAAAGGATGTAACACGTTTACCCACTTACAGATACATTATGTTCATTCGTTGTCCCTACCATGCACAACATTAGACCCAAAGCGCATCGGCTGCAATTCAGACACTTGACACTTCGCTGCTTGAATGGCTTACCCTGAAAAGCATGCGGACATTCTCCATGTGTAAACTTGAAAATGTATCCCCATGCAGGGCATGCATCACCTCTGTTCACAAGGAGCTTCAATACGCTGATGTATCTACTTTTTCCAGTACAGACTTCAAGTCCAATAGAAGCAGAACTTTGGTTTGGGTTGTAAAACATGGGTGCGCTGTGATCATACTAGTTCCAGTTTATGGACTGAGCTAGCTCAGGCATCTGAATATTGCTCTTCACTACACAGCTCAGAAAAGCCAGCTATCTCAGTCTGCCTGAAAATGACAAGGGGACATTTATAGCCAGTATGGTTTATTAATCAGATGGATTATTAATCTGAAATTAAATTTCAGATTTCAGGTGAAGAATAATTTGTATGGGTAGAGTAGAGATGAAAATAGTTCATCAGTTTTGTTAATACTGATAAAGTACTGTTGGAGAAGAGTGCTGAGGATTATTATTATTTGTGGAAGATCTGCTCTACTCAGTAAAAAAATGTATGCAGGCTACAACTGCATAAAGATGAAAAAATTAGTCTGGTACTGGACAGAGTTATTCCACAGTAATTCCTAATCTTTCATTAAAAGTAATTTGAGCAGCTAGGCCACCCACTCTGCATCTCATGGGGATTTCCAGTGAATTGACTTTTCCTGCAGAGTACTGATTCACAGCGACTGCACTTACCCTTGTGGCTAATATACAGTTACCATCTGGCTGCAAAAGCATCCAAGCAATCCACTGCAAATGCACACACACTTAAAATAATCACTATTAATGAGGCTGCCATGGCAGTACACTTCCTAGGATTAGAAATAATTGGCAACACAATCCTCTTATGAATATGCTATTTAGACTGCAGGCTCTCTGGAGCAAGGGAAGTCTTTCTATTGTATTTGTATACAGTAATTCACACACACTGCCAATTTTGCTTGAAAAGCAGTTACCTCAGGACAAACGCCAATGTCCTCTCTGTATGTAATAATTTCATCTTTACCTTAAATGCTTCATTTTTTTGCTACAGGAGGGCTAGTTAAAGAACAGTCCGTATGCTTTCCAAAACTCACTAACTTCAGAATAGCTGAAAAAAAGACCATGACCCAGACACAGCAGTGAGCACAGTGAGTAAAGCCGGATCAATAATGTGACCAGTTATTCCTTTACAAATGCATTTTCAATCAGAGATGCTCAGTAAAGACTACGCTTTTCCCAGCAAAATCTGTAGTTGATCTTCTGTAATATAAATGTCTAAGCAGATTCATTTTGTGGAAACCTGCCAGACCATATTTGTATTTTTCACACAAGTACCCACTTCAAAACAGCCCCTATGTTTTAATTTTAGGATGGGAAAGGAAACAGGAAGCAGATTAATTCAATAAGCTGCAAAAATTAAACTGTAAATTATATGAATACATTACTGTATTTCATCTCTTGCCAGCTAAGGTTCCCATCATACAGAAGTTGTATTATTTACAAGGTAAAGAACCACAAAAATGCAAAGTACTAGAAAATGGATTTTTTTTTAAATTTTTTTTTGGTGATACATGCACATCAATCAATGCACTGAAACACATTATCACCTTGAGAACCTAAAATGAAAAGTTATGTGTCTACATATATCTACATAATATGTCAGTTCTAATATTCATGTGCTTACTGTCCTGGAGTTTGGAAATTTGTGATATCGTATCATTGTAGAATCATAGGCTGAAATGTAAAGAAGGCATTCAAATTCCTATAAATGGGATTGAGGGGAAATGATGATTAACAAGAAATACTTCTTTATAGTAAATGACCAAAGAAGTTTTTCACACTAACAATAAACTATAGTTATCTGATGCTGCTATGCTTTATGAAAATGTAGCTGTTCTGCCTTCCAGAAACACCTGATTCAATACTTTCATAACTGACTTGGTTACATGCTGCCACCTAGAATGCAGGGTAGACAGAATCACCAATCCCATTACATTTGTATTCTGGTAAACAGTGTTGTTGAAAGAAGTATGGTATGAGAGACCCATTAGCAAAATAGAATGTTTCAAAATTTGGAGATGCTCAGCTGCATTAGGTGAGAACACTGGACTCCTTCTTCATTCAGTGACCAACATAATTAGGGTACCTGACTGCCCCACTGTGTTTCATTGCACATGGTCACTTTTCAAGGCGCTTTATTTCAAAATTTATCCAGTCACTCCCCTCAAACATTCATCATGGTAAGCAACGAACACTTTAGGGAGGAAGTTCAAGACAATATAAATGGTTGAAAAAATCCTGCATAATCAAAGTTTTTGGTGCAAACCTGGCATAAGCTTTAGCTAAATGTGTCAATGTTCTGATTTAAATGGTTGAAGGAGAATAAAAGTTAACAGCTGGAGCTCTTGGTGTAATTCAGTATTTTGAGCTCTGTGTAAAATACAAGGTTATGAGCCACATCCAGCTCCATCCTTTCCTACTATCAAGAGTTAATGTTGTAGGTATACAAGGCCTGGGAAAGAGAGTACGATTCTTTCTAGTTGATGTTGCAAGAGTAGTCTTGCACATGGAGGCAGGAAATCTCATTTATAGTAACTAGAGCTTCCTGTCAGTCACACTCAAAACCACTGTAATCTCTTACCAGCTCCACTATGTTATGATTTTACTGATTTATAAGGCTTTCTGATGTTTGTGGATTTGAACTACTATGGTGTCTGACACAGGCTAGTACTTCACTGTCCTTTTAATCATGCACTTTCTCACAAACCCAATGAGCATTTTCCTTATCAAAAGAATGAGATCAGGCTATGAAACATAAGTGGGTAAAATATTATCTATTTGGAGTTTACCTGGTCTGAACTGACTATGATAGGCTCTCTAAGAATAATCCAGGTGACACACTCTTCACAAGGTGGAGTAGTGTAAGACCCATGGTATGTCCAGTAGTCATGAGATTTAGGGAAAAGAATTGAAGGATCGAAGTTCGGAAAAGGAGCTTCTTTCCCCTTAAAAAAAAAACAAACAGAAAGCTCTTCAACAGATCTAGTCAAGATTAGTTTGCTCCCTTTTAAGAAGCAGATACTTCAAAAGTATGAACTAAGGAAACAAAACACAGATCTACAGGAGACATGATGCAGTGTGAAGGTCAGTGAACTGAGTGACCCTCACGGATGGGCCCAGAGAAGCACGATGACGTAAAACTCCAGGATGCTACTTCTTGTACCTGAGCTAACTCATGTGAAGTGGCATCCAGTACCAATGAGTTTCACTCATTTCTGTGCAGAAATACGCTTACTTCTGGCCTCCGTTCTTATGGAAATTCTGCCTATCCATTGAACATTGGATTAGGTCACTATATAACAAAGCAAGACAGGTACTACTTTTATACTATTTGTGCCAATAATGAACAAGACAGCCTATGAAATGTCAGATTTATCATATAATGTTATCTGAAATACAAATGTCAAGTCACTGGCATTTCCAGTGGACTATTAGGCAGCCTATATTAAGAATGAATGGACCAATTTCCAAAGGTGCCTTTCATTTGGCACTGACTACTGAGGGAATAAGACTCCATGCCTAGTTTTTAGGTGAGTAAATTTTAGTGAAATGTCTCATTTTCCTTAATTTTTAAGTCCCACTGAAGCCAGAGAAGGCTCATATGTAAACGGAAGAAAGGAATTTTCATGTTAAGGAAAAGCTACCAATAGTTTTATTTACAAATATATTCTCGCAATGTTGCAGTGCAGAATTTGAAAATTATAAAGTCAGAGATCTTGGGTTTTTTTTTGATTTGTGGGTTTATTTTTTGTCTTGAGACTTTGAAGCAATCTGCCTATAATGAAACACCCCAACATCATTACCTTTGTTTTAATAGCATTTATTTCTTCAAGAATTCTCTTCATCTCTGGTTTGGGAGTTTCTCCCACCTGTAAAGAAGAAAGTATGAGCTAAGCAGAGAGTTCTTCTTACCAGTTTTCTTCTTTCTTCTATTTTTCTATATGTGCATATAAACATATATCAACTATAAAATTACAAGGCATTAATCCAACCTATTGCCCACAGCAGCTTAGTAAGATATGTCTTCTTGTCTGTACCCTTTGTCTGTACCCAAGCTAATATTAAGATACAAAGGGGGAAATTGCATCAGTACAGAAATAGAGTGTAACATGTAATTTCACAATATAGTTATTCCTGTTGACATTAAATTTTAGCCTAACAAAGATAAACAACTCTTTGGATTCAAGTTCAGAATTTGGAATAAAGTTTTATTCTAATTTAAAAACAGATTTCATGGTCAGATCCATTGTTTGCAATTTTTGATCTCAAAAAAGACATCCAGCTTTCTATCCCTAGTGAATATTAACAAGAGAGAGCAACACTCAATATTTCAGGCTAAGGCTGCACGCCTCCAAAAGGATTTAAAAAAAGGATGAGTTACATGTATTGTCTGTGAGAGGGCTTTGTTTGGGAGACAGTTCATGAAAAGCCTAGGAGAGTTATCTGTCCTTGAAATCTGTCCACGACTGGCACAGAAGACAGCTGACTGCTGTTGGGCAGAGGGCCACTTTTGACACATGTCCCCATTCCACCAGCCACATAGTGACACAATAGCTGTAGGGACAAGTGTGTGTAGTATTGGACACCATTTGAGATAATATGACTCATGCTCTATAACTTAGAAAGGATACATTATCGAAAGTCAAGCCCTTCAATGTGGTAGGATCCTTAGAAAATATATTCAGAGGCTTTTGCTTTTTCTAGCTCCCTAAGAAAACTCTAAAGTAGCAGTAACAATGAAGGGTTACATGATTCTACTTACTTGCAAAAATATGGCCAAAACAGCTACCCCATCAGTTCTTCTCCTGGCATCAAGGTAATTACTGTATTTGGGATTCCAGTGTAAGACATGTAGCTTGAAACAAAGAAAAACATGTAAAAACCCCTCATTGTTGAAAAGCAAGCCACTAGAGTCTGAATTTACAGTTCTTCATATAAATGAGGAAGTTTGAGGCAATAAAAAATGATGATTAGGCCTTTCAAAAAGGAGAGAGAAAGGGAGAGAGGAAGGGAGAGAGAAAGAGAGAAAGAAAGAGAGAAAGAGAGAAAGAGAGAAAGAAAGAAATCGAGAAAGAAAGAAAGAGAGAGAGAGAAAGGGACAGCAAGTTATATTAGTAATATCAGTCATATATTACCATTTATATTATTATTTGCGTTAAAATAAACTAAAAACATCTTAATATAGAAATTGGAAAAAAAACCAACCCTGAAATCTCCTCTTAAAGCTGAATAAAAGATGCTTAAGTAAGCAGGTAAAACATGTAGTTCAGATGTCATCTACTGATATGTGATTCATTTCCATTTGGATTCAAATTACAGAAATTTTAGCAAAGAATCCACATGAATGTAAGTTCTGTACATTATTGTTCCACAATTCTCATCTTCCCCTACAATTCTGCAGTGGCAGAGTATCAAAGTAACACATTCTTCCTCCTTTCTGTCACTGTAATTTTATACTTCTGCTGTAATACTATACTTTCAGAAAACTGTTTTAGTAAGTCTGCACAGCTTCTGAGTAATTCACTCTTGCTGTATTGTGTTTCAAGTCACGTTGGTTTGAGAAAATGGAAGATTTTCTTTCACATAGTATTTTTCTTTTCTTATGCTGTGAGAATTACTTCAACCTGAATCAAATTAATAGGAATTGATGGGAGTAAGAATAAAATGTCACAGATAAATAAATAGAAATAACTCCTTGAGATGCAGGTAAATGGCAAGTTTTGTCTCACCTGAACAGTAATGACAAATTTTACTTTGCACCTTGTTAAGGTAAAAAGTGGTGAGTCTTACCTCTCCTGCATACCTGACTCCATTGACAACATGCTCAGAGCCATGGTCATCAGACGAGCCCCAGTGGAAGTGCAGCTGACGTAGCCTGAAGACTCCTGGAAGAGGCCCACCTCTCAGCACTGCAATGGATAATCTGCAACAGCATCAGACTCAAGTATCTTCCAATTCTAAAATATTTACATACATATTTACTGTACAGATGCATCTACAGATGCTGCTTGAAATCTGCACTGATTTTAGCAGCAGTTCAGGCAATTTCAGCTATATGCACTTACAGGCAGATGACAATTTTTTGTGTCTAGGCTTCCATTATAGTCATTAAGAGATCATTGCATTAATTCAGCTTCATAAATGAGCATCTAGTACTTTCTATGATATTCCAAAACCACCTGGATGGGAATAAAAGATGTGATCTAGGATCTGCAGAAGAGCTGTACATTTCTAAAGCAGTATCTGGAGGCATGGTGAAATAGGCTGGATTATCAAAGATGTCACAAGACCCCCATGTTTGGATAACTGAAGTAATCACAGCAGTCAAGCCTCCAGAGTAATTCAGCTTGCCTTAAGGTAGACGCTCAACAGATGGTGACCTGACTTGCTGTCTGGACTCCACTGATTAAATGTAACTCCAGCTCTGTTGATAGAATGGCAGTTTAGAGATATAACCCACCAACTTTTAAAATCCCACAGTAAGACACCCAAATTCAGATGTCTTAATCTCCCCCGAATTCAATCTAATATCTACCTATATGAAAGCACACAAACATAACCATAATTAAGTTACTGAAGTGCCAGATTATAAACAAATTCCCACAAAACACTACAAAACTGTGTATCTTACTGCAGGCTATGACTTATTTGTTTAAAAAGTTATGAAATTACTGATGCTGCTTCTGCTATAATGGCTGTTCCCTCTGGCTATGGAAGAGGAGAAAGAACAGCAAATAAGCCAGAAAAGCAAACACTGAGAATGCAGGCTCTTTTCCTAAAGAAAAGTTCAGCCTGTGATGAATTCAGTGATAAATGATACCTAGCATTCTGAATAATCTTAGGTTTTTAAATAATATTGTAAATAAAGTTGGTGTGTTTGAAAGGATCAATAAAAAGGGAAGAATTTCTTTATATACACCAAATACTAAAAAATATTCAGTTCTCATTTGCTTTTTTTTGAGGATGGACATCACAGCATTCCTATAAAACATTCAGCAGTTCTCAAGAACAGGTCTTTATATGCCAGAGAAAAATATCCTTCAATCTGAAAAGGAACTAAATCCATTATCATGTCAAGAAATAAAGTACTAAGAGTACAGCAAGCTGTTATTCTCAATAAATTCCTTTTACTTCTTCCCACAGACATTCAGAACTGTGGTCGATGCAGACATAGTAACAGCAGTAGCTGACAAGACCATCAATTTTCCATTAAAATAGATTTGTAAGACCAAATAATCCTCTTTAAGGTAAAAACATATCATTATTTCCACTGATGGGCCATCAGCAGACACTTTTGACTGGGCATTAGGTGAAGCTCTGCATCACCTCATGCCAACATATTCTAGCTTCACTCATCAATAAATAGACAGTAAATTTTACCTGGCACACTTTAAGCAGACAAAATGATGCAACTAACATCTCCAGAAAGACAAAAAGGTGTTTCTTTTCTTTTAATTGCAAATGTGTAGTATTAAACATATAAGAAATTACAATGTACATAAATGAAATTCCCCTATGTTTTAAAAAAAGGAAAAGTAAACACAACCGTTACAAAAATTAAGTTCTCCAATTTCTAAAACATAAAAAATTTCAAACTATGTCTGCATAGCTTAAAATTAGTAAAAGAAATCTTTATTTTTTTTTTGAATACATGTCTTGGAAACTAAATCCTAAAGGTATCCTTATCCCCCTGGGCTTTTGTTTTCAATACCACATAAATAAATACACAACCATATAACAGAAAAAGAATAAGAAATAAAAGTTTATAAAAGAAGCAGTGTATCTTCACATTGTTTTTCAGTAGTATTAACATATAATATTTATATGTAACAGGGAATTATTCTAACAATTATTACACAGGAAATGTTCACCTTAAATGTCTGAGACTCACAGCTTTAAAGCTGTGATAGCTGTTTCCCTGTCACAAAACACTTGCAAAGAGGTGCTTTTCCAGAAGACCCAACAACTTACTCTGAGCTTCTACCTATGCCACTGTATGAAATAAAAAGCGAGAGCTTTAGTAAAGGAGCCAGCAGACTCAATCCCTGGCAGGCACACAGCTTTTCTCTTTCTAAAATTTGAACCACTGTGTAATCCTTTTCACATGGCTAGCTGAATGGCTGGACTTACTTCTGAATATTGGAAATGTGGCATTCCTGTTCTTGGTTCTGCTGTACAGGAAGTAACACAATGACAACACCAGATTTACCAAAATGTAACTCCCTTAAACTTGTTGTCATTAAAATAAAATGGGACAGGTGTAGGAATATACAAACAAGCCCAGGAAGACAAAGGAAAACAGTATTCACTCCTTTTTGATGCCTTATTGTTGGAAACTCTCATCCCATTGCTCAGTAACTGACTCTTTATGTGGGTTTGCAAATCACCCTCCATCAGTGCCTGATACCAGAAATGAAAATATCATGTCTTGCTCAAATTCTGTCCCCCACCCCATCCACACTGAAGAATGCTCTATCACAGAGCAGTCTTACATGCACACACACATGGATGTCTGTTCCAGAAAAAAGCTCACCTTTTATTTGATCTGTCTTAAGCTGAGCAGCATGACACAGAACTGGCCACTAAAAGAATGGTGGTTTTTTTCACTCTCAATGGAATGACTAGGCAAGTGTTGCACAGAAGGATATAACTAAGGCAAGAAAACCTCTTGTCTCTCACTCTTTGTACACACAGCAAAATTAAGGTGTGACGCAGTTTGAGTGGAGATGGCCCCTCAATCACTTTACCTTAGCTAGCTGGGTGTCACTGACAATGGAAATGTGATGAGAAGGTCTTGAAATAAGTGCATCTACTTGCTGAACAGCTTCTGTAGGGGTCTGGTTGTTAATCTGCACTCAAACCAATTGCCATTTGTCCTCACTGAGGTAAAATTGGCATTTTTTGCCTACACAAATGCCCTCTGTGTTTGCTGTGAAGGCATACTGTGAAAGTTGGGTGAAAAAATGCAAGGAGAATAAAACAGACTCATAAGATGAATTGTGTTTATAATCACGAGAAGAAATAACTGTTCTTACAAGAGTTATGATCTCACATCCTGCCAAATCCATAAAATGAACTGGTAAACCACAGGGAAATTAAATTAGTAATGTATTACCGTATGACAACTGAAAAGACACATTACCTTTGTTATGCTGCTTTATAACACAATCTAACAGTGCAGTACAGAAACCACAGCTTTTTCATGTCAGTGCCACATTTTAAATGCCTAAAAATGTCTCTGCTCAAAAGAGCATCTCTGTACTGAAATAGTCTGGCTAACTGCACGACAAAATGTACTTCCTAAAAGCTTTTCGAACTAAAATTTGAGTTCTCACTGAATTTTTCTTTAATAAAGAACTGAATAGGTATACAGAAGAATTACTTTTGTTTCTAGTTTGTACTCTTACAGGGGCAGGCTGGGAAACAGAAGTGTCAGACAGGAGTCTGTCAGCCTGCCTCCCACTCTCACCTACACTGTAACACATCTTTTCCAGTTTTGTGCCCCTTGATCACAGCCTGTTCACCAGTGAGCTCCCAAATCATCTTTGCTTGTGATCTGTGTAGGGATGAAATCCCCATCTCCAGGGCAGAAACCTTACAGTCCTCTGTGTAACTGCAGCGTGAGCAGGCCCATGACTATTCAGGCACTTTTGCCTCTGACAATGGAAGTTCAAAGTTAGAAACTCAACTCCTAAATTCCCTGTACCCAAGTTCTTCAGTGCTCAGTACCTCCATGCAGATACTACAAATAACAGATGTGATGTAACACTTAAGGAATAATTTAACTTTGTTGCCTTCTGTGTTATGCAGTATAGCCATTGAGTGGAATGTATGTACCACAGCTACAGAAGCGCTGGGATTTAGTGGCGCTATTCTTGTAACAGCTACCGGCTTTCTGCAGTGTAAGTTCAGTAGACAAAGTGTTAAGTAACATTTTACAAGAATCAACCAAAACTTGTGTGTCTAGGGACAGACTTCACCTTGTTTTATTTAAAGTTACCAGAGTTTGTCCTCACCATATTAGAATCAGTCAACAAATAAAGGTTTATTCACCAGAAACTGATAATCAAAATTTCATTTGCAAAAATAAGTGGTACTCAAGGAAATGCTGTCCACAAGCACTAGTCATGCTAAAAGAGACTGATGATAAGCAACAAGCTCTGGCTTCTTATAGTAACTGTCTCTTTAATTTTTTGTTTGCATCATTCACTTCCAAAGGCACACATTTCTTTGACAAGAAAGATTCTGAAAACAGCACCAAGGTAACCTTGTCAGAATGTGTGCCTGCACTGAGGTACTCCAAGTCCTCAACTGTCATCAATCAGAAAGCCAGTAAAAGAAGGAGGAACTTGTTGGTCTATTAACTTCTATAAAAAATGCCAAGAAAAACAACAAAATGAAAAGATGAAGGAAGAAATCAATTTGATACAGTGTTAGCGTATCTCTCCTCAGCTGCTCTGTCTGGGTTCCATCACCAGACTTAGGTATCTTTACTGCTTCTCAAGTGATCAAACATCTTGATGTAACCATCTAAGTAAAGTATTACAAGGAAAGCCAGAGTCATTAATTGTAAGAAAGTTAAAAGCTATTCTCTCACACAGCACCATGACAATGGTTCCACCAGTTAGATGCTCTCAGGACATTTCTCTGACATGAATATTTTCTGAATTTTAGAAATAAATGGACTCTGCTAGTGGAAATAAGATTGCAGCCCTACTTCAAACAAAAACTGTGTCACTGCTGGATCTAAAAGAGAATCTGAGTTGCCATTCAGGCCAAAAAAACATATCAGCGGTAGGATGCCAAAGTATCCAAGTTCTGGTATGTGTTTTACTGGGCCCAGCCACCCTGGAGGTTTGATTTCCTGTCCAAGCTCTTTCCTAGATTTTGAGACTCCAGCCTCCACCTGCAATGATTTTACAGTGCATAAGGTCCTTCTTCTACATAGGTATGATAAGACAGGAAACTGAGTCCACAACAATCCATTAACTTCTATGGACGGGCAGCAGAGACATGACACTGCTCCTAAAGCAACCGTCAGCAAAGCCTTCAATTGTATAGCAGATTCCTACAGTCAAAACAGACTTTACAAATAGCTGCGAAAAAATTCTCAAATTCCTTCCGACTAGACTACCTCCAAAGATAACAGTAATAAGGCCTTTTTCAACATAATACCTGAATTGCATTAGATGGCACTCCCTCTAATCATTTGAGTTTAAGAAACTGTCCCAGTTGTGAATATTGGCAGAAAAGACACAATGGATGTAAAATTTGGAGATATCCAAAGTAATTAATTTTATTACTATTATTTTTATTCAGCAATCTGTTTTACCTACACAAACAAAAATCTAGCTAGAAGTACTGATACAGGTATGACCACTCTAACTGAAAAAGTTAGGAAAATAAATGAAGCCCTCAGTTTTCTGGTTAACCCAAACATAATTCAGATAGACAGAGTGATAGATACATATATGGACAAAGACAGAATGAATGTCTTTGTTCCAAAGGAATAAAAGTTTCATTCCCATATGATTGCTATTGCATATGTATGTATTATGCAGATGGATGGTAGTTCTTTTACGTAAAAAATAAGCCACTGTACATATCTTAAAAAATGTAAAACATGCTCAAGTCAGTAGGAGTATGCACACTGGAATTCGTCCTGCAATTAGCATTATATTAGAGAAGGAACAACACCCACAGACTCTGCAGGCAATGCTATAACAATGGAGACATAACAACAAACACTGAATGTTTCCTGACTTCAAAGAGTTGAGAAATACACCTACATTTTTGCAGTGAGTCACTTTTTACTTCTGAGATCAAAACAGAACAGTTACCGACCAGCTCATCGGAAAAAATATTCAGAACATCCCAAAACTTTCTGCTCTTTGTGGTGCTTGTTGCATCCATGCTGTAGATTGCTGTGCCTGGATACGCCCTCCTGTTCAATATATGAGTTATTATAACAATAATTACTTTGCATTAAATAAATACTTCTGCATTTATGCAGAAGATGCAACTGTTGATATATCTGATGTTGTTCTAACAAATACAACAGATGGTAAAAAATTATAAATATTAGTCATGGAGGTCTTCTCATATGCCACAGCTACATCTCTTTACATAACATTTTATCTGACTAATATTTATCTGAGTAATAGTTTTCTTCAAATAACATTAAAGTTTTCCACTTTGCTAGAAGAGCAACCAAACTCTTGACTACAGAGTAATTTTTGAGTTTTGATAGTAAATTAACTAGTCGAGTTTACATACATTTCAATCCTCAGTTTTCATGAAACCCAAGTCATTCATTAAAAATCCATTAAATTAAATCCATGTCTACATATACTTAACAAGAAACGATCTATTAGTAAAATTCCTCCTAGAAATTATAGCTGTCAATTCTAGTTCTATTGTAATAGAAAGTGGAACTTCTAATGCAGTAAAGAAATAAGTCTGTACACTGTATTTTGTCATAGATACAAGTGGATAAAAAGATTTTGGACATTAAACCTGAAACACTGAAATTTCTCTGCCCTATAAGCTTCATTAAGACAAAATCTCATGAATGCCAAAAAGAGTTTTCACCGATTAAATACCGTGACTTTGTGGCAACATCTGGTTCATTACTTCATTTATCAGAAATTACATGGATAGAGTTTTGAAATATTGTTGTTCACTTGGACATCTCAAACAGCTTACATGGAATTCAGTTCTCACAGATAAAGCCTGGACTCCTTGGTCCTGGAAAGAACACAAATGCAATGGCTTTTTGCAAACTTAGAAATTTACCTTACACCTTAAGTCATCCTGCACCACATTTCTTTGCAGCTCTCTCCATTTGCTAGGATTTTAATATGTGCTCTAAAAGTTGTCCCAGGCCTTTCCCAGCAGTAGTGCAGAGCACTGGAGTCACAGAAACCTGTATATCGCATGCAGGCAGCACACAGAGACCTTCTGACAGCCTGAGCATTCAGAGCAGGCTCTTCCATGCACACTGAGAAATAGTCACTGATATATAATGACAGTTAGAGATGCAAACAAAACTGACCTGATCTATCAAACGAATCATCAAATACAACTCTGCAGGTTTTCCCATTATTGAGGATGGTCTTAGCTGCACCAGGATCATAACTAGCAAACCATGGTAGTAAAGAACTATCATAATGCACATCTTTATTATTGATTTCAATTGGTGACTGATGACGTCCTTTTGCAATTGGGTAATTTTTGTGCCACTGATCTGGTCCTAGAAAAAAGTACAGAGAAATATCATGAAAAGCTTTTCCAGCTGGGTATAAATTATACTTGTGTTACAATAAACGCAAGCTTGGCTTTGCTAAGGTACAGAACATCAATTAAGTGTTTTAATAAGTTGGTTACTAATTGCCTGGTTATCATTCATGCCCTGAGAAGAGCTTCATTGTATAAGAAGCAATCAGATTATTCTAGCTGGAATACTGGATACTCAAGTCTATGACTGCAAGTCATTCAACTGAACCTGAAACTCTCATAGCAACCTCAGGACAGGAGACTGACAATACTCCAAGGAAGGAAGCTAGAGGTGTACACTCCAAGTCCAACAGTGGCTAGAAGTATGATGGGATAAACACAGAATGATTCAAATGTGCCACCACGTATCCATCTGGAGTGAGAAAAGGCCACCAATCCCTGAAGAAGCCACGAATTTGAAACACCGATTTAATTATCATCATGGTTTCACCAATAAGTTCATGTCGAATCTGCCTGACCTGTGCTGAGCCATTCATCCTGTCGCCGAGGAAAGCGCAGCAACAAGAGGCCACCCATGTCCCCAAGCTCTGCAGGCAGGAGGGGCCGTGGCTGCACTGCACTCTGCCTGCGTCCAGGCTAGCCTAAAGCCGGACTTCAATGCTATGTCATATTTGAAGTTACATTAACAGCAGGAAAACTGGCTGTATTTGAGACCCCCAGCCAGTGGCCTCTCCTTCCACCTGCACCGCCTCTTCCACACCTGCGAGCGACCACCGACCGAGCGACACCACCACCTGCACAGACCCGGCCCGCATCCCCCGCCAGGCTCCCTGGGGGCGGCGGACCCCGTTCTGCCCGGGTTTCGCTCCCAGACCCGCGGGGGAACCGAACCGAGCCGGGCCGGGCCGCGCTCACCGATGTCGCCGTCGTAGCCCCACGGGGGGCGGCCGGGGCCGGCCATGGTGCCTCTCCCGGCCGCTGTGGCAGGACGCTGGCCTCGTCTCACGGCGGCTTTTTATAGACTCCCGCCACCTCCATGCCCATCCCCGCGGCCCGAGGGCCGGCAGGGCAGGGTGCCGGGGGCGGGGAGAGCCGTGCTGCCCCGCACAGCCCGCCCCGGCACGGACCGGCACGGCACGGACCGGCACTGCCCCGCTCCCGGCACGGACCGGCACTGCCCCGCTCCCGGCACGGACCGGACCGGCATGGCACGGACCGGCTCCGCTCCGCTGCTGGCCAGGCAGGGAGCCGGCCCGGGACAGCGCTGGGAATGCCTCCTGCGGGAAAAGGGGCTGCCACCGCCTGCCCCGGGCGGGGAGAGGGGAGGGTGGGAAAGCACGAGTGTCCAACAGGCAATTTGGGGATGATTTTCAGGTTCTACTAAGACATGTATGCATACACGGGCGGACAGACAGGCACACAAACCAGGAGGCTCAGCCTGGCTGGCTGCTCAAAGTAAGTGCACAGGTCACAGGAAGGCTGGCCGGGCTTCTTACGGCTGTTTGTAGAAAGCCTGGTGCCGTAAGAGCTCGCCAGGCTGGGAAGGGAGATGGCTCTGGAGATGCGATGCTGGAAGAGGCGCCCAGGGCAGGTCACGGCTCCGAGAGTGACAGGGCTCGGGAAGGGGTTGTGTGGACGATGGTCTGGGGCACATGGTGTGATGGCCCGGGGGATGCGCTTGGGGATGGTCCTGTGCAGGGCCAGGTGTTGGATGCGATGAGCCTTGTGGGTCCCTTCCGACTCAGCCGATTCTGTGGTTCTGCGTTTCCCACTGGATGTGCGGCATACCCCTGCTCCAGTGCGGGGATGAATCCAACAGCCTCTCCGTGCAAATGGCTATCACAGATTCACACCCTTCCCTATGAAATTCCCATGTATACGCCTGGGTTCCAGCGCTGCTCCCTGCTGTGCAGTCTCCCGTCGCCTTCATAAACAGCTTCCCTGCAAAAATTCGGTGGCATTAATTGCCCGAGCCTTTAAAAAGGCGCTGATTCCTCTATTGCAAGGATTCTTGGGAGCTGGAAATCATTAAACTAGCTGAAGATCCAGTTCCTGCCAGCTCCAGATAAAATCTTTATTATCAAATTAAGCATAGGATTTGTTTGTTTTGCTTCAGCTCTAATTCTCCTTTCATTTAGCAGGGTGTTATGCATCAGATTGCACTTAAAATTGTAAGCATGCTTGTTAGTGTGCATGTGTTCCTTATGTGACACACAGAAATCAAATTACTTCTAAAAATATTTGTTATTTTGACATGCAGGGAGTTACCAGGCAAGTTAGAGAAGACGGAGATTAGCACCAGTGGTGTAAAATGGATGAGGGATAGACTAAGTAGAAGACAAGACATCGGACTGAAGGGCAAATTATTGTGATTTAAATTTTAGTAGACTTTTTGAATAGCAAGAAGTAAGGTTATTTTATTCTCTAGTAATGAAGTGGGGCCCAAATTGCAAATTGGATAAAGAAAAATGCAAATGGCACAGTTTGAAAGTGTGGAGTTATCATGCATAAAAGTTCAGTATCCCTGAACACTGTAAACTACACTGGGTGAAACTGAGTACTAGAAAGTGCGACATGGTAGCCTTTTATCATGTTCCTGGCTGATATGTTTTTTCTCATACGAAGAGGAAGTGAAAGGAAAGGAGGAAGAGTGGAGTCTGTTGGTGATAATGTGTCAATAGGCATTACCAGGCAGGAACTGCTCAAAAAAACCCCCAAAAACCAAACAGGAATGAACTGAGGACATATCACTGGAGCTGGAGGGAGCCTGGTATGACCTCCTTTGAGACAAGTCTGTCAGCCTCATAAAGCTGAATTAGGATGAAGTGGAACAGGTGCAGGGGAGACAAGGGAATTAAAGAGTCTCTTTTATAAGAGACTATAAAAGCTTAGTGTGCTTTGCATAGTGAACAAATGGTAAGATGGAAGTGACAGCTGTCTGTATATACACATCATCTGAGAGGTAAACACCAACATATGATAAGAGGTATTGAAGCTAAAGAGCAGTCTTAGCCAAGGAACAATTTCATATACCTCTGCCATGAAAAGTTTGAGGTAAGATAACAGATGAAGGCTTGGAACCACCTGAGATATTCCAGTGACTTTGCAATATTAAAAGTGGAGACATGAACAAGGTACACAGGAGTTACATATTTATGCCAAAAAGAGCGCGTACCATTTCTCACCTCTTCCTCAATTTTCATTTTCATTTCCTGACATCTTCTCACTGCCATGACCCAGAGCCAAATCTCCAGATCCAGAGCATGTAATATATAAAGCACTGTATCTTTTATACCTACTTAGATGGACAAATTTGAGGTTGTACTTTACTGCCTGGGTAGGAAGACTCAGTAGAGACTGACATTTCTGTCCCGAGTTCTCAGGCACATAGCAATTTTGCAAGAGTCAGTGTTTGTTCTGAACTCCTCAGCATTTGAATAATCTAAAAGGGGCTGTGGAAGGAAGGAAGAGGCAAATTAAGAAAATGTTTTAACCTTAGACACTTTAACTTAGACCTTTAATTCAAATAAGTTACTTCTGAGGAAAAAAAAATGTCCTTTGTATGTCTGCTTTCACTGAACTCTATTTCTTTGGGACTTGAGGGTCATCAAGAGTACCAAATGAGACAGTAGGCTTCCTTCTGGCTTCTTCCATGCTGATCTTCTTCCTTTTTCCAGACAATGTGCTTAGCCCTTCCATCTGGATTTTCCTCCTTTCCTCAAGCCTGAGTATACTGTGTCCATCAACACCTCTTTCCAGATGAAATGCTCACTTCATTCTCAGAAAAGCCCTCTGCAGAATCCCTTAAAAGCACCGGTCTCCTCTTCCAGTAAAAGAAAGCCTTTAAAAGTCTTTGCTGGGCCGTTCATTACTGAATGTGGTCTAAGTTCCCTGTACAAGAGAAATCTTTTAAGAAAATATGCAGATGGCATAGAAGACAGAAGTCAAAATTGAATTAGGTCTAAAGCAGATGGGGTCTGAAAAGCGAAGGGTAGCAAATAGGGAGTCAGGAATACTAAGAATTCCCATAACTACGCAGCAGAAAAATGAGACAGGATTCTTGATGATTCATTTAATGCAAAAAAAGACACTAGAACCTTGACTTCGAACAAGTTTTGTTGTTCTAATTTCTTGATAAGATACAGAGATTTTTTTCAGGGAAACCACAGTTCTCAATTTGGTTGGTCCCATCTCTGTGTTGTAACTAATAAATCTACTGCTGATAATGGTAAAGTTACATTTATCAAAATGCTTGACCTCTAGTATAAAATGGATTTACAGAATAATAGTTGAGTTGAGAGATGAAAAGCATTCAAGAAGTGAGGTTGAAATTCATCAGACAGCAACCAGCCATGAAAAACTAAACAGGCAAATTCAACAGACACAATCTTATAAACTTGATAGTTAGATAACCATCACAGTGTTACTGTAAGCATCACCCAGAGGGCCTATATGCTGAAACGTAAGTCTCTGTTCAAGAGTGGAGCAATCTGCTCATGTATGCTCTAGCACTGAGGCTTAGAACAGTAAGAATTTCACCTCATCACTTCATAAAAGCAAAATATGAGCATATCTTCTCTGAAAATCCCACGATTTGGTGGTAACTGATCACTTATGTATAGTTTATATTTAATTTGCATTGACCTTAAGCTGTAAGTCTGAAGTGAAAAGGACTAGTCAAATGTTAAACAGGTTATTAAGTTTACCAGGACGATTTCCCAAATCTTATACATACCATTTATTCCTAATCTTTTGTGTTAAGAAATCTGATAAAATTCTTAGCCTTAAGATCCAAACACATATAAGGATGGTCTGGAAGAGAAACCAAAACTCTTTATAAACTTAAATAGCAGTCCCATTTCCCAGTCCAAAATGCCCCAGCTCTCATTCTTTCTCTGACCATCTGTAGCATGTCTATCAGAAGACATTTATGGTTCATATGCCTTTAAATATTCCATGAAATGATTTAGATGTAAGAAGAAACTGAGCACATTTAGAATGACGGTCTAGATCCTGCACCTTACCTACCTTTTTAGAAGGACTTAAATATTTCAGAACTAAAATAGTTCTGCAGTATAACTTTAGGCAAAGTTCTAATACAGAAAGTGCAGCATGAATCCACATTCCTTATATCATGGAGAAATGCCCTACAAAAGCATCTTCTGTGTCAGTAAACTCTGAGGAACATAGTGGGTTAGTAGACCTGCAATTGTGAGGATCCACCAGACAAAGCCTTCATGCTACTGATGGTGATGGGGATGAAGATACAAAAATTATTTCCAAAAATAGATAAGAGGTTGTATTTGCTCATGTTTCATAACTCACTCCCAGAGTGGAGGAGGTTGCTATTTCTAGCAATCCTGACATAGCAATTACCCTCAAATGACTTTATTTAGGCTTTGCTCAGGGGACCAGGAATTAGTGCAAGATCCTTGACTGATTAGCAAACTGTCACCTCTCTATATTGCTTCCATCCCTCATGATTATTCATTTCTCCTCACAGATTTGAAAGACAAAAGATCATTAACCCAAGAGCATGTAGTCTCATTCTGAACAAGTTGAAGAACAATTCCCATTCAAAGAGGAAAAGGCACATAGTTGGCCAAGAGATTTAGGTTGGACAGTTATATTTATGTCTCATACTTACGCATGGACTTTACACTTCAGATAGATACTCTTCCACATAATAGTAATGACCATTAAAATTAGGGCTTTGTCAGTAGGGATGGAGGAATGTTTAGAAGCTTATTGTGAATTTAGGTACAGGGCATGGAAAAATATGCTTTAATAAAAGGCTATTCATGCAAATCAGATTGATAGATTCATCAGTCTAAGAATGACTATATTTCTCTACAGTGTAATTGTGTCATCATTCCTGGATTTAGACGTGCATTTCCAAAAGTTATCAAATCAGAATGTATAAATTTTGCTTTGCTTATAAATATAAAGGTAAATTTATTCTTTCAAGTTAATTGTGTATTTCACAGAAGTCTCAGCAACTTTCATCTCTATGATGCTTTCATCTCTAGCTACAGAAATTCTACCTACTGACATTTTGCTGAGAAAATGAGAAAGAAGCTACAAAGCTCTCGCACTAGCCAGCCACACTGAGGGTCAAATTATAGAGCCAGTTACAAGACTTTTAATGTGTAACCATAGTTATATATAATGTAATTGCCAGCCACCTTTCATAGCAAAAGAATAAAGTTTAGGGAAGTTCTGTGGTACTTTTGTAATTTCTGTTATGGGGTCTAGGAAGAATCAGCTCCTGCTGCATTAGGCTATTACACCATTCTCATCCAAATAATCTCGTTCCTTGCATGGTTTTTTTTTTTAGAACTAAGTGAAGAAAGAAATACAGTGATTGAGAAAGTTCACTATTAAAACAGAAAAATTCCTTCTTCCAGTACAAGGCAGATCAATAGCAATTGCAAGTAAGATCAGAGTTATTTTTCATCACATGCTGATCTATAAATACCATGCTCCAGCCCCAGTTTTGGCTTATTCATGCAAATGCTGATACAAACTGTGTCATTAATTCAATCATTTTATCCCAGATAATAATTTTTCCTTTTCTCTTTGCCTCTTCCTCCTCATCCTACACTGTTTGTACAAGGGAGAACAAGGCAATGGAAAAGCATTGCTCTCAGGAGCTGAGACTGAGCTATTATGTATGACTCAACACAGTGCTGTATTGATGACAAAATATAGATAAAAATTATACCTGAAGAACTTCAATTTTGTATTCAAGCCTAATAAAATATATTGCCACTGACAATTAAATGATCTTTTAAGGGAGTCAATGAAACACCACTTTTCAAAAGGATGTAGTGAGAAAGTGGCATCTCAGTCTTGTATCTATACATGAAAAGCACCCAAAAGGGATAAAATCCTGGTTAGCCCCTACTGAAATATTGGTCAGCTGCAATGCTACAGTAGGCATGTTATTATTCAGTAAATCTGAAAAATGTGCATCTGCAATAAAATAAAAATATGAGGGAAACATCATGCTGACAAACAAGAAGATATTTTAGTACATGCTCCTTGATATATATACGCTTGCCCAAAACTAACCTAGAAAGATCCAAGCTCAGAACTGCAGCATATTTCAAAAATGTGTTGGGATCAGCATCACATAAGTCAGTTGGATAAGTGTTATGACATCATCTTGATGACATTTCTGTCTGCTTGGAAGTAATGTGATAACGATGGAATGGGTAGCACCACAGCACTCCAGCAGCTTAAATACCTCTATAGCATTCTGCAGATCAAATAAACAGCCAGTTGGTCACACCAGTTAATATTGTTCTGCCCAGATACAAACTGAGTATCTTCCCTATTATCTTCCCAATTAGGCATGTTTACTGATAAATCATTGAGTGGTTTATTGGCTGAGCAGGAAGAAATAAGAAAGAAATAGAGGCAAGAAGAGGGATATGGAGCCTTTATTGTGTCACAAGGAGAATAGCCTGGACAAGGGACATATGGAGCTTTTGCTGTGAGGAGAATGGGAGCTGAGCATGGTAAAGGGATTACTGAGACTGATACAAATTCCTGGAGCAGGCAGAAAAGAGAAAGAGGGCTGAATGGGAAGGAGCAGCAGAGAAGAAAAAGATGGAAAAAGATTTGCGGCACAGTAATTATTTGCATGATAAAGGATAAGCTGGTTTCCAGGAGTCTATAAAACAGAAAGGAGAAAAATGAAAGCAGCTTACAATGCCTGTGAGTGAAGAAGCAACAAGAGCCAGTGGCAAGGTCAATAAATAGGTCCCATAAAAGCAGTGATGCATTGGTACAATCCTCCAGTATATACAGAGTCCTGTTCCTTGAAATTTTGTATATCTATGATCAAAAAGAAAGAGACAAGTCAAAGAGATAAGGATAATTTAGATTATTCAGATATTATGAAAAACATTTGATCCACTAGAGTATCCGTTATTGTTCTGAAGTGAAATTTCATTTATCTTAGTACTGGCAGAACTTTTATGACCTGAGCAGTGGCAGAAAATATACTCTCAGCAAGTTCAAGGATGAAATCATGAACTGCTATCAGGATGAGCCCAGACAGGCTGAAGAAGTGTACTGACAGGAGCCTGAAGCAGTTCAACAAATAGAGTGCAAAGTCCTGTACCTGGAGAGGAACAACCCCATGCACCAGGATGGGCTGGGACTGACTGGTCCACAGGCACCTTTGCACAAAAGGATGTTGAGATCCTGGTGAACGACAAAATGGAGCATGAGTCTGTGGTGTGCCCTTGCTGTGGTGCACACCGAGCTGCACTAACAAGAGCATAGCCAGCAGGTTGATAGGAGTGATAATTTCCACTCATGCAACTGGTTCTGGAGTCCAATTTTGAGCCTTCTGTTGCACGAAAAACCTTGAATAAGTGTTGCAAGTGCAATGGGGTCTAGCAAGACAGTGAGTGGCCTGGAACATCACAGGAGTAGAGTGCTCTGGGTTTGTTCAGTCAGTAGAGCAGGCTGAGAGATGCCTGCTTTGACTCTGTTTCACTGCAGTGCCCAACTGCAGAACCATTACACCATATTACAGAACTGTTTTGGAATGATTGTTTTGTGCTTAGTGCAAATATTAATATAATATACCTTCTGTTGTAATAAGGAATTTGTGGAAAATAATACAACCAAAAAGAAGCTGCGGAAAGCACTATGTTGTTTTTGCAGCTGACTGCGCATAGCATGCCTGGCAGTGTGCAAAAGACATTCACACAGTGCTTTTCATTGAGCATGCCATAGTTGGTGTGACATGTCAGAGCCAAAAAGCCAGTTTGTCATATGCCTTCCACTTTACTGAAATTTGTGCCAGACTATGGAAAACATGGTAGGCACGAATGGAAACCTATCAACAGTCAGACCTTTGTCTGCCAAAATAAGAAAAATGACATCGTGACTTAAATTATGTTGCTATTACGTCACAATCCCCATTTCCCCACACCCCATCCCCTAGTTTCTCTGGTCAAGGAGCTGATACGTACAGAATAAGAGTAGATGGTTTTATAAACTATCTTTCAGCCAGGATTTACTCTATTTTTATCACTACTCATCTACAAAATCTCAGAGCTGCTGTGGCATACTCTGCTCCACCACTTAGGTTATTTAAAAGTCACACAGACAACAGTATACAGTGAAACAAGAAAAAATGCAAATGTTGTTAGTATCAGTAATTTTGTGACATTTTTAGGTATAGGTTTTTATGTGTGGGTAAAATAAAAAGAAAAAAAAAGCCCATGTAAACATATCTAGGTGAATGTTAAAAATGTGTTGGCAGTCTTGGCTGGAATTTGGGTTAAACACTTGCCATATTTCAGCATGTGTTCCCATCTACCCACTTTGCAATGTGGTGCAGCTATTACACATAATTGAGAGCTCAGTTTGGATACTTTCTAAATGCCATCCAGGCATTTCTGTCAACTGCATTGTTTTGCTTGCTACCTTTCAATTCAGGTTTACTTCACTGAATACACAGCAGTTTAGACTGAACAACTGAAACACCATCAAGAAGTGTATTACTAGATGGGCAGGGAACCATTTTTGGTTCAGGATAACGGCTGGTACCATTGGTACAGTGGAGAAAGTAATGCAAAATAAACTAGAAATATACATTTCTGTAGAAGGATCTCATCTGCAAAAGTCTACCTGGGGCTCATGAGATGGGTCAACCAGATGGCTGCCTAGTGCAGGGAACTCATAGAGAACTCCAGGAAATGTGTCAACTCTGTCATCAAGTACATATAGATAGAGAAGCAGGAGAAGGAATTATGTCCACAGCAAGACCTAATGCTGTGGATGCATAACACTGAGCCATAGATTATTTTGGAAACATAAGCAAGAGCAGTTTCTGGGCTGTGTCTAGTGCAATTATGTATATGGAGTGGGATTTAGTTTCTGTTATTGTGAACACTGTGCCATTTCCTTTCCTGGGTGCAACCAGGAGTGTTTTCTAAATGCAGTAATTGCAAATAAGTTATTTGTATTAATTAAGTGTCCATAGAGTGATGGAAAAAATACAATCAGATCATAAATTCCAGCAAGCACTAACATGATAGATGGATTATATAGAGATTCCCAGTGACAAGGCACAGACTGGAAATCTTTATGCAGGTAATACTGCCTTGTGCCCTCCCCATCTGGCCTGTTTGGCAAAACTCCACATCCTACTTTAAGATGATGTGAATGTTCTCACATATTCCCTCCACCAGTTCCAGCTAGAGAAGCTTGACATTTTTGGGCATCAGACAGACCAGACAGTGAGTCAGAAGATAGGGAAAAGAGAGATTCAACAGCTTGTCTTCTGAGTGGTTATAACCATGCATTGCTATGATGCTTATTTACTGGTCACAAATATTTCCCTATGCATGCATAAATGGAATTCATCTACTCCCTGAGTTCCCTTGCTGACATAGAAATATGTGCACTCCATTCATGAAGTCTAACCGGGCAACAAATTTTAGACCATGTCCTTTATTCAACAGCTCAGTCACAGTAAATATTGCCAAGTGAAGAGGCCTCTCACTTGAACAGGTGCTTCAGGAACTGAACCTTACATCCTGTGGCATGAAGACACAAATGCAAGTAACGGACCCACTGTTTAACTTGAAGTTTCATGGTTCTATGTGTAGTGTTGCCTAGGTGCTATTGTGAAGTTGTTCCAAGCAGATCTTTTCGGAAGTACAGGACTTCATTTCCTGATTAAAGACATTTCAATACAGTAAGGAAAGAAAACCAAAAAACCAAAACGAAAAAACACCAAGAAGAGAGAGCTCTAATCTAGTGTTGCTTCTTGTTCAGTATTTAGGGCAAGCAAATACCAGAAACTTATTTAAAAATGGCAAACCCCTGAGTCAGATCCTGTAACATGGGAACACTGTGCTTCCAGCATGGATGACAGAAAATAACTAGGACAGCCAAGCTCAGCAAAGTAGCATAAGCAGCAGATTTTTCCAGGTTTCCAAAAATGAATATGGGATGGCAATGCTTACTTTTATTAAATTTAACTGATACATTTTAAATTATTTTACATTATAAAATATTAACCATTAAAATATCAAATTGATTGGAATTTAAAACAGGAAGCAAACCTCACTGTAACCCAGATCATATCCCTGGGCAAAAGGTCACAATCAGAGTCCAGCAAGATGTTGCTTTTGTAGAGAACTGCCAGGCAAGATTCTCTGCATTAGACCTTTACTCCCCACCATCGCTAAGATGAGGAGGAGACACCTGTATACACACCAAACATTATGAATTTTGGGTTTTAAGGCTATGGGAAGAAAATTATAGAGGCTCTGGTTGGGAACGTTCAAAATATTTAATGGGACTTCTTACAGTGACATTGATATAGTTTGATGATGGATACCAGTATAAGAACATAATTATTTTCACTGTTCACACAATCACAGAATCAAACAACATCCTGAGTTGGAAGTGACCCACAAGGATCATTGAGTCCAACCCTTAGCCCAGCACAGGACAGCCCCAAGAGTTACACTATGTGCCTGAGAGTATCATCCAAACACTTATTGAACTCTGCCAGACTTGATGCTGTGACCACTTCCCTGGGGAGCCAGTTCCAGCACCCAACCACCCTCTGGGGGAAGAACATCTTTTTAATATCCAACCTAAACATCTCCTGAAACAACTTCAGGCCCATCTCTGGAGTCCTGTCACTGGTCACCACAGAGATCAGTGCCTGCCCCTCCTCCTCCCCTCACCAGGAAGGTGTAACTGCAATGAGGTCTCCCCTCAGTCTCAGACCAAGTGCCCTCAGCCAGTCCTCATATGCTTTCCCCTCAAGGCCCTTCACCATCTTCATTGCCCTCCCGTGGACACTCTCCAGTAGCATAATATCTTATATTGCAGTTCCCACACAATATCCAAGGTGAGGCTGCCCGAGTGCAGATCAGAATGAGACAATCCCCTCCCTTGACTGGCTGGTGATGCTTTGCCTGATGCCCCCAGGACAGGGTTGTCCCTCCTGGCTGCCAGGGCACTGCTGACTCAATTCAACTTTGGCCAGGACCCCCATGTCCCTTTCCATGGCACTGCTTTCCAGCATCTCATTCCCCAGTCTGTCCATACATCCATGACTGCCCCATCCCAGGTGCAGGATCTGGCACTTCCCCTTGTTGAGCTTCCTATGGTTGGTGATTGCCCAGCCCTCTACTTTGTTGAGGTCTCCCTGCAGGGCCTCCCTGCCTTTGAGGGAGTCAACATCTCCTCCCAGTTTTGTGTCATCTGTAAACTTGCTTCGTATCCCTTCCAGTCCTGCATTCAAGTCATTTGTGAATGTGTTGCAGAGCACTGGCCCTAAGATGTTAATTAATACTACACTCTTTTGTCTTTAATGTAAGTCCTGACACAATTGCTACTTTAAAGGCAGAAGAAATGTTCCATATTCTCAACTTTATTTAGATTACACTGACTCTATGTAATCTCCTTTGCAGAATTTTTCAGTGTTGGAAGTTACAGCAAAGGCCCCTAAAACATTAGGCATGGAAGGCGCTGTTTCTAAACTTGCATCCCCTACTTTGCCCAACAGAGGCAATGAAATCAGTGTTTCAATTATAGGTCTTACACACTCTTGGGCAACAAATCAACTTTCATCTGTTTATTCAAGGGTCAGTAGCATTTGTTTAGCTGTAAATTTAGACAGGTTGCCGACACTGTTGCCATTTGCTGCTCATTGATGTTTGGCAAGAAAAAGATATTTTGTGATTAAACTCTTTCTCCAACAGAGATTTATTACACAGACAGTGCACAACACTGTGGGAGCTCTTAAATTAAGGCTTAATGGCTGGCAGCCTGCAGGGTTAAGAAAAAAAAAAAATTGCTGTTCACTGAAAGAAGCAAACTTTAATGGAAATGCCTTTGTTTTTTAATCCAGTGTAGAAATTATCATAACCATGAAGGATGATTGAGATATATGCACAGAGAAAGGGGCTGTGTAGACTGAACTTGCTATTCAGGCAGGATATTGCTAGTATGCAGAGTAACATGTCCTGCAGTCATGGTCTCATAATTACTCAAATCACCAACCAGTTCAGTACATACTGGTGGAAGATTTTCATCTGTGACTCCTCTTACCTTGTGATAGGATTCTTTGAGACTTTAGGAATGGAGTTAGCTGGACTATTCTCAGCCTACAGAAGCAAAAGCACTTATATACATAGACTTTGCATGAATAGACATGCAGACAAAATATAAAAGATTTTTAGATAGAAATGAATACTAATCCATTACTATCAGCACTTATTTAAACACCAGATCTAATAGCCTAAGAACAACTTGGATAAACTGCATTTGTTTCAATGCATAGTTACATGTGCAGGGCAAGAGGAACCTGCACCGTGTGGCAGCTCAGGCCTCCTGTGAGCAGAAAGTGGTGTCAGGATCCTGACTGCTGAGAAACTGGCTCCACCGTGTGGGCTCTGGAAAACGACCATTACAAGTCAAGAAGGAAGCAGCATCCTTCACTTTAGTTTTCAGCGAGGGTGTTTGTGTTGTCTATGGGATAAAGATAGGATAAGTAGTGGGAATGTCAGTTTAGAAAAAAAAAAATAAAAATTACTGGGGGTAATTGGAAGAAATATAAACCTTAATCTAGAAAAGCTTTGTTATTCCTACCATAATATCTTGAGAGAACTGGCCCATGCTCTCGCTAATCTGGTGCAGCAAGGAAGCTATTCTAACTCCAGGAAGGAGTTTAGAGTTCCTCAATAGTTTTCTGACAGATCTTCTGAAAGATATTAGTAAAACAGTGGCAATGTGCTACTCCAATTCACCAAAGGCATCTTTTTTCCTAACACCTACTACATATTCTGCTTACTGTTGGCATGACAGAACTGCAAAGGCATGAGTTACTGTAAACCTCTGGCTCAGAATTAGTGGCACAATCAGACTTACTTTTAGAATTCCCATACATACAACATTCTGTGTAAGTTCTCCTGCTTATGCTAAGTCCAGGTATGGTTCAGTAGTGACTGAACCACTTCTTCTGCATACCTGATGGCATCATCACTTCCAGCCTTCCTGATGGATTTTCTGCTAGAGAGACAGCACGCTATCTTGTTAAACAGAGTTCTCAGCAGAAGTGTTGCAATTTATTATGCCATTCTTTTTGGTTTCTGAAGCAGAGACAACTCCTTCATCTGGATGGAGTTTTCTCTACTGTCCTACTCATTTTACTATCTCATGTAATGATAATTTTCATTCTCACATACATATACCTATTAATTATTCATTTGCACCCATGTTCTTTACAGTCATCCTTATTGAAAGTGAGGTATTAATTTAGACTGTCTAATTTAGACTATCTTTGCTTTATCTGGTTTGCAATACAAACCGCATTTCTTTCTTCATCTTCCATTTTCACAGCTGATTTTCCATCTACTATGTATCTTTTTTCCAAATAATGATCTCCTTAAAGGTGTCCCTGTCCATAGCAGGGGGTTGGAACTCAATGGTCTTTAAGGTCTCTTCCAACCTAGGCCATTCCATAATTCTACAAGTGTTTGGACATTCTTGCAAGCATTTTGCTATCCTGTCCAAATACAGAAAGTTAAAATTTTCCATAATAATAATAGCAATAATAATGTGTTGTAGTTTATTTTTGTAATAATGCCACAAGGTCTCCATCCTTATTCAAATCTGTTTCTGGGTTTTAATGAACAAAAACCTTTACAGTTTTTCTGTCTCTGCCTCACAAATTAACCTGAACTGGTTAATTTCATGTTATTGCACATTCTTGAAAATCAGCATGTACAGGAGCCCTAACTGAAAAGAAGATATTTTAAAAAATATGCTCTTAAAGGAAATTTGAGTCCGGTTTGATCTCTAATTTTGGTTGTACATTACCTTTTGGAGGATGGGAGAATGTTATAAAATGTTCTATTAAATTCTTGGGTTTGGAAATAAAATAATTCCTGAATACACGCTATGTGCTCCAGTATCAACAAGGATAAACACCAGAATTCACTGAGATGAAAGGCAGATAGATGAGGTGGAACACACACTCTACTTCCACTCTCTTTGCTGAGGCATGGGACAAAATGCCTCATGAAGAAATAGATACTGTCTTACTTTGCTCAACTCACTGACAATATGAACACTCTTTAACTCTTATTACTCAACAAATAAACACCAGCAAGGAGATCCAGGAGTGTCTTTCTTTGAGATACAGTAAAAAAATTTATATATTTCTTTCATTTTGTAGTAGAAATGCATAACCATAGCTGGTTGTATACTGAGGGTCATACCAGGAATTCCCAGTTATGAATTTACACCTGAGTGAAAGACAGTGACACCTGTTTCGGTTAATAAAAAAGCTCTGAAACTGTAGAAATAAGCTTTTAATTTTTCTAGTAATTGCACCTGTAAGGTGTGGGAAACTGAAAGGGTTTTTTATCTGTCAAAACCTAACAGGCAGTAATTAATTTGAATCATTTGGTTGCCCTGCTGGAATTAATATATGCATTATATTCACTAAATTAGTCAAGGGTTTAGTGCCCCAGACTGATTAGAGTAGTTTTTACTGGTTTTGGTTTTTTGTTGGTTTGTGTTTTGGATTTTCTTTTTTGCTAAGATACATGAGGCAGCAGGATTAGAGTGCATGTAACATATTCTAAGTTTGTTATCAAGGTAGTCAATGTTGAGCTACACTATTGATCAAAGAAAGAAGAGAAAGGGAACAGAACTATGTACACTTTATTCTTCAAGAGAAAAACAAAACTGTAAAGCATATTTGCAGTGAGGTTATTGATTCTGTGTAATAATATAAATTTCAGACTCTATTTTCCTTTTTGCCAACATACAAATCATGTATTTGGTGTTGGAACCAAAACTACTAATTCAGTAGTTGATAAACTTCTGTCTATTCTACTTTCCAAAAGTAGAGGAATCACGCAAACAAAGTAAAGTGCACCCAGCATCTGATTGGCAGGCAATTATTCTTTCACTTTAACAAGTTTGTGTGCTTGAAAAGTATAAACTAACCAGGAAATTTCAGAATTATGTAGCATTTCAGCTAACTGATCCACGTGCTTCTTGCAAGAAAACAAAATTCATATCCAAAGAATCAGATAAGAATGTACGAACTTTGGGAAGATGTAAGAGAATTTGTGTGCAGGCAAGAAATAAACACCTTCTTTTGTACCTAAAACCAGAGAAAAAGTGATACTGTATGATCCTCATATTTTTGAGGATCTGTTTGATTACATACACAGAAACCAGGATGAGATATGAAATTAAAGCCCAACAGGTAAAAATTAGTAGAGTGTCTGTCCCTCTTGTATTACAAGCATATATATCAAAGGAAGGAGTAGCAAAGTTTTCTATAAGTTCTCACTACTTAGCATTAGAATTAAAATCAGCAATCAGGTTTTTTGTGTAAGTCAATTTATTGGTTCTCTGCAGACATAAAAGCAGTTATTTCAAGTGCAGGCAACTAATCTTGTTTTATTGCTCCAATAACAAGAGATTAAAACATCACAGTCAATGGTTTTTAGGTAGAAAGACTCGAACTCTTGTTTCGGTTATTTGTGTTAAAATTTTCTTATCACCAAGATCAACTGTGTACGGATATGAGAAGAAATGTTACATGTAAGACATAATACAGTAGGGAAAAAAAAGTTGCTTGTGAGCTTTCTGTAGTAACATTTTTATGTGTTGAGAAGATGTACAGATTGAGGAGTTTAAAGAAATCTAAGGGACTCTTAAAATCAATACTGTTGGAAGTGCTGCACTCATAATAGCAAAAGCTGATCTGATAATATTAAGCCAATGCCAAAACATTTGTAAACAAGATTCAATCTATACTTTAGTTTCTGCTGACATGAACTTAGTTTTTAAAAAGAAAATGCTTTCTACTAAGCAAAATACACTCCTAATAAACTGAAATATTTACTTTCAGTGGGACTTCAGCTATTCCTAGAACATTTCTAAATAAATACAAAGAATCAAACTCTGCCCTCAGTTTCATTTCTGAATTCTCACTGAATTGTGCTGGTGATAACAGCAGGATTTGTTCAGTGTTGCCTGTTTATTTCTTCCCTGTTGGAGCACCATTTTCCTAGTAAAGGTGGAAAGTGAAATAATTAAGGAGAATTAGGATACACCTATTCCAGTAATCTGTAACCCTGCTTTTTTTCAGACTTTGACATATGCCTTATAAATGTTGCTGTGAACATGTTTTTGGCAACATCTTCTAGAAGAAGCCCCACTGCTACCTACTGACGAGTTAGAGGAATACAGAGAACCCAGAAGCTTCCTTTGCAGGAGGATTTATGCAACACCTTTGACCACCCAATCTGTATGTACAATACTGAAAAACCACCCTGATGATGAATGTAATGTAGCAGATCTATACTCACATGTGCATTGAATCTGATGGCACTTGTGTTACACTGAAATGATAAAGTTTATGTGATGAAGGACAGGGGAAGTTAATTGATTTAAAAGTTTCTGTGTGCTAATGATTTCTTGCTTGGATCATATGTGCAAGCTGATGTGCCTCCCCAGAAAGGAACAGAGCCAAAGAGACTCCACTCATAGTCTCCAGCTACACAGAGCCACAATAAACCTAGGTGACTTAAACTGGATTTTTCAGTAGGGGGAATGAAAAATGACACAGAGAAATCATTCACAAAAACCCTTTCCATATGAAACAAAATCCCTCATAGCTGAAACCATTACTATTCAGGCTAAAATGTCAAAAAAAAAAAAAAAAAAAAAGCAGGCAGAGCATCAAAACTAAAAAGTCATCATTCTGGGAGTTGATGTAGACCAGCAAAAAAAAAAAAAAAAAAGGCAGTTCCCACTCAGCAAATCTAAAGCTGCTATACTAAATACAAGGTGACATGATACCAGCAGGATTCTGCACTGGATGGGTGAAGTAACAGCAGCAGTGAAAGAAGAAAAGGTCAGTCATGGCAGCAGCAGGACACGGCAAAGACAGCAAATGCTGAATAACAGTAAGATATCTTTTTTACTTCACACACTGAAGCTGAGTATGCCTGACAGCATCCTCAGAATACTAATCTAATATTGGATAGCAAACTATGAACAAGAGAGGGAAAGGAAAATCTGGTATGTTAAATGGGTACTTAATCTTTGGGTGTCTGCACTGGGGGTGAGATATCTGAGGAAGATCACTAGAGATGCTGTAAGAACAGGCATTTTACCTCCTGTCCATCTACTGTTACTCCTGCTTTCCTGAGCTACTGGTTCATTTTTCTGCCTTACCTATATTGCCTTTGAAAGGACTTCTACATATTGAAACTGAGCCCATTCTTCTTACAAGACTGCATGGCAGAGAAGTGACACCATCATAAATGCTGAGGCATTTCTGGTCAAGAATCATGTATATCTCACAACTCCTGATTAAGCTTAGAATTTGCATACAGTATTTTTTCTGTTTTCAGAATCAGTTTCAGTTTGCCACTCAGAATTTCAAGCTGACAGAACATAGACCTGGATCCAGAGGAAAAGCAGTAGACAGCAAACACTAACTATACTTTGGGATACAGGGATTTTCTCACTCAGGTTCTGTAGAGCAAGACTTGAGACTTCACTTGAACGAGGCTCTCACTATCCTGCCTTTCACAGGCTGAGGTGGGCGCCAGTTATCAACAAGCGGGTTCACAGGCTCGTTCTCAGCATTCTTTGAAAGGCTACGGAGCTTTGCCATCTGCAAGGAAGAGAAATTAAAGTGTCCATTTGGAAGCACTGTGGACCTTAATGCCTAGAACAAACTCAGAGATAGAAAAGGAATTCTCTTATATAATGACAAGCATGCATTGACAATGACAATCAACTATCTGTGAAGAAGATGCACATCTACATCTATGTATGGTAGTCTGATAGAAAAAGCTGGTGCAGAAATTCACATTTTGTTTTGTAAGACAGAGAAATGTATGCCAGCTGGATTACTAAGTTCAATCATGAACTTAGCACTTAGGTGCTGTTCTCCAAATTAACTTCAGTGTTGCTTTGTGAATGAACCCTTCATCCAAATGCAAAATAAATCTGTTCTGAAAACAGCCAAATCAGTAAAGAGGATATATCCTAATTGGTACTACTGAGGCAGAAAATAATATAAATAACCAAAATTTTAACACAAGAACTAAAAAGGTCACCTTATCCAGACTGGTTCTCTTTGAGCTATATGAATACACTTAATACATTTTGTTTGTATTAAAATTCAGGCTTGCAGGTTAAAAGTAGTTTGATCCTTCTCGCTGACAGCTTTTGGGAAGTCATGATCTGGACCAGCAATTTCTTAAATGGGGAAACCAGTGTAATGTTAGTCTCACTTGCCACTTAATGGTGATATACACAGAATGGACTGAGGCTGCTGTGATGACTGAATTTTGTGGCTTGGGGGCACTTCTGCCTTAGCACGTTTTCAGGATGCCAAGAACATTCCCACTGAAACTATTCCAAGAGTTATCTAGCAAGAGGGCCTGATTCTCAAGGTCAGTTTTACAGTCCATTTGAACAGTCCAATATGCAGGAACTTTCTCACAGTTCTCAGCTAAAGCTTTCCCTATCATATACTGCAAGGTAACTGCTCGCAAATCTGACATACTGAGACACTGCTAAGAAGCTGGAGTTTACCTGGTCTGAGCTGACTTCAATTGGCTCCCTCAGAAGAATCCAAGTGATACACTCTTCACAGGGGGGTGTAGTGAAGGAACCATTGTAGGTCCAGTAGTCCCGAGATTTGGGGAAAAGAATTGAAGGATCAAAGTGCTGAAAAGGAGCCTCTTTCCCCTTAGAGAAAAAGAAATTCTGCAGTAACTCCAGGGATATGCATCTTAAAAGACATCAGTATCTATGTTATTATAAAAGAAGTAATTAAATACCAAGATTTATGCAAGAAATCAATCTCCTTTTCTTCCTGTCAAGCATTTTCCTGCCAATTAATAATAACTGACATTATCATTACAATAATAAATTTCAAGAAATTACAAACTGAATTGTGTGGGACCAAAGAAAATACAGTTTTAGATTTTGCTATTCTAGAATTATCAAAATTGAGTTTTATTTTGGGTCACTTGGGATAAAAGTTAAAGGCTGTGGCACTGCAAGTACTGTTCCCCTTTTTATCCAACAGAATAGTGGCCAGGCATTTATCCCAGATTTACCACAGTCTTCTATCTAAAGGAATTTAAATCTGCACATCTCTCCTTCCAAGACTATGCTCTAATTACATAGTTATGGTGCCACTCTCAATCTTTTTGCTGGCACTATTATAGTCAATGTAGAAAATTAAAATATTTCCTGTAAGAGTACTGGATCCTAAATATATTACAACTAAAGGTGATTAACACAAGAACAGCAGACACCAAATAACATTAACTGCTAAGTTTGCCACCACATGGGATGGTATCTCCACAGGACTGTGATGAGTCTTCCCTGTTCCCTCCGGGCAACAAAAATTTACTAAGGAAATTCAGTTCACCTCTCTACTGGTATTTAGGATGCAGTTCTGGAAAGCAAAATCTATTATTCCTATTTCCTTCTCCTAACCTGGAGAATCTTCTCTAGATCGGAACAGAGAAAAATGCAATGGCAGCAGTTGAAATCTTTTCCATAAATCCTTGCACAAGTTAAAGAGTAGAAAGAACAACATCAAGTCTCCAAGTATATCTTCCTTAAAAAATTATTCTGTAAGTTCAGTATGAGTTTGCAAATAATTTCACAAAACAAATTGTGATTTTTCATTAGAGTGTCCAAAAACTTCTCTGCCTGTAATGCAGCAATTGAAATTGCATGTGCAATAAATACAAAAGTGATACCATCCATTAATCTTTCCTGAAAAATAAGTAGTCTCGGTAAAATAAATGTGATGACAGGAAAGGAAATTAAAAAGAAAACACAAGCTGTTGTTCTTTTCATATGCACCTATCTGTCTCTGAGTTTCCTCAACTGTTGCTCTTTCCAGAACCGCTACAGAGAATATCTGTATGTAGGAAATCAGTCTTCTATTTTTATTTTTTTTTCTGTTGGAAGTTATAAAATCTCCAGTTGGGCAGTCTCAGATAGAATGCAGTGGCGTGAATGTCACTGCCATCTTGTCATCATTGTATGACACAGAAATTCATAGGATGATTGATCAATTTTTTATTAACTGTGGCAAAGCTCTTCTGCATGTAAATGGCCAAAAAATGATACAGGATTATGAGAGAAAGCTGAATCTGTATCAAGACAGATACCATTGACACAGCAGGGGAGCAATGAGTAGAGTGGAAAAAAAAATAACCTTCAGTTCCCTCAGCTGAAAGAACTGATTTGCATTTGAAGACTAAGAAAAAGTTGAAAAAATAAAAATAATATGACTCTTAGTTAGGAGAGAACAGGCTCAGACCTCCAGATCAATGGCAGTACATACATACATAAATTAAATGCAAGAAGTTCTCCTAAATTTGAAAGAAAGTGCTTACAAATTTGTAAAGTTCAGCCCCAGTGATTTGGTGGTATAGTGAAGGTCAAAAAAAATAAGGGACTTTCAGCACTATTAGAAGCAAAACTCCTGTGCCACAGCCCAATATATCACCTCTAGTGCTACTGTTAGGCATCAAGGTAATGACAAAAAATGAATCTGAACTGATTCCTATTTCTGCCACTGTTTAGCTACGCTATATCACAAAAATTCTTTTGATACCTTGGTCTTAATGTTATCAATTTCTTCAAGAATCCTCTTCATCTCTGGTTTGGGAGTTTTTCCAACCTGTGAGGCAAAGCACAAGTACTGTGTCTTTTTCATCATGCTCCAGATTATTTGAAAGAAATTCAGCACATCCCATCTGTCACATTAGGCAGCAGCACTCTCAGAGCATCCAGTAGATTGACAGAAAATTACATGTGTTAAAGAACAGCCAAAATAGCAGACTGCAGTAACTGGCTTTGCAATTGGAACATGTGCTGAAGGACTCTACAAGGCATCACTGACTGTCTGAGGAATGAACTGCACACTCAGTGTCATCTACACTCTCTAGGGCCATACCCTTGGCTCCTGCTTTGAAAGCAACCCACAACCACTGTGACATGTATGAGGACTCAGCAAAGTGCTGATGATCTGAAGAGCTGGAGTTCCTGCAGGCACTTCAAATGTTCTGCAGCACATATGCCGTTAGATCAGACTTGACATAAGGAATATGATGAGATTCATGCCTTGACGTCCTCAAGCTATGGGGTCACTCTATTGCTTGTGTTCCTGACACTTAGCACTTCCTAAGCTTTGACATGGCTCTGCATTGCAGAAGAGTAAAGACAGTATGCATAAGATGTGCTGTTGCTGCCATGTTTTTTTCCAAAATAGATTAACTTCAACTCTTCAGGAGATAATTCAATACTGTTTTAGCAGTATTCCAAATCCCTGTAATAGAACATGACAAACTCAGCAAAAAACAACACTCCTTCACCAAAGAGCAAGAAGAAGGCCAGAGAAGATACAGTGATACTACTTTTCTAGACCTTTCAGCTGACCTTAGCATGGTTTATAGGAACATAGTGGTATGCTTTGTAATCTGTATTTTACAAGAGAATGCTTTAGCCTCAAATAGACCAAAAGAAATGATAAAGGAAGAAGAATTGAAGGACATACTCATAGGAGAGAATCTGGACAGGTGCTGACCTTCAGCTTAAACTAACCACAAGAGAAAAGGTCAGGCTGGCTCACAGTACAACAGAATTAAAATGGTATTGTATCTAGTCTGTCCAAGGGACACTGTGGCAAAACTGATTACATCCACTTGCTATTGCTTGTACAAATGCTGCTTACTAGTGATAAAACAATAAAAGGAAACCTATTCTCTGATGGTGTGTTCAAGCTGAAATGCCCACCTGCAGCTAAAAGGACAGCCACATAGCTGAAGTTTGTATAATTTATCACTATTAGGCTGTGTGCCTATTAGTGTTTCTCAGTGTCCTAGACCACATGCAGATTTGATACTGGGATTGTTTTCTTTCTGTTAAGTTTATAAAAAAATCAATTTGGAAATACTGATACAATACTATTTTGTTATGAAGCTGCTGCATTTCAAGGTTAGAATGTTCAGTGAACTTCTTTTACCATCAATTCTTTATTCTTGTAGTACATTTATTGAACTCGTTTTGATTCTCAGCTTATGTGGGAATCAACCAAAGACCAGAGAAGGGAATCAGTCAATATAACCTTGCTGACAGGCAGATGGAACACCTGCTAGCAGACAAAAGGCAAAAGGCAACTCATCCTATGAAGACTGTCCCCCTCAGCACACACCATAAAAAAGGGTTGCTCAACTATCAGGGACAAAGTTACAGAGTGTCCTAGGCTTGAAGCTTTATGTCTCTTGTTCAATACCCCTAAGTCATTGGTATCATGAATGGTGTCAGAAGTCAGCTCTGAATGGGTTAGTACATGGAATCTGGAGGGCCCAAAGTCATGTGTGACTTCAGTCTGTACATTGCTTTTAATGTTTTCCTACAAAACAATGCAGTGTAGGAAAAAACGAATGGGAACGTTTTACCCTGGCACTAAAGAAAGACGAAAAGTACAGAAAATGATAAAGACTGAATATTTTCCACTTACTTTCAGAAAAATGCCCACAACAGCCACACCATCAGGTTGTTTCAAAGCTCCAGCAAAATTGCCATGTTTTGGATTCCAGTGCACCATATGTAACTAAAAATCAATGAAACCTCAGTTATAAATACAAGAAATTGCCAACAGCACAATCTTCACCTTAAGTTGAATTAAGAAAAGTTTCCAGTACACAGTAAGTAGAGGACTGAACATGACAATGAAAACCATATATAAATATTTCCTACTGCTGTTCCCATGCTTCTATATGCTCACACTTTCTCCAAAGCATTGTTTTGCATTTAATCATGAGAAAGAAAATGAAGTTTGCCACACAATAATCAGAAAATGCAACTATAAATAGTTTAACGCAAGCACATGAACATGCACGCATGCAGCACATAAAACACCTAATGACATGCACTTCATCTCGAGCACATTTTTAGATCTTCAGGTTATTCAGATATCAGCTCAAGGATTTACTCTTGTTTGTATGTGCTGCATACATTATTGTTTTGTATCTCTTATTACTCTCAGCATATTGTACTGGAAAGGAGTGGGGATAGTAATCTCGCATTTCTTTCTCATGTCTATTTTCAACAATGCTGTATTTTCAGGATATATTTCAAATTTTTACATCTTTGTCCAGAAAATCTCTAGCTCATGCACGTAAGCTACAAATACTGCAACCAACAGTGTGGAATCTCAGACTAAGTAGCTTCTTTAACTTAGTGCCATGGCGAGGGGGGGGATGGGGTGGGGGTGGGGCTGGGGGAGGGAAGAGTCTTTTTTTTAAAAGTTTGTTTAAAATGACAACAAATTTGCCCTGAATATAAATTAATGTATTGTTCTCTGTTTCTTTTCTCTTATTGCTAAGGATAAAGGTGGAACAGCCATATATCTTTGGCTGCAATGTAGCAAAATTTCATGCATTCCAGACTTTCTTGTCCTGTCAATATATACATGAGTCCTGCTAAAAAAATTAATATAAAAAGTCTGCACTTGAACTAACCACAAAATAGTTTGAGGAAGCAGAATTTTTCTGTTTAGTTGGCCACAGAAAGCAGAGCATTAACAAAGTTTGGCTGGGGTTATGGAACAGGAAAAAAATTCCAAAGCCATCACCCACAGTCATCTCTGCAATATTTGTGTACACTGATCCTGAAAATATCTGCCTCAGTTTTGTCCTGTGGTATGTGGGCAAAACCCCTCTAAGCTCTGTAACTTGAGGATATATGTGTAGGGCAGTAAAACCCTACTGCATGATTTTCGTGGACAAAGGTAAATCTATTTTGAGCCTATTTTCAAATACAATGGAGGAAGGAGGTAACATTTGCTAGTAATTCACTAGCACCAATAGCTAATTCACTTGTATTTATTACCTGAAGATGTCTTCAGGGCCTAAAGCAGTCTTTAATTTTAGCAAATTTGGACAACAGTTCTGCAGTAGTTTACATTTAAAAAAACCAAAAAAACCAGCCAAACTATTTTTCATGCTTCCTGAAAATAAACACAGCTATTTTAAAGCAGAGATGTTCAGAAATTAAAATATGCTCTCTATCAGTTTTAAAGTGGATCTAAATTTTGAATGTCAAATTATCAAATATGCTTTTAATGAATTTTTCTGTCCATCAGTAACACTTTGCAAAACTGACTTGGTAACTCAAGCTATACCAGAAACGGCTAAAAGCCAAAAACCAGCAGCAGAAGACAGATCTTCCTATTTGGAAATAACAGATTGGTTTATTGCAAATATTTCTAAAACATTCTAAAATACCAGCAAAAGCTCTTGCTTGAAGAAAAGAATGTGTTAGTATATACTTGCAAGGATACACTTGTTGCATTTGTTGGCAGGTGCAATTTACCCTACTGCGTGCTTACCAATAATTGCAAGTTTCACAGAGACAAATCAATGGCTAAATACTTGCAAAAAGGAGTACAGTTAATCTGTTCAGATGCAAAATCAGTCAAATTCCAGTTAGCACTGAATGCCACTACTGAAAGTCAGTCCTACCTCTGCTGCATATTTCACCCCATCTATGACATGCTCAGAGCCGTGGTCGTCAGAGGAACCCCAATGCAAGTGCAGCTGCCTCAGCCTGTAGGCTCCGGTGAGCGGCCCCCCTCTCAGCACTGCAAGGGACAACCTGCGTCAGCACCAGCCGACAAAACCCTGGCACTCACAGTCACTGAATGGGACCCACCCGAGCACCCCCTTCAAATCCAGCTGATTGCAGTGGGGCATCACAATGCTCACCAGTTTACATTGTTGGGGCTAAATTCTGTTGCCACTCAGGAGTTCTGTTTGATATGAAAACTGTGGAAGCTGCTGTGAGTGAAGCACAGAATCAAACCCCAGCTACCCCTTTTTCTCTTGGCAAGTGGACACACCATAGTTCCTGGTGTGGAGAGAGAAGGAAGGTGTTCACAGATGATTCTTGTCAAGAAAGGTTCTGTTGTAAAAAGACTGGGGTTAGGGCTGTTAACTAAACCCAAAGGGGCTTCAAAGAGGATCTCCAGTTCATGACTGGAATACCTTTTACAGTTCAGACAATGTAACAGTGCTGCTTCTAAAAAAAAAAAATCTAAAAAAAAAAAAAAAAAAAAAAAAAAGAGATCTGTTTCTTGAAAGACAGAGAAGACAATAAAGTTTAGGTCAAGTGAGTTAAAAAAATTGTTCTTGAGCCACCAATGAAACAAATTAAGAAGCTGTTACTTTTGCTGTCCTTGGCCAAATAATGCTGACCATGCAGCAGTCTGACAGTTGACATCATCTCTGACTTTCGAAATATCACACCTGCCCTTTCAGCCAGGAGATTCTTTTGAGCAGAGACTGCTTAGAGGATAAGCTCTCAAATGTATTTTTCATTCATTACCTAAGGTTGGAATGAGTCGTCTTTCCTTACACAGAAAGCTGATAATGTAGTTCACAACTGCAGTGCCAGAAAACCTTGTTTAAATAGCATTCAACTTTGAACTTCTACCAATAGCTTTGAAGTTCAAAGTTGACATTGAAATAATAAATCCTCTTTTGTCCAATGGTCTCAAATGAATTCTTGACATCATATGTGTTGGAATACCTACGCAGAGCAAGAGGTTTATCTCTGCAGTTTCTCTTTTTAGTTGGTAGGTGTCACACATCAAGGGGAGGGCCAGGAAAAAAAGCACTGTTGAGTTTTAGGCATGCAGTGTCTCTCATTTTTTGAGTGTGTTTGTACATAAATAAATGATCATAACTCAATACGGTATTGAGTAAACCTTCTGTAGAAGCCTTCAATGAAAAATATTTCATATCATCATTATTATTATTTTGTTATTGTTATTTGACTTCTAAATAGCATAGACTCTAAAGCCCCACTCCTCATAAGTATTAGCTTGCCATTTCACACTGGAATCAATGGGAGGCAGGGACTTTCAGGAGCTGAATTTATGTGATCTACCTACCTTTACAAGCTAAATCAGTATCAGAGTTGGAGACTCATTTAGCAGTCATTTCTTACAGGTCGTCCTTTCCAGAGCCCAAATGCTGTGAAGCACTTGAAAACAGCACTTCATATATACATATATATATATATACATACACATATATAGTATACAAATCTCTCTAGTATAAAAAAACAAGTATTTTTAAAATTCATATTTTCCATGTGATTGGAAAAAAGGCTATCTTTAAGCTATATTTTTTTTTCCAGTTAAAATGAGATCTGTGACTTCTGCTTATCCTCATCTCTTGTCACTGCAGAAGCCAACAAATGAAAATAATAAAATGTCTATGAAATTCTTTCTCATGGTCTTTCAGAGCTGTCAAACATTGTATTTGATTCTGATCAGACACATTCCTATGAAGCGCTTGAGTCCTAAGTTACTGTCCAGCAGCCTGCAGAAAGTAAGGGCAGCCAGGAGTGAAAGTACACACTTGATGCCCAAAGGAATGACAGATATGACAGGCAGGGGAGAGGCATGGAGGGAACAGAGGGAAGAAGATTTAGAGGAAGGGCTGCACCAAGGGCTGCACTTTGCTTGGCCAAATTGGAGACTTTCTCCAACACAGTTCCTTGGGCAGACATCTTCTTGAGCAGCCTGTCTAAACATTTCAGCCCTTAGGAAGCTGGAAAGAAGACAGAACAGAACCACCACATGAAAATGTTCTTTATCAATTTACTTCCATGCTTTCAGTCATGGCACTGATTCTATGCAGTGCTTGTGGAAGAGCATTCTGGCTTATAAAAGGGACTTGTTTCAAGGGCAGCTAATCATAGGACAAGAGGGAACATCTTCAAACTGAAAGAGAGTATGCTTACATTGGATATTAGGAAGAAATTATTTACTGTGAGGGTGGTGAGGAGCTGAAACAGGTTGCCTGGAGAAGTTGTGCATGCTCCATGCCTGATCAAGGCCTGGTTAGATGGGTCTTTGAGAAACCTTGTCTAGTGGAAAGTGGTGTGTGGGGGGTGTGTGGGGGGTGGAGTGGTGTGTTTGGAGCAAGATGGTCCTTCAACCCAGACAATTTTTTGATTCTATGATAATAAAAGCGCAATTTATGATTTGTTGAGGCCACTGTGTAGAAACTGTGGTAATAAATACCAAAGGACCATACAAACACAAAAATTAGAGATGGTCCTGATCATAAATAGTTTAAATTCCACCCAAGAGACATAGAACAATAACAGGTAGCGGCAGTGGTAAGTAAAAAAATCCAAGGAAACAACGAACTTGTCAAGATAAACAAGAAAGATCATGATCTTTCAATATACTATGGGTATATTTAATTAATTATATAGCTTACTAGGGACAAAATCCCAATGCAAATGCCATCAAAGCAGATGCAGAAAAATACAAAGGAAAGTAACTGTTTTCCATTAGTTAGATTGCTTTCCTTCTTGATGAAGGATCAGTCAATACCGCATGCTCTTGAGATGTCTCTGCATTATTTGATGTTATGAATTTATTATTCATTTTGACAGTTGTTGCCTGTCTGCATCCAGAGCTACACAGATATAGTTCTGGAATCAAGTTTTGAACAATTTAACTTAGACTGCCTGCTCTCAATTAAGTAACAACACCATTCCATAGCTTTACAGAAACTGTGATATGCTATTTTCATAAATAGCTTTTTTAGTAGTTTTTTTAGAGTGTGGAGTACCTAAAGAATTCCCATACAAAAGAAACCAAGATCACAGTTGGTGGAAATATATATACAATTCACAGAGTGCCTCAGAGCGTTCTAAACCCCTCTGGGTGCCGCTCTCTTCCCTTACACAAAACCTGAGGATATCTGTGTTGAAGGAGGTGACAGAGGGAGAAGTCCACCTTCTAGTTGAGTCTGTATTTCAGGGGCGACCCTGCAGCTACCGCCTCCCTATCCCACCTACGGATCCACCAGAATAAACTCCGGGAGCATCTTTTTACATTCCCAAGTGACTTTTCTCTGCTGGCGTGCACAGACTGGATACTAAAGGATGCTTTTTCGTGTCCGGCGCTCTGCAAACCTCGATTCCTAACAACCCCAAAAAACCAAAGCGGAACCCGACCTGATCGATCAAAAGTGTCGTCGAAGACGACGCGGCAGGTGCGCCCGTTGTTCAGGATGGTTTTCGCTGCCCCGGGGTCATAACTCGCATGCCAAGCGCCCAGAGAGCTGTCGTGCTTCACGTCCTTGCTGTTGATCTCAATGGGCGACTGCTTGTCTCCCTTGGCCAGAGGGTAGTTTTCGTGCCAGCGCTCGGGCCCTGAGGGACAAAGGCAAAGGAATCGTCGCCGCGGCTCGGCCGGGCGCAGCCCCGTCCCGCCCGGCGCCCCGAGCCCCGCTCACCGTTGTCGCTGTCGTAGCCCCACACGGACTGGGCCATCGTGCCGCGCTCCCTCCTTCCCTCCCTCCCGCCCCTCGGGGCTTTTTATAGACGGCCGCGGCTCCGCGTCCTGCCCGGAGGGTGGGCAGGGGAGGCTGCGGGGCGGGCAGCGCTGGGGGCGGGCAGAGCCGCATTGTCCCCCCGGGGGAGGCCGAGGGATGCCGGGGGGACCCCGCGGCTCCCCGCATCCCCCTCCCGCGGGCTGACGGAGGGTCCGACGGCGCGGCGCCGGTGCCGCGGGAATGCGGGAGCGCCCCGCAGCCCCAGGGCGGCTGGCGGTCCCTCTCGGGCGGAGCAGCGATGCGGGGAGCCCTGACGGGCTGTACCAGCGTGGGGACCCCGCCGAAGGCATCGCAGTTCCCCCCTCTGCGGGCAGCGCCCTGGGCGCGATGGCCACCAAGGATTCTGGGCGAGCTCGCAGGGCGGGCTGGCTTCAGCACTCCCGCTTCCCTGCTTTCACAAATGCTCCCAGTCAACAGCTCCGAAAGGACCTATGTCTGCCTGAAAGGATACCTCGTAGCCTGCAAAACCATGCCATTATGCAAAAGTAGACTCTGGCAGTGCCAAAGGAGGCCATTCCTGACCATTGGCTCAAATCCAGGGTTGAGGTTGTCCAGTCAGTTCTCCTTCATGCAGGGAGCTTTACACCAAATACGTTTCTCATGTTAGGCAACTTAGCAGTGGGTGTTTTGGTCAGGAAAGCATTTGTTTTTCAGATGATGAGGAGTTAGCGATCACTATAGTTGTGTTAGTTGGCTTTGTCTACACATCTGTATTGAACACTCAGAGCTTTCAAACGCCATCTTTGCTGCAGTCTCCCCTGGTTTGTCAGTCCATCCAAACACTGCTGCAACAGTATCTACCTTGAGCTAAATGCTACCTCAAACTGCATAACTCGAGTTAAATACTATTTCAAGATAAATATTTGATTGTCTGCCAAGAAGCATCACAAACCATGGAGATTTCTAACACAGTTGCAGTCAACTTGCTCAAAATCATTCTTGTACCCATCAGCACTGGAATGCAGCATGGAAATAAACCTGCAGCTTCGAGAGGTTATAAACCCTTTGTATTGGTGAGGTGCAGGAAAAAGGTTGACACGCTGCAATATACAGAGCCTAGGATTAGTTTGGTCTTATTTCATGCCCCAAAGCCCATTGGAAGGTAAAGGTTCCTCTTCTACTTTATCTATGTAGCTAGCCTAATAAAGATGGTCTTTATTTAGGGTAACTAAAATTATTTCATTAAACTTGTTTAGTGAATTCTTCTTGCTCTGAGTTTAATGATAAGTAGACATCCTGATCCCTTTGATAGAAAGGTAGGAGAGGATCCCTCACTTCAGAATCTGCATCTGAGAAAATTTATGTAGTGATGAACATAGCATGTTTATGTAGAGAAAATATGTCAAATTGAAACTCACTAAACCTTAGCAACTTACACAATATTGTAAGAGGCATCCTCTTATCGTCTTTGAGAATACAAAGATTCATTCATTATCAAAATATCCTTCGAAGCAAGTAGTTCCTCATACCTTCTTTAGGTAGAATCCAATGAAGAAAATACAAGGAGGTGATTTAGGTACAGTGGTATGAAAAATTACTTCTTTCATTTTCAAAAGAGGACTCTGAGACAAAAGAAAATACTTTTTTTTTTTTTTTACTCTGTCATCAATCAAATTGATAGTCATATTCTTTGCAAAAGCAGGCATGTAAAATTGACACCTGTTGCAATTCTAATTCAGAAAGTTTAGACATTAATCCTTTTGAATTGGTTTCTACCTCTTCTGTCTAGAGAGAAACATTTGTGAGCTCATGAAATTCTAATTGGAGCAGCTTGTTTTCTGTCTGTATAAACAGACAGCTTTAGTGGCCTTGTTCATGGAAGTCTCAGAGAGAATTTAATCAACTTCATACATATAAGGGATGCTTATTGGAGCCATTTCTGGAGGGTAAGGGACATGATTTGTGTTACACAGGAAAAGGTGCAAGTAGATTCTTACCCCAGTATTTAAATTCATTGCTCTCTGCGAGAATTTTTACAATCTTCCCTATTAAGGAGGCTCATCCAACAGCAAAAGCATTCCCATTTTAGCTTTCCAGTGAGCTGGTCCTGTTGCACCCAGAGGAACAGCTCTTTGTCAGCTTCTGCACATTGCAGTTTCTGGGCAGTGAGTTACATGTAAGCTACAAATCCTCGGATTGACAGTGTGGGTACTTGGAGTCAACCCCAGGGACTGAGTCATATCACAGTGTCTCACTGAATGTGTTCTTTTCCTGTTTCTTTCCTCATCGAAGGCAGAGCAAAAAGAAAATGTAGTAGCTTTGTCTGCATTGAGAAATAATCAGAATAACATTATTTTTGCATCCCTTAGGACCTACCTTTACATTTATCCTTTTCTTCTGATACTTGCTCAGAAAATCATTATTATCTGGCTTGTATAACATTTACTCTAGGAAGCAAATACTTCTGTCAGGAAAATGCAGGCATAACTAAGAAAAGGTCACAACTTTAAACATTTAAGAAGAGCAGTGTTACCTAGTGCATTCACAACAACATTCAATATTTTGTAAACCTTGGACAAGTTTTGAAAGCCAACAGCCATAGCAAAGTCAAGAGCATAAGAAGATCAGCCTATACCATTCATGGAAAAGTTCAGACATTCTGAGAGTTAGAAAGGAATGCTATGTGAAGTGCAGGCTGAATAAACACTAAACCCGACTCTTAGAATGATCCAATAAAACAGGAATTATAATGTAAAGACCAGTAAAAAACAAGGGACGTTGCATGAAAAGTGGCGGCATTAAGGAAATTAGCTGATCTTCTGCCCTGAAAGGTGCCTGTCAGATAGCTTCCTATCCCTGCTGCACCTGTAAAAGTGTAATGTGAAAAAATGGAATACTCCAATCTCAGCAGATATAAACCATCAAACTTTGTGCTAAACTTCTCTGTTACAATAACAAAACTACCCACGTAACTGAAGAAAAATGCAGTGGGATGAAATATGACCAAAAGTGAGAGGTTTTATCCTACACAGTAATTGCAGACATTCTCTTGTCTGAAACTGGTAGCCAGGGACGTGATTACAGTTGGGCACCTGGCGACAACAGTTTACTTCAAAAGCTCATCAGAAAAAATAAAACATTGTGGTCACATTGGCTACCGAACCAATAAGGTGCTCTTCACATGAAAGAGAGTTTTGTACATTTGTCACCTAAATAAAAGACCAAAACAGAGGGACCAGTAATAAATAACATGCTATAGCTCTAGAATACCATCTGTTGGACTTGCAGTTCAGATGCAGCATTTGCTTCTGCTAAAGAAACAAAAGACATAATCATACTGATCTCACTTACAAAAACTCCTTACCTGAAATCACAGAGACTTTCTTTTTTGAGAATGGAAAGCAGGACTAAGTGGAGTCTGGAAAATGGCCCAAAGCCATGGCTTTACCCATAGCACACAAAACACATACTGCAGAATGATGCATGGAAAAGTGACTTGCAGCAGCATTGAGCTCTGCCAGCCATGACTGGCTTGGCCAATAACTTGACATAAACTAGAACAGGTGAAATGCTGCTTCACCTCAGCATGCCAATTTCCATCTGTTTCCAGGAGCCAGCATGACAGCTAGTAATGGTTGGCTGTAAGGGGGCACATAGTGGTAAATATGCCAGCAGGACGTAATTCAAGAATTCCCCAGCTCAAAGCTGAGTTTTCCAAGTTCTGCCATGCACAGGGATATTTCCCATGGGTGATTTCATGCAAAGGACTTTACCAGAGTGCAGAATGTGCCCACATTGAGCACATTGCTAAATGAGCAAAAGAATTTACTCAGTGCCTGTGGCCAATCTAAATATAAAATATCTTCCACTGTATTTAATAGCTTGTGGAAGAAAACAATACAGCAGAAAGGAATCTGACAATGCACAATATGGAAGGGGCAGCAGTGTTTTTTGACATATTGCACATTGCATGCCAGGCAGTGCAAGAAAGGCATGTCACTCAGTGCTTTTGATTGAGGAATGCCATGGTGGCATGCCATAGCCAAAAAGCCAAATTGTCATATGCCTTCCACTTCACTGAGATGTCATGCTATGGAAAACATTGTAGGAATGAATGGAAACCCCCAGTGACAGCCAGATCTTAATGGAAGATCTGCCAAAGAAAAATGAGAAGAATATTGGGTCAATTTTGTTGTTTTATGAATTATGAGGTTTTTAGCTACTCTCACTAGTGTAGCACATCTAGACAAACATCGGGTAGATTTTTAATGCATCTTTCCATTTCAGAAGGCATGTAACCCAGCAGTCTGCAGTTTGGACTCTAGGACCTTGCTTGCAAAACCCCATAATTCTCCTGTTGTAACTCAGAACCTATGTTACCATTTGTAGAACTTAATATTTAGTCAATGAGATGCAATAAACATGGGAACAATAAGCCAGACTTTAGACTTAGCAAAAGGAACTAAGAGCTGAATGAGTTTTCCTTGTGGCAATCTAGTGAAATGAGCATAGACTTGAAGGACTATCAGTAGCCAGAAAAAAAAAAAAAGTAAACTTATTATTTATCACATACAGATCTGGTACAACAAAAATATACTGCCTATTTCAGATACATCTCCCAGATCCGAAAAAATAAACTGATAAACTCTGCAGGAAGATGACTCCTCTTTTTTCCCATAGGACTTTGCTTGTACGGCACTCACACTGAAATCCAAATCTGAAGTTGGCTGTCTGCTTTTATATACACTGGCACAGTCTGGCTTGAAAGAGTCCAAGTATGAGAATTTGACCTGTACTGTTTGTTTTTATAAGGTCTCTACGTGCTTGTTTGGAAATTCCAGCAGATTGGCAACTCTTTTGTATCAAGGCAGAGTTCTGTGTATGACCTTCATCTTGCATGGTACTCTGGCAGTAACATCTACCTGGGAACAGCCCTAACCAGTTTATGGAAATGCTAACATGGCTGGAGAAGTTCATAAGAGTTTGACAAACAGCATCTCAATGAAATATGTCACATAGTTGATGATGCAGCAAATCAGAAATGCTTCATGCATATTTTCCAGTGTGATACATCCTCCTGAAAGAGAATTTTATGAGGAAGTCACTGGACATGTTTCCAACCCTTGAAATGCTCTCTCTGCAGTCAGAAGAGTTTTCATCTCATAAACATCTTCAAGAAATTGCTTGAGATGTGTTGTTCCCAAAGTTCTAAGAAAATTACTCGTTATGAATCCATACCATTTTTGCACTTCAAAAGGTCAGAGTAGAGCATCCCATTTCTATCAACATTTGTGCTTCACTTCAGTGGAGTCAAGATTTCACCCTGAGGCCACAAAGCAACTTTGAAAGAATCATCTGTAGATAACAAAAAGGTAACTGGACATGTTAAAATTATAAACTTTTATATGTGCATTGGAGTGTTATATGTAATAAAAAGGGGGTCAGTATAAGGAACCCCATGCCTGTCACACATATTGAAGAGCGGGTATTACTAGAAGAGAGGTACAACACAACCATAACAAACAGCCTTTAGTAACTTAGAAATAATATTGACTGGAAATGTAAATGATCTTTTCAGAAGAGTTTAAGAAATTGACAATCTATCAAAAGCCATTTTTTTAAATAAATCCCACAGAAGCAGACTAAAGGAATGATATGCAGTGATTCTAAGAGGCAATCTTTAAAAATCTGAAGGTACAGTAATAGAGTAGTACCTCACTTTACAGTCAATAGTAAATTTCAGTCTTATAAACAAAATCCTCAGATTCTAACCTTTGCATTCTAAATATAATTTCTCTGAATTCATACTGATACAGCTTCATAGGATCCTATGCTATATTCAGCTTTCTCCAGCATGACTCCATGCAGGCTTAGGCTATGGATTGTAAAACTCATCTGTAGTTTAAAGTTTCCAGTACAACTAACAGAGATGCTGTTGGTCTGACAGCTCAGCATGACTCAGCACCCTGGTTTGTCCAGTGCAAAAGGCTTTACTGGTTTGTCTCCTTCCACTCCTAACTTTCTGTGTGTTTCTATTCCTCAGTCTCTTTCTTCAAGTTTCTTTGACTTTCTTTGTGTTGTTACTCTCCATTCTCTACAAATGTACTGGCTGCTTAATACATGTTTACATTATGTATTTTGAAAAAACCCCACAACCCTACTCTTTTTTTTTTTTTCCTTTCCTAAATCCATGCCAAGGTTTCATGATTGGTTTAATGACGTATGCTAGGCATATTTTATGTGATCCAATCAAACTCTGTCATTCAACTCTCATTATCATTTCAGTGAACTTAGACACCCAGAGTAGTGCTAAGGTACAGAAATATGTTTGAAGTATGGAGTGAAAGTACTCAGACCCTTTCAGAATTAAGCTCTTTACACTTGATATTAAGGGTGCTTCAGGGCTATCTATAAAAGCAGTAAAAAGTATCAACATGATAGGAACCTTTGGGATATTTTAATTGAGGGGGTTTTTTTTGTTAGTAAACCCTTTATGTCATCGTGGAACTGTTCTTCCTAGGCAAGGACAGAATATTTTCTGACAAAGACTCCAGATCTTCCTAACTTGTCTGCAAAGAAGATTAGTAAGGGTATTTATAAGACAAGCTAGGGGTAAATAAGGAAATTATCCTTCATGCTTGCAATGAAAACAGTGAATACTACTGCATTATGCTGCACTTCAGGCTTTTTTGGAAGCAATATCAGCATCATACCAAGGAGTGACACTGAGAGGTGCTCTCTGGTATTTGCTATTTCTCCTACTACAGTAATGCACACAGCATTTAATCAACATATAAGGAGATGAATAATAGTGAACACTGCAGCACTTTTTGTTATCCTACCTTGGAACCCCTAACCTAGAGCATGCTTTTAGCCACATGCACCATCTGGAACTACAGACTCTGGCCATCCCAACCGTGGTGATTGTACATCCTCCCCACCTTGTCACAGGCACAAATCCTAGTCGCTGTCATTGGTGGACAACACATTTTTGACTGTGGAAGGCAGTTGAGAACACAAATCTCTTCAATTCTTCACATTCTCTCAGTGCTGGGTTGAGATATTTCCCTCAATTCTAGTGATGTCAAGAAACTCTCTACATAGTCAACCAATCATTATAGACTTGTGAAATGCTTTTGGCTTGCTCAGAGTTAAGATCAGTGAAACCTTTGTGATCAGGATTCACACAGGCACATTCTCTGAGGATGTGAATAATGCACCAGTTCAGTGCTACACAACCAGATGCAAAATGTAACTGACCTAATTCCTTAGCAGACTTTGTTGGTTAGTTTTAAGAGATATGCTGGGCTGAAATGGAGAAATGAGGATTAAATACATGATAATGAAGAATTACAGATCAGTAAATGCCTATGAGAAATCTTAAATGAGTCCATACTGGCAGCTTATATAATCAATCAGTATCTGCCTAATTCTCAAAAATTGCACATGGACACAGTAAAGATTTCCCATCTATTCACAAAACAAATTCCTCCAGGACAGCCCAGCTGTAATGAAAGTGATATGACAAAAAGATGAGAAGCCATTAAATCTCGTCCTATCTCTTACACTGATGTCCACTGAGGAGCTGTGGGTGTCACTCCCTGGCCAGAGTTCACATTGTTGTAATTGTGCACAGAGTATCACACCCTATTTGCTACCCCACAAGACTTTATTAAAGATGAATAATATGATTGCTGTAAACTCTGTTATTTGTCAAACACACAAATGCAAAATGTTACCTAACTCCTGATTACAGAAACACCTTTAATGAAGAGATAAGTCTGATCTGTTCTGGGTATCCTCACTGCAGAGCATCAGCAATTGATTTCACTATTTTCTTCCATAGTTATAGTCTGCAAGCAGCAGAGAATATTGAGAACCCACAGCAACATGAAATTCACATTATTGTGTTTGAGTTTGTGTCCCTAAACATGAGCATCTGTAAAACTGGTTTGACTATTCAACTATTCAGTCTTGTGTGTGCTTCTGGTGGGCATTCCGGATTTAACCATGTGCTTTTTGCAAAGGTTCTTTACCAAAATTATAGCAAAGTATCTTAAGGCATTAGATGTGGAAAATGTTTCTCTAACCTTGCATCACTATACCTTTTTTGAGAGAGGCAATGAACCTAGTGTTTCAAATATAGGTCTTACACACAGTTGGGCAACAGGCCAACAATTCTCATATGTGTATTCAAGGACCAGTAGCATTTGTTTAGCTATAAATTCAGAGATGCTGAATGCATTGTATTTCTACTTCTCTGAGTTTATTAAAGGTCTGTGTGTGATAACAAATTTGCATATAATAAAATAATAAATTGTAATCTTGTAAAAAAAACCAAAACAAAAAAAAAAACCCAACAATTACTTCATATGGGAAAATAACAGATGATCTCTCCAAACCACAAGCAAGAACAAAGAATTTATTCAATAACTGGATGTATAGCTCGTGAAGTCAAGTAATTCTTACCCAACACAATTTCTGAGAGCTTAAGCTATCTCATATAGAATAGCAACACTCTAATCTCAAATGTTTTTTTAAAAATGTATCTTAAGTCTCCTTGTTTCATCATGCACAGCAGAACACCTTCATTAACCCTGTTGAATTTATCAGTTTTGACAGCAGTCTTTTGCTTTTGGCAATACTATATGACTTTCCTTTTCTGGGTAGTAGTCTACAGACTGATATCTAATAACACTGGTTACTAAGCATCCTAAAATACTGGAAAATGGACTTTCTGGATGTGCTTTTCCAGAAAATGTTTATATTTTCAGAAATGTGGTTTTCCTCAAAATGTTTAATAGTAAGTCATGGTTTAATACAGAACCCACTTGCAGGAGTGATGCTAGATGTGAGAAATTTGGTATTACAAGAGTTTTGTTGGTTTTCAGAAAGAAGATGCTTTAGAAACTGATGTTTCTCCTTCAGCAGTCACTACTATAGCTCCAGTGTCTCAATGGAGGCAAGACATCTTCCCTGTGGAGAAAACCTCCTTATGGATCACAGATGCATGATGTATTTATCATCTATCATCCAAACAGATCACAGGTGTTAGCATTGACTCAGAAAGAGTAAGATTTGCTGTGACTAGACAGTCACTTAGATATTCAATAAGTCATTTGCTTCTATGGCATACTAACTAACTATTTCATTTATTTAATACAAGGAGGAAGAAAACAGGGGTTCAATGGACCACTAATACACTGTGAGAGATTTGTGCTGTGCAGGACAAAATGGTTTCAAGACTTTCCTCTGCTTTCCAAATTGAAAAAAACCCCACTGCTGCTGGCCAGCTAAGCCATCTAGCACACAAGCCCAATCTAGCGGAGAATTTAAGCACAAGAAGAGTTAAAAGTTTATAGCCAGTTCCTTTGATTTCATTTAAGTGCTCATGCTTGTACACTTTATCGACACAATTCAGGTGACTAGCATTTTTTGTTACTTTAGATATCGGAGTTTTATCTTCAATAGCAGTGAAGAAACTATGTGTTTATTAAAAAAATTAGTGTAACTTTACCTTGTTACAGAATTAGCTTACCAGATGTTCTATGAGTGTGGTGAGGTGAACTTGGGAGAATCAAGCCTGGGCTTCCCTATTTAGCCAATGTATGTCTCAACAAGGCACTTTGTGTTCTCCCGCATCTCTAGCAGATGGTCCAAACCACCTGTCCTTTCTAAGACAGCATTAACCACACTCCTGAAAAGTGTTTGCTTTGCTAGTAGTCCTCTTTCTTCTTTGACACTTCTCTTTGTTACCCATGTGTTGACAACAAAGGCCAAACCACATTTTCTGGTCCTCTGTGAGAAAGATCTCCTGTGCCCTTTTACTTATTCTCAGTCAGGGTTTGAACTCTTGCATAGCTGGACACTTTGAAAACTGCCTGAGGACAGAGAATAAGATTCATGCAGAATAGACACAGCCATCCTTCATCAGTTTTTTATGTAAACACCATGAATACTTTTTAAAAAAATAAATAAAAATGCATTGAAACCACTCCTGAGAAAAGTAAGCTTCATTTTACAAGATTCTGTTTTCTTCATCAACCCATCTGCTTTCTTTAGAATTTACAGCACAGATTACAGATTAAAGAAGCATGACCTGTGAGCATGTAAATAAAAGTAACATAACTTGGTGACATTTAATTGCAATGTGTTTGTTTTATTTCAATATAATAAGTAGACAGTCCTTCAGCAAACACAGCATCCTTAAAGGCAAAGTATCTGTTTCAGAAAGTTTAAAAGATTGCCCCAGAGTAATGGCAGACAATATTGTGTTTATAAGATTTGTTTTTCTGTCTGCACATACTACATGGTATGTGATATCCCTATGGTATTGCACTTTGGAATGGAAAAAGCCCAACAGTTTAGGTTAGGCTTTTAGGAAGCATTAGCTAATTATAGCTTTTATAATCCCCTTCATTTAGAATTAGTCTCCTGTTTGTAATAGCTGAGATCACCCCCAACTTGCAACATCCCACACAGTCACTTACTGGATACTCTGTTTTTCCTATAAATATACATATGTGAACTCTCAATGGTATTAGTTTATCTTAACAAACTGATAAATTCTGCACTGTTGGCTGTTTTCCTTTAATCACTTGATTGATTTCACCATGGATAAAAATTCAGAGAACAATCATTATCTACATATGCCTTAATCCAAATGTAAGGAATTATAAAAATCATTGCACAAAAATGTTCAAATTTCCCTAGGCAATGCCCACATTTCTGACTCATTCTCCCTGTCTTTACCTCTTGACATATTCTCTATACAGCACAATCTTTTATTCAGTATCTGATCATATAAAATAAATAGAATAAACCAGGAACTCATTATTCTTAACTAGGGTTCCAATATTTTTCATAGTGATAGAGAAATGTTTTATAACACTCTAGACAAAACTTCAGACACAGAACCGTAAAAACACTCATGTTGGAAGGGACCTCAGGCAGTCATCTAGTCCAACCTCCTGCACAAATAACAACCTCAAAGCATCTCATGTATGTTTCAGAACGTATACTAAAATGACATAAATAAATTTCACTTAGCTTTCATATTTCCTTCTTAAAATGGTTGCTAAAATTTAATTTCATTTACTGATACAAATGTGGGAAAAAAAGTAGAAGAACTAGTGTTCTCAGAAGTCTCTGGATGAAGTAAATACTGTTTCAGAAGGGTTGGCCATGTAAAAAGAAATGTGTAGAGTAAAGTACATGAAACACCAATATACACCATTGGCTGATGCTCAAAAAAATAACAGTGAAACAATAAGGGAAAATAACATATTTGAAGACCAAAGTCTTGTATTAGATGAGCTTAACCTTCCTACAAGGACAGCAGGTTTTAGTGCAAAGACAGCAACTGCATCGTCATGGCCAATTAAAAACAAACAAACAAACAAACATCCAAAGCAGTACTTATGTTAGAAAAATAGTTAATGAAAATTCAGTGGTTGCTGTGTGTGTCAGAGAGCAATAGATGAGGAAAAGAAGGACCAACTTTCACTGAATATTAGTATCTCCATCAAAGTACAGAACAATAATTGTAAAGGATGGAAATACTTTATTGCTAACATCAAGTGATAAAGATAACCTTGTGCTGTGTATCTGCTTTAGGGGTACTTAAGGTGTGTAAATAAGGAAGCCACAGGCTAGAACTCTTATCCCACCAGGTTGTCCTACATATACATTTCCTTTCCATCTTCCCACATCTTCAGATCCAGTCTGGCCATGTATTAATCTACACATCTTAGATATTTTTCTGCATCTAGTACTTCTGTGGGTCCTCCATTTCTTGTTTGCAATTTACAGACTCCTCAAAGACTCTTCACAATTTCTTGTTCAGTTTCTAAAACTCAGAACCCAAAATAGCTTTATTTAAAACTGCTTTCTTGTCACTTCAGGAAGCTGTCAAAAACTGATGACATTGAGATCATCTGAATGATTTTAATCTTCCACTAAAGAAACACAAGAGTATAGTCCTTTCAAATAAGAGTGGGCATTTTTCAAGACCCCGGTACTGGGAAGAATGAAATTGGGAGAAACTGCAAAGAAACAGACACAACATGAATTCTTCACAAAAGTAAAAATTCCTATTTTTTATTATCTGTCCTGCCAGGTAAAGATGTTCTTCAGAGCTGAAGTGAAATACGTGGGAAACTCTTTCATGGTCTGTTACATCTCTGCTCTGTCAGCCTGCAATGGGATGGGCAATGGCCGGGGAGATGGTAATGGATAGGGAGATTTTTTTCTGGTTGTTTTTTGCTCTGAAGTGGTAGGAGCATGAAGGTGTGGGTGTGCCATCATGCACTGGTCTCCCTTCAGCAACACTCTTGCTTTCTGCCTGTCGTCAAGCTGAGATCAACTCACTGCCTCCTTTTCTTGATCTCAGTCTGTTTACGTTGTTTCAGGTTTTCAAGGCCATCTCTGGGCAGAAAAGAGATGTCAAACTTCTTATTTTAAATTGAAAGGAGATCTGCAGCCTCCTCTGTTGACCTTGAGCTCACACAATTCTCTCTGCTGCTTTGGCAGTATACCAGAGTTTTTTGGTTTTGTTTTGTTGGGTTTTTTTTTTTTTTTGGTAGTCTCTGTGAGAGGAGTAGAATAACTAGGTAGTACAAAGTATGATTTCATGGTGGCAGTGAGTATGGACTATATAGTTAATAAAAAGTGCAACAGAAATTAAGGGCAAGCAGGTCATATTTTTTACATTTTAAGGCACAGCATATTTTTATCAGTAATGTGTGAAATCCGGTGTTCATTTAAGAATAGAAAAGGTATCATGATTTTTCTATTAAAAACAACTAGTTCCCCCCTCCTGTTCAGCATCACAGGACTCACTCGCATCCCAATGGAATGTCCAGTATTGAAGATGGTTATGCATGGTTTCTTGAAAAACCCTGCTCAATTTCTGCTCAATTTGCATTAAAGCTTGATCATTTCTCATATTCTCATACTTCAGTTTACACACTAGAATGTCCCAGTTGTGGTGCCTGTTAGTTTCACATCTATAAGAACTCTACACAGGACTAAGGTTGGGAGGTTTTTTAGTGCAAATACAGAAATGGAGGGTCTGTAGGTGACAGAGTTGGTCTAATGGCTCTGCGGTGCTTGTGAAATCTGTGGCATCCCTGAAACTATTTCTTTTTCTCCAGGCTGAGAAAGCCCAACTCTCTCTAGGTTTTTCCTCATAGGAGAGGTGTTCCAGCTCTCTAATCATTTTTGGGGGTCTCCTCTGTTGGACCCACTCAAACAGCTCCATGTCCTTACTGAGCTGGGGACCCCAGACTGGATGCAGCTCTCCAGGTGGGGTCTCACGAGAATAGAGGTGTAGAATCACGTCCCTCCACCCGGTGGCCACTCTTCTGGTGTAGGCCAGGGTATGGTTGGGTTTCTGGCATATTACTGGGACACATCCAGCTTCTCATACACCAGCACCCCCAAATCTTTCTTGGCAAGACTGCTCTCAGGCCCTCCATCTCCCAGCTTATACAATCCAGAGGTTTTGTCCTGACCCAGGTGCGGGACCTTGCATTTGTTGAGGTTGTACTCATGGTTCCACTGTCTATGCCATTGATAAAAACATTAATTTGTACGTGTTCCAACACAGACCCCTGGGGGACATCACTTGTCGCTGATGTACACCAGGACATTGAGCCATTGACTACTACCCTCTGGATGCTACTGTGGTCCAACCAATTACTCATTCCTTGTTTGCCAAAAAATCCATCCATCAAATCCAGCTCTCTCCAAAAGAAGGAAGAAGGACATTGTGGGGGCCTGTGTCAAAGCCTTACAGAAGTCAAGATAGATGACATCCATGGTTCTTCCCTTGTCCACTGATAGAGTCACTCCATCACAGAAAGCCGCTAGGTTGTTCAGGCAGAACTTGCCCTTGATGGAGCCATGCTGGCTGCCATCTCCCTGCCCTTTGTGCATTAGCATAGATTTCATGAAGATCTGTTCCATTATCTTCCCAGGTGGTAAGGCTGACAGATGGGGAGTTGCCAGGGTCCTCCTTTATATCCTTTGTAAAAATGGAAATAAAAGTTTATGCAATGTTTCCCTTTTCCAGTCACCTGGAACTTCACCTGACTGCCATGAATTTTCAAATACCATGGAGTGTAGCTTGGTAACTACATCAGCCACTTTTCAGAACTCTGGGAGTATTTCATCGTCTCATAAACCTCTGAATGTTCAGGTTCCTCAAGTGGTCACAAACCTGATCTCTTACTGCAGGAAGGATTTTGCTCCCCTAGTTCTACAGCTTGCACTATGCTTGTGGAGTTTAATGTGGGACATAAAAAGAGAGAACACTGCTAGTATAATAAAATCTTTAGAATGGAAATTAGTTAAACTATAGCTATGGTGCATGAATATGCTTATTTCCATAGGTACATATCTGCATTTTACATTTGTAACAAAACTTTAATGTGTTACTCGTGCAGGTGTATTTTCAGCACTTCAGCAGCTCAAAGAGAAAAATTGGTTATAATAGCTTCAAAAGAGACAGCACTGAAAATATGACTTTTTCTCCTGTCCCTTTGTTACTAAGAACTCATTTTGTGAAACTATGAGAGAAGCACAGCATCCCTCACAAGTTCACAGGAATTATTCTCTCTGACTATCACCAGTGTGGACAGTAAAATTAAACTGGCAAATTAGAGGCAGAATATCTACCCAATAATATAGCTAAATAAGCTTTGAATTGGGTATTAACAGTATTTGATGAAAAAAGGTTCAACAATAATAAAAAGAACAATACCCTTTTCAGTAACCGTACAACATTTACTTTTGTACTGCTGTTCTGATAGAAGAGTAAGCAATTTTATACCTACTATTTCAGAAGAAATAATGACTTTTAAAGATTCATCACTGAGAAAAGAAAGAAAAACCCTTCTCAAAAGTTCTGTTGCTCCTATTTTTCACTGCTGAGTCTTTCAGGGGATTAGAAACAAAAAAATATTCTTAGTTTCTTATTCAAAGCAACTTACAATCAAGCACAAGTTAAATTTTCTGTAGCATTTTGACTGAAATCCTAATATTACAAAGTGGTTTTGAACAACAATCTTACCCTATAAAGACAGTTAATTAGAAGTTAACTTTGTCCCATTTTACCCGTGTTTCAGGTCAGAAGTGTATTCAGTCTGTTTCTTATTGCTATTCCTTCACTGTGCTCAAGCCAGCAGCAGAGGGCACAGCTCCCTACTGAAAGCCTCCAAGCAGGCTTGGAGTGTGACTGTGTGACTATGCCTCATTCTGATTAAAATGTTTTCTCTCAGGAACAATGTTTTGATTAAAACAATACAGTTTCAACAGTCAGTGAAGCCTCTGAAAGAAAGCTTTTCTCTTGTGCTATTTATCTCCCATCCAGTTCTGGACAAAATGATGAGATTTATTTATGCCTAATGCAACTTCCAGAATAAAGATGTTATCTCAGATTGCGGAACTATCATAGAATCACACAATACTCTGAGTTGGAAGGGACCCACAACAATCCTTGAGTCCAGTTCTTAGGTGAATGGGCATACAGGGGTCAAACCCATGACCTTGGTGTTATTATCACTGGTCTCTAACCAACTGAACCAATCTTTGTAATGGATTGGGTTGGAAAGGTCTTCAAAGATCATTCATCTTTCACTGGGCCAAGTTGCTCAGGGCCCCATCCAACATGGCCTTGAATACTTTCAGGGTTTGGGCATCCACAGCTTCTCTGGGCCACTTGTTGCAGTGCTTCACCACCCTCACAGCAAAGAATTTCTTCCTAATATTTAATCTAAACCCACCCCCTTTGAGTTTAAAGCCATTGGCCCTCATATGATCACCACACGTACTTGTAAAAAGAACTAAAAGTTTTGGAACTCCAAAAATTGAACACATTTGGTTACCTTGGACAAACATCTGCTCCATACGTACCTACAGCTCCATATATAGAGCTCAAATTGATTCTCAAGTAATAGCAGTGATATATGTGTACCTGGCAAAGCTACATTCAAACTGATTAGCAGTTGCAACTGAAGGGTACAGATCCTGAAAACATATCGTACAGGTAACAATTTCAGCAGTCTTATGGCACACAAATGTGATTTTCAACTTCTGTCCTTAAAATCTAGGATGTCTGGATTCTTTTAAATGTGAAAGACAAGTAAGAAGAGCAAGCCTGTGTGCTTACCATCCCTAAGGTAGGGCAAGCAAAATGCATGAACATATGTTGTCTGTTGTCACTATATATGCTTTTTCCATATTAAGGGACAGAATTAAAAAAGGAAAAGACAAAAACACATAACTACCGCATCATTTCTGATACAGATTGTTTAATGTTGTGTCAATATAACTATAAATAATAAAAATTGTATTTATTACCATGCCATGTTCACCTACAAATATCCTCTGGTATCTAAACATATTAGTTACAATTCAATATATTCCCTGAATATGAAGTGCATAATGATGATTATAAAGTTTTGTTGGAATTTGCTAGAAAATATGGACTACATATTCTACTACCTGGTTACAAGAAAAGATTATGAATACTTCATTATTTGGACACAAGTTTTTTCCTTGCTTCAGACATTGGCTGCTCTCATTAATGGGACAGGGAGTTATAGGTCAGATAGTTCTGTACATTTTTATATAGATTGGTGTATAATCTTTCATGGCTTAAAATAAATGCTCAGTTAGTATTAAAAGCCTGAAACTGTAGCTCATAGCAGATTAAACTCTGTAGTTAAGATGACGATTTTTTCCTCCCAAAGAGAGGCCAGGTTTGATCCTCCCCACAATAACCAGCCCTGCACAAACTGAGCTGTATCTCTGCCATTAGCAAAGCCTGTGCAGGAAGCAGGTGCAAGGTAATATGAGACAGTAGCTCTTTCACAGCCACTGAGGTCCTATTACCTCACACCTTTATACCATAGGCCAATGTTTACTATGTCTTATTTTATTTTTGAGTCAATCCTGATTTCTTGCACCCTGTGCAATTCTTTGCAGAATGATGGCCAGAGCTCCCACAGTTCAAGCAACGCCAGACTGCTTGGAAGAGCTCTCCTAGGTCACTACAGAACTTTCATAACTTTGCAACTTTTCTCCCACTAGTTTCCTTACAACAGCTATACAGGGAGATTATCTATTATTCATCTTATTTAATTTTGATCAGAGCATTACAAATAACAGTATCTTGATTTTCTGTAAACATTCACTAAAAAGGATCACTATGAGAGTTAGTGAAATATTTAGTAAAAATATTTGTAGAATTTTTTTCACAAATCAATTCACTATCCAGATATGTTGTATTTGACACTTACAAAATGAAAAATTTCATCTGTTTTTGTAATTTAATATTTTTCAGAAGAGTTTAGTGTTTGGTTTCTTTGTTTGTTTATTTGTTTTTTTCCCCTCTGGCTAGTGTCCTTAAAATAAGATTATTTTGCATCCATTACTATACTATGTTCATTTTTAATTTCATACTCTTGAATAAGGTCAATAGTGTCCTGCTATGCAGAAAATTATGCACATCTATAGTGTTTTGCAGGTTCAGAGCTTTAGACATTAAGACTTTGTACACATACATCTGGGAAGCCAGGGATCCACTTCTATTTATACTGTGAAGGTTTTGCCAAGGATATCACATTTCGTTAATCCCATTTTCCTGGAAAGGTGCTAACACTTTCTCTGCAGAGTGTGGATAGCCTGAAATGTGTAGATGATAATCAGTGGATGATGGAGTACAAGGTTGTGTTTTAAGAAGCGTATTACCATCCATGATCCTCACCCTTCCTATGCCCTGTGCTGTTGAGGCATTTTTTGTGGTTGCTGTCTCAGCAATTTAGTTCCAGAGTTTTAATGCATTGGGAAAACATGGCAACAGTTGGACTACAAGTACACTGGAGGAATGCACAAGAGCCACAAAAATATAAACTGCATTAAATCATATTATTTTAACTTACATTTATAGATAATTTACTACAATCCTTGTTGTGATTTGTAAAAACCTTTTACTTTGGAAAAAATATTTCAGTGCTCTCTGAGTTCAGGTATTTCCTTCCAGCATGAAGTTCTTATAAAAAAAGCCTTGAAATGGGTTTTGTCAGCTAGAAAAAGGATCTGAAAGAAATCGCCCAAATGGAAAGAGTCATGCAACAAGCAGTCACCCTTCCTAAGCTGACCTTGTTTAAAGTCAAACCTAATTTCTGTGTCATCTGGAGAAAGGTTAATGGTACAGCCACATTGTAAGTTCAAGAATTCAAAAAAATGGAAGTCTATTCAAAGAAACACTGAATTCCTTTGAATCCTGGTTCATGAACTTCTCATGAGCTCAAGAGCTCCTTCATAACATTAACCTTACTCTTTGCGTTCATGAAGAAGGTAAAAAAAGGGTTTGACAGGTTTTAATTTAAATTTGTAAGAACTAGCAGCTTAGACTTTAATTAAGAAATACTAGTAATTAAATATTTTATCAACGGTGACAGGATTATAGTTAAAAGCTGAAGTGCACTTAGGGAGGTAGAAGTGGCAATAATAGGAGGAATCATAAGCCAGTTGTGTTGGGTTTCGAGAAGCAAACCAGTTGTTGTGTCCATCACACACAGTCTAATGCATTAAACCAGAGGTCTAGAATTACTCTGTAGACAGGCTGATGAAACAGTAAAAAGGTCACAATTCCAAAATCTTGGCTTCTCTTCCAAGAGATCATTTTACTGAATCTCTGCCATGCTCACCTCGCACTGAAAGAATATTTTTCGTAGTCATAAAATTGACATTGATTATCTGATCGAACAAAAGACTATGGTAACATTTCCACGTTATATTCCCATTGTATCTACATAACAAAGGAAGATTTATATTTTCTTTGGCTATTGTTACTAAAACTTTGTTCTTTGCTTAGAAAATGCAAAATTATCTTGCCCCACTCTTCTGCATTCTTTGTCACTGAATTTTTCTATATATATTGTCCCCAGATCATGCTGTAATACACCATCTGTTTCACACAAACCATAAACACATTTTCAAATCTCTCTGGATTAGTCTTTTCTAACTAGCCACTTTTTTCTTCAGCGGTTCAGTTGATAGTTCTTGACCACAGACAGAAGATCTTTGATATTATCTATATAACTAACCCACAGTAACTAACAGTCTGCAGATAATTGATGGCAGACAAGAAACTGAGGGGTGTCTCACTCTTTCAGCCTGCTGTGTGAAGAACTGCAGCTGATTTGGTGCTCTGGCTCTCATAGGAGTGAAGGAATTTATCTCCTAAATTATTCCAAAGGAACAATGATAATTGATATCAGATCTAGTTCTAAGTAAAGATTTCTGTTCTGCAAGAAACACATCCTGTTTCAAGACAGTCTTTTAAATAGATTAGAAATTTTATTGATGCCTGCTAAATCATCCCATAAATAAATTCTAAGAGTTCTGATTCTCAAAGTGAAAAACTCTTGAGACGTGCACTTTTGCCCCAATGTACCAGACTTATCTGTCCCTCCAGGACTCCCAGCAGTCCCAGGGAACAGGCATAAAGATGAGAAGCTTACAAGTTATTAGTAACCATGTAACTTGGAATCAAACCCCAAAACTTCTCCTGCAGCAGGAGAGAGGCTGCAAGTCCTGAGTGCCCAAGATCAAGGTGGCTTTCTGGGGGCTCCTGGACTGCCTGCTGTGCAGCTCAGTTCTCAGTCTGGTGCTAGGTTTTGTTTCCAAAGCCGGAACACGGGCATTGACACCAGCCCAAGTCTGATTCAGTGTTAAACATGTTGGTCATTTATCCTAGCCATTCCAGACCATGGCAGCTCAGACAGCAGCAGGTCCCTCGGTTTCTCTTGCTCCCAGAGGGGGCTGAGAACTTGGTGCAAGCCTTGTTACTGACTGGAGAACTGTAAGTTAATAACTGGCCAGGTCCAGCATACCTAATATTTCCAGCAAATCTACTTGTTTTGCTGCCTTTGCTTCTCACATAGTTTACATAGCAAGGTTGCCCCAGGACCATACATTGTGCAGCTTTCACTTCAAGCAGAAATTTCATGATGTCATGACAAGCTGATATAATTTTAGTAATCTGATTTGGATCAGAGACTAAGCAGGTGAAGCTGTCTTTCCACAGAGGTTTGTGTTGATGAATTTCCTTTGAACATTTTCTATTCTGATAAAACAGAGTTTCTGAGCAACCAAAAATATTAACAGAAAATTGCAAGTCACTCATAACTGAGATGTACCTAAACCCTGCCATATTCCTAGGCATTAATGCCACAAGTTTTACAGTTATAATAGTACTTGCACAATGGTATCTGAAATTCCTGACGTCAGCTGCGGACATCTGCAAAGGCAGATATCAGCAGCCTCCTATTACTGAGAATAGCCTGTAAGAAAAACAGGAAAATGTCAACAGGTTCCAGTTTTGCAACACAGGATGACAAGGCAAGGTTTACATAATCTATGATAAACCTTATTTTATATAGGAGTAATTACTCAGTTCAAATGGTTACAAATATAGATAATACCATAACTATTTAATTATGCTGCAGTACTTTTCTAGCATAAGGTTCTAAAAATGCAATCCTGCTTTTAAGCATGTATGAGACAGAGTTTAAGCCAGGAAAATCCCATATGTGTTAGCAGAACTAAACTTTAAAAGAGTCAGGTATTAGTCACCAGAAGATTGCCTTGAAGATTCCCAGCAGTACAAGAATGGCTTGAGATCATTCCCAAAACGTCTGAAACTGCTAGGAGTTAGTAGGTTTTGGACCTCCTTTCTTGTTAAGAGCATTGCTAATTGTATTAATGTAGTATGTAACAATATACATACTATTTTATTAAACACTGACATTGTTTTCCTTCACTAAAAGCTACTGAGATTGACTATTTTTTAGTGATTGTCAAAATCAGTGTTCTAAAATCCATGTATAGATTTCTTAAATCATTGATATGGTTTTTCAAAAATGCTGAGCATCTACTGCTTTCTGTGTAGTCTTCATTTTTATACTATAATTATCCTTTGGATTATTTAGTCTAAAGGCCTTTGGACAACATTTGAACAGTTAAAATAATTTATATTTTAATTTGGCATCCAACTCGTATCTGTTTTAATATATGTACTGAAACAAAAAGGAAACAGATTTCAAACCACAGTTTCCTCATTACGATCCCTTCTCCTATCACAGTTTCTTGTGCCATTCTGAAATCATAGGAAATCAATAAAGGTTGGTTAGAAAGTGTTACTGTGTTTACTGTTTAAGTAGGCATATAAAAGCCCAGATAGAACATAGAGGTTAGACATTCAGAAGAAAACCAGAGATCTTTTCTTAATATCTTTCATCCACACCAGTAGATTTTTTTTGTAAAGACAGCACCTTGAAAGGATTAAAAAAAGGCAACTTTGATCTGGAGTTATCAAGGCAGCAGTGGTAAAAGCAATCTTTAATAAAAAGTCATACGTATTTATAATATATTGATTTATTTTAGTTATAAAAATCATCAGTTGTATGGATTATTAACATACCAAGTATCTGTATTATGTGTACAATTGGTTCAAAGGGAAAGTGACATCAGTTCAGGACTGGTACAGAATGGGAAGTAAAAACTTCAGTTGTTTGTTTTGCCTAGGACCTGACCGCTGCCAGAAGTTGTACACCATTTCCAATGGAGACCATCAGTCTCCTATAGACATTAAAACTGAGGAAGTAAAAAAAATATCCATTCTGGGGTCCTCTCTGGTTCATTTGTAAACCTTCTACATGCAAAGAGGTTATCAATATTGGCCTTGTTTCCATGTGAAATTTGAGGATAAGGAAAACCCATCAGGCTAGTAAAAATAGGATTTGAAGAGGGGAATGTGAGACATTTTCTTTTTTCATTATCTTTAGTTTATATAGAAACCAAGACTTGTTGCTTTTAAGGAGTATTTATATAGATTAGGATATGCTTACTAATTTTGTTATACTAGTTTGCAACATCCTTTAAATATCAGAGAAGATCCAAATTATATTCTTTAAAATTAGGGCTTGTTGTCAAGTGTTCTTGTATCAATGGTAAAAGGACTGGTAATTTCCCAGTAGGAAACCTCCAGAATAATTAATGATTTGGAGAGGGGAATGTAGGAAGGGACTTTCCAAACACAGTTACTCAATTGTGCTTTTTATTTTTTTCCACATCTACAGCAGGAGATTTATACATATGTCAAAGTTACACTTTAACTCTATATGGGATCACTCTGGTCTAGGTTTTTTTCCTTCGGAGAATCTTATTACCTTGTTAGCAAAGGAGATTTTGTTCCGCTCGTGTATAAAGCTGCAAATGTTGTAAGAACTCCAGGTACATATTTCTAAGCATCATTACAGGTGCCTATCACTATGGTGGAAATCAGTACACATTTATGTGGTTGAAAGTAAGGAATTAATGATAATGACCAATAAGCAGTGTCAATAACATCTGTGTACACCTGTGGCAGCTCATAATCTAAATTCAGAAAATATCAAGTACTGTTACTTCTCTGAAGAAAAAGGCTTTTGAAATACTGCCATAAATAATACAGATATTAGTGGAAGTGAACTCCATGAGGTAGGATTGTTTGTTCTGCAGTTCTTAAAATTCAATTGCTGTTTCTGGAAAGCTGCTGTTTTTCTGCATTATTTTTGCTGTTGTTTTCTCTCTGGAGTAGAAAGTATATTCACATACATTTCACCTGAATTTTGGAAGTGTGCCAAGGAAACATGCAGATTTTCTATAACAAATGCACTCATATACATACCTAGAATTAAAATCCTCAGTGACTTAGAAGTGTATAAACTGTCAGGGTTTTTTTCTCTCCAGATACTTAAAAATAATCTCATATCAAAAGATGTTAACATGGAGAAAACTGTTTGCACATTATAAAAGTCTTTGAAATCTATAGTTCACCCATCAGGAACACTTTATTGATTGATAAAGTTTACCATACTTCGTGCATTTGTAGTGCTGACAGGAGGACCTCTCACCGGAATATATATTGCATCAGCTTCATTTCCACTGGGGCAAAACTGATGAACTCAGAGCTCAGAAATATGCCTCAGAGGTAGAATCAATGAAGGAAAAGTCACATTTTCAAAGTCCAGTCACATATATTGTCCCAAGGGGAACATAAAAAAAAAAAAAAAAGCATATGTATATAGCTTTGATAGTTACTTTTATTTTGCTAAAGGGATACCATTTCTGCATGTGCAAAGTTGACTTTGCAAGAACAAATTGGGTTATGCTGTTAGTGTTTATTAAGCTAAATTTAGATAATCTAAATCCAATTTCAATAATGAAATAGAGCTGTAAGGTACAAATATAAAAGTAAGTAACTTCTGCTAAATTTTTAAAAGGTCAGCTGCAAAATTACATTTGGCTTAATACCTCACCAGCTGCTTTTTAGAGAGTCTGATCACCTGATGCCCCACTATAATTGTAGCTGGAGCTCCTCAAAGCTACAAGCATGCTGATCACCGTAAAGTGGTTGGGTTTGTTGGTTTTATTCTTTACTTTCAAGAACAGTTAATAAGAAGTAAGCACAGAAGAAACTAATGAAGCAAAGAGGAAAAAAAGTTATATAGAAAGGACTCCAGCTGCTGTCCAGTACATTAAATGCCTTCAGGAAATGAAGCAAGGTCTGATTTACAAAAACTAATGTAACAGAATTTATTTCTTTTCCAGTGCTTCAGTGTCCTGCTAATAGTCATCAACATGCTACAAACTATTCATGTTCAATCCAGGTAGTGTTATCTTTGGCAGCTTTTTAGATTTTATGAACATTGCAACCTGACAAACTAAGGACATGGATTATACATTTTTAATCTAGGCATTAGGAACACATAGCCAGAAGTGTCTTCCTAATAGGAAATTTTCTGCGGTCAAATGGCTGTATCTCACTTGATACAGCCAAGATAAAAAAGGGGTGTTCCTTTAGAACTGCTTTCTGTTTTAAAGAGATAGTGCATATACACTTGTTTAAGCAGCACATGATTAAGTGTTTAATAGCTTGTTTTAAGTCAATAGTTTAAAATATGTTGAAACAGTAAAGATTTTAAGTTGAAAAGTCAGCAACTCAGATTTAAAATTACAAGAATTAGAGAAAAAGGATCAAAATCTGAATTTTAGGATTTAGTGCATTATATGATAATTTCCATGTTCTATTTCTATATTTTAGAATCTCCTCCTTGTATTTTAAGAAGCTTTTATATTTTCTCTTGTGATGTTGCTGAAACGTTATAGAAGAAATCCAGGACTAGGCTATTGCCATAGAGTTACATAGTTTCTGCAGAATTGCTAAGCCTATTCATAGGTGAGATGGCATTTAAAGAAACTCTTATGATTTCCAAGTTCTGTAAGTTTTGGAACAACAACTAGCTCAAGATACAATATGCAAAACACTAGGCTGAATGAAAGTTCCTTAAAACTCTATCAGAGCAAATGCAGACAAATACTTGTTCAAAGATCTATACTGAATATATGCCATCCACAGCCACGACATTCATGGCCATACCATCAATCTTTTGCAGTAAATGAGACTATTGTGAATAAATACTGCACCATGTGTGCAGTACAGCGGTTACACTCCTTAAAATGCTATTTAATGTACTGCATTTTTAAAGACATGGAAATAAAGACATACACGGGAGACTGTTAGGAATTGAGTTAGAAAATTCTATGTCTCTTGTAAATTGTGATTTTCTACATCTCTGTGTACTTACCCCTAAATTGCTTTCAGCAATATGTGCAGTTCTGCCTACCCCAGGCTTTTGCCTGGGTATGAGTCTGGACAATGCCAAGGCAATTCAGCTGACCACCATAAATCTGCAGGAGTTCATAAGCACATTCTCAGTTTCATTGTCAGACCCTAAAAGTGCAGAGTGGCTTTTCTATTTCACATTAATTGTGGCATTTTTTTTGTAACATAAGCAGCAAAACTGATCTTGTCAATTGCTTTTTAGCTTCATCTCATTCTTGGAATGCAGACAAGTATTTGAATGCAGCTGAGCCTTTCAACAAGCTGAATGGTTTAGCAATTGTCACAGTTTTCCTGGAGGTCAGTGACTGACACACTGAAAACACAGACCTTTCTCTTCCTTTTCCTTATCAAAGCTGCAGTGGTGAGGACTAGGAAAAATATATCTTTGTGCAAAACAGGGGCAGATGATTGTGTCTTATCCTGATATAGCACATATTTCCAACTTGGCTTGTGCTTCTAGATGGATGTTTTACCCAAATGCCCATTTAGTTCACAGAACCTTCAGGATGAGCTGTGCTTTAAAGCATGGGTCCTAGTGAACTTATGTTTATTCACCTCTGTAACAGGCAATGCTCACACCTTTGTGTTTGCTTTCCACTTCTTTTAAGTCAATGCAAACTTTCTCAGATAGATGGTTTGTGTTACATGTGGCATTTCTGTCTATCAATTAGAAAAGAAAATTCTAAATCAGAGCTCCAAGAAATCTTGATCCATGCACATGACATACTTAGCCTTTAAAAATCAGATGGGGCAGGAAAAATAATTCCTTATTATTAAGGATTTTTTTTTTATATTAAGGAAACATCATAACACGGTATTATAATTATTATATGCTGCTAAAATTAACTACTTATCACATTGAAAAAAGATACCAGCAAAATGCTTTCAAAGGATAAGCACAAAGGAATTTTCAAAGGAATTTCAAGGATAAGCACATATGATCAATGAAATAATATACTTCTGAACCAAAGATTTTTGTACAACTGTTTGCATTCCTCTGCAAAGTAGAAGGAAAACTTCCTGTTATTTTCTCATGTCCTAGTTTTGTCTTGTACATAATGAGCTTAATCATATTCTTATTCTTGATTCTGTAAGAATAAAACTACTGTTAAGTAATTAAGATTTTAAAGTATTTTTTCATCTACAGCTTGGCTTACACAATGAAAACCTGATGGGTGTCTTGAAAGCCTTGGGTCCAGTAAAGAACAAGGTGAACATAATCACAGCCTGATCTTGATAATATAGATAGTAGTTAAATTAAAATCTACATCGTCTCTCTTCTGCCTTTTTGAAGACTTCAGACTAGTGCAGGAGTTCATCTGAATGGGGCTGTTGAGACGTGAGAGCTGAAAGCGTGATCCTGGGCATGAGTTCATGGGATCCCGTAAGAAATTTGTATTGTTAGGGCTCCATCCTGTAGATAGATATGGGCTTTTTGTGTAGAAGTAATAGTTCACTGTTCATGGTTCCTACCTAATCCTGTGCTTCCATCTGTCTGTCTGTTTAAAATTACTGCTGGTATTTATCACCAGCACAGCCTCACAATAACCAAACTGCATTTCACTCAGTTAAGGGAAGGAAAAACCAGGGAGAAGACAGGAAATCAGAAATGCACTTTTCTTAAGTTTTCTTGTAAAGCAGTGACTATTCCCACTAAGCCTCCTCATAAAAGCACGAGGTAAGCAGAGATAGAATCTGCAATGAAACAATATTGTAACAGTGCTGTGCTATCAGTGTTTTGAAAGGAATTGTGTGACAATTGCTGTTTTGTTTCACCTGCAGATCTAATAAATAGTTATTCCCCATATGTCCACGGAAAAATAATGATTCGTATTCTGGCAGTACATTTAAGTCACACACTTACAGCACCAATTCTACTATTTCTTGAGCACAGCAATACTCAGCTTTACAAATGGTTCCAACCATGACAACTGAATTACTTAATGGCCAGCTGTGGCAAAGGTCTGAAGAAGATAAAGTCAGACTCTACAAGGAACAACATAAAACATTAGAACAGAAATTAGGTTTCCAGTTGACCCCACTATGTAATTTAAATGTTTTTTGACTGAGATGAAGTACCTTCCTTAAATTATGTAAGTCACCATTATCTGCTGGGGTTTTGCAGCACATGTTGCTACAGATAGAGTTTCTTCTTTTGCATTTGTGTGCCTTGGACTATACAGCAGCGCTGTAAACATTTACAGGTCCTCACATTTCCACTATAAACTACAGATACATTTCCAATTCATGTTCCCAACATATTCAAAAGCTGAAATATTTTAAATGCAAAATACCACCCTTGCTGCAGTTGGCTGCACTCAGCAGGACATACTTGTTGCTACCACCTTTTAAGCTAACCAATGTGTGTATCCAGCAACTGGATCAATAAGGCCTTGGTCAGTCACTGGCCACCACAATGTGGTAGCATCAAGTATATCAGAAGACGTGAAATGAAGTTATCTTATATCCACCTGGTTTGTGTAGCTTTGCTGCCTTACGCCTCTGTAGCCTGTTAAGCATGATGACAGAAGTCAATACTCTAACTTAATTCAATGTAATTCATTTGTAAGAAAAAACAATGAAATCATACAAAGATCTTCTTTTATTCCATTGCAAAACAGGCACTACATTTATGCTAACTTTCGATATGAAACAGTTTTTGAGATATCACAAGCAATTTACACCCAAAAAAAAAATTCTCCTAGCTTGGAACTAAAGGAAAAAATTGTTGATTGAAAGTGCAGAAAAGGGAGCACAAACTGCAGATTTGCACATGGCAGGTAAAATGCAATACTTCACCTTGATCTTAGACCTCCACCTTGATGAGTGAAAATTTCCCTTTTGTCAGTAAAGCACACTTTCCTAATAACAGCAATCTCCAATGCAGAATCATGAACAAAATGGGAGCTCATCCATTAGCATGGGAGTGAAGATTCATAAGCACTCTCCACTTCTGTGCTAATTAAAAGGCAGACAAATCAGCATTCAGTCAGATATCCCCCCATCCTCATCAGCAATACCTATTCCTATTACCTGATTAAGCAAAGGTAGTAAAATGCCTCTTTCTGTTCCAAAGATTACAAAGAGAGTTTTGAAGAGGCAAACAATTCTGCCAGGTAATTGATAACTTCTTAATGAGCAGTGTTAAAACCACATTGCTTTCTCTACCTTAGTGCAACAACTTCATCATCCTTTTCACTGCCATGAGTAGGAGAATAATTCTGGGGATTCACTGCTCTCGATTCTGCAGAAAAAAAAATAAAATCTAATGGTGCTTGGGAAAAGTGAGAACAGAGACACAGCTATATCAATTTGACTGGTTTCAGAGGAGTTTTCTTCCTTGTGATGGCAAAAAAATATTTAACTTCACAAGGAGATCACAAGGGGAACACCATGGAGAAAAGGAAACAAATCTGTTAGGCAGAACAATAACTTCCTCTACAGAACTGTTTCATTCAGAATCTCTTTCAAAATCTCTCTAACTAGTGTCCTGAGCTATGTCCTGTAATTTCTCAGATGTAGAGTGGGCTTGAGCTGCAAAGCTGTGGGTTCAGTCAGCTGGAGACCTTTGCATGTGTGCACAGTGGTGACAGGCAGTGGGCAGCTGCATCTACTGGTATGTCTCAAGTTTGTCTCCAACATAAATGACTTCACCCTGCTTCTTTTTGTGCAACTTCTTCAGAAATTTGCTTTAATAAAATACAAATGAAAACATTAAGTAGAAACCATTTTGTAAATCAAATAGACCAGATTATGACAATCAAGAAAATGAATAAGTGATTCATAGTCTAGGAAATCTTAAGGCAAGGGAAATGTCCTTAACTTGATCAAGGAAAGACAAGTTCATGTCATAGGATTTTTTGATTTTTTGAATGCCATTCACTTTTGATTACCAATCATTTTTTAATTACCAGTGGAGTTCTCTTATCTTTGTAGCAGAGAAAGAGAACAAAATACAAATCGGATTGTATTTTAGTACATAAAGCTATCACTATGCTGACATCTAATGGGACTTACTGGCAATATAGAAGAGATAGAAAATTACCCGCTCTAGTATTTTGAACAGGGGATTTCTCAACACTGAGAGTTGAGGAATTTGCACAGAAAAATATGAATATTTTGTCTTATTTTAAGAATGCTATTTCTTCCTTTTGACATAATGAATTGTATCCCCATTTTCTGCTCAATATTTTACCTATACATAAAAGTATTGGTATCTGTGTGATGTGCATCAATAGCCAAATCCCACAGTAAAGCACCTTGAGTCCCAAATGACAATGAAACAGGCAAATGCAAGCTACCACAGATGCAACTCATCTAGAGAACTTTTGCTAAACTTCTCATCTGGCAAAGGCCTTCAAAATACAGTAACTCAAAATAAAGTTCCCTTGTGTAGCTCAACAGCTGTGAAAAAGTAGTTAACACTTCACATTTAGCATGTGATCAGCAAAATGGGTTTGGGGTCTGATTCCAGCAATGTCTCCCATCTCAATCTCTGCTGGGAACATTAACCTTCATTGAGGTTATAAGATAAAATTGGACTAATTAATGTTCCACATTATTTTTTTGCTTTAGAAAATCCTTCCTAATTCGACTTTTCCCTCATGTTGAGGGAACAAGTTATAACCGCAAGGGTGTCAACTGAGAAGTGTACTTTGAGAATGCCCAGATAAAACCCTGTAGATGAGATAGCCTGAGGAGAGCTAGCTAGCAGCTCCTGATGCAGCTTAGGTATTTTACTGTAGAGGTTATAGTTCTTTTATGAAAGGAAAGGCCTAGTACAAGAAGTCTCACTTCTTTCATAGGACTTTCTGAGAATCCTCTGCATCTTTAATCCCATCTATAAAAGCTGAAGCAATGAAAGGCTGCAGGGCTGCAGTGCTGGGCAAGACTGGCAGCACAGGATGGAAAACATGGGTCTTGGGAGCAGCTAGCAACAATGCTGGGCAGTGGAAGAAACCACTTAAAGCTGAATTCAATTGAAGTTGACCATATAGAAAATGTCCAGATGTAATACTACATCTTGAAACTTTAAAAATTGTTTTTCAAGCAAGACAGCTTGTCAAAATAAACACAATCCTTAGCAACTCTGAATTCCTTAATTGCATTTATTTTCAAAGTAAATTAAAGAATTGCTGAAAAAAATCCCACCGGCATTCCTAGTATGCTGCTGCCTATGTTAGGGTACTGCATTCTTGCTTCCTTGCAATGCTTTGTTAAAGTTTTTCTGCATTAGCACAGAGGCCAAATAAAATACATTTATTTTTTGACTGTTTAAGTCATTAAATCTTATGCAATGCTCTTGCAAGACTAAGAGAGTGATCACACTGTAAAAACTGCAGCCTGAAACAAGCACTTCCCTCACTACCCATATATTGCCACCTTTTAGATATCCATTACCTTCACTTCTCATTTTATTTGCGGAGAGCTACAGCTCGCATTTGGATAAACTTGTGAAATCAAGAGGCTGGAATATCTTAGAATCACAGAATGGTTTGGATTGGAAGGGACCTTACATATCATCCAGTTCCAACCTCTCTGCTGTGGGCAGAGGCACCTTTCGTTAGACCAGAGTGCTCAGAGCCTCAACCTAGCCATGAACATTTTCAAGGATATCCATCTTGTCCCTGATATTCACTGTATTGGGTGATGTGTAACTTCTGCTTAATTTCTCTTAAACATACACATACACACACCAAAGTGGAAATTTAAGAGTGAGCTAGGAAAAGCCCCAAACTTCCCTCTCTATTCACACCCCAAGAGGAATTGGCTTCATTCCTCATGTGTCCTTGGGACACCATTTACCCCTTTTCATGACACCAGTGAGCTTAAATCCATCCTGCAAGTAAGAGAAACCAGAAGATGGCAGAAGGGTGACCTAGCATGAAACACACCTGGCAGCCCTTGGTCCATCTTGCTTGGCAGGAATACGGCTGCTGGAGTGATGCCTCACTTACCAGATACACCGGGGGCAGGGGACCACTGTGTGTCTGCCAAAATGCTGCCACACAGCATGGTGACCCATGCCAGACCCACACCACTGAATTCAGCCCCAGCTGAGCCTGCTGGCTGCTGGGCTCACCCCCATGGGCACCAGTGCTGACTTTGTCAACACCAGGTAAGAGTTTCTTAAGCACCATTTCCGACTTTTGGTCACAAAAGCATCAGCTTTTCACACGAAACTTGGTGGCAAAAGGACACGCGTTTCTGAGGCACCACAAATTTGAGTCATGGTGATGATTCGTCCTGCTCTTATTCTCACTGGAGTCTTTAGCAAACTGCCCTTTTACTGAAGTTGAATAGGATAAAGAAGTGAATGGGATTGAAAGACTGGAAAAATTAGTGTCTGGCATGACTAAATCTAATGCAATTAAATCCCATGTCTATTTGGACATTCAGTATCCAGAGCAATGTAATAATGTGAATTGCTAGTGGTTGCACTCAATGGTCCTAGAGGATTGATTCTGTGATTCTAATATAAAAGACCAAGTCATGCACTGCCAATACGTTTATAAATGGTATCTGTGGACGTACTCTGTCCTGCCCTGCTGTAGCCTCGATCCTTCAGCTGGAGGGTGTTACCCAGGAGAGAGATGAGGCCTGGGGTAATCTGGTCATCCGGGCTGCCCCTTGAAACCAAACTGCTTCCTCATGATAAGAACACACTAACCCTTGGCACACCAACAGTGTGACATCAGGAAGTGTTTAGATTTACCCCTGAAAAATGTGTTAGGACAGATTTGGGAGTAGTGGCGCAAAAAGCTGTCAGCAACTGATGCAATAGAACCACTGCAGCTTATTGGGAAGTTCACCATGAGGAAGAGCAAGGAGGGGACCACCCACAGCTCCTTCTGTGCAAGTTATTGAGCTTCTCTTGCAGTCCTCAGGGGGAGGCCAGATCTGCACATCCCACTCTCATCAAACTGTGTGCTCTTCCACTGATTAACACCGTTGTGAAATGTGCTCTAATATCCTCTCAAAAAACTTCATTCTTAAATATCTCCATGGAATCATACAGGTGGTTTCTGCAACATATTTTGCAGGCATGGTCCCGTGGATCCATTGTGTCGTGTCTGTGAAAATGCACATATTTAAGGGGAATGTCTGAAACAGCTATTCAGAGTGCTTTTAGCCCTTGGACGAGTCCTGAAGGATTAATATCAGGCATGATTTTACAAGGCTAACAATGTTGTATTTTGCATTTCTTTTATATATCCCACAACAAAGTCTGTAACATGGATTGTTTTGTTATTGGGTCAAGAGAGAGAAAGGCTTCAGAAAAAACCTCCTGACAGCTTTAGATGATTATTGCAAAGGAAAGCTCTGCCAAGACCTGCAGAATTGTTTCCTATTTCACTCATTGTACCCTGCTTCTGGCCTCCTAGGTTCCCCTGGCATGAACATTGATATCCTATCCTGTGATCCCCTAGCCCTCCTTCCAAGTATTTGTTGTGTGCATATTTCTTTCCTCAAGTGACATTTTAGCTCATTTGATAAAATCTGATTGATAGGAGGAAGGTGGAGAACATATATTTGGCTCAAGCAGTTGCAAGACCAGACACTTACATACAGGAGATCAAGCTAGAGATCAAGCTTCTGAAATCTCATTTCTGTGATACTACAGCAAATTGTGTCAGGTGTGAAAGGAGCATAGAACAATATTGTAAGTATAAAGGAGATTGTATTAAAACCTAATTGTGTTCAAGGCCGTGACATACACAGTGCTCATACTCATTTTCTTCTGTATGTCTGCAATCATACAGGGATATAGTTATTCCAATTAGATGGTTAGACTAATAATAAGATTCAGCAGCTATTCCTGAGCCCTTGCTCCTAAAGGTCATGCTTTAAAATCTCTAAACTTCCCAACAGAAGTGACCCACTTGCCACAGGGCTGGAGGTTCCATTTACTAGGTAAACGGCCAAACAAGGAGTTAAGTATCAGTTTGAAAATACTGATGTGATGTGACTACTGCAAAGCCACAAAGAAAAGTGGTGCAAAGTTTGGAACAGCAAAGAGGGCACAGGGCTTCCATGCTAGACATGACTAGCTAGTTCCCTAGAGCAGACCTACCATTAAAACCCAGCTTTCCAAAAACACTTTCCACTGCTCTCCCTGAGACAGATACATGACATGCACTTACATAAAGTCAACTCCTTCTACACATCCAGTTTTCCAGACTGCAAAACAGAAAGCTTCTCTTTCCTCATAGAGAAAGAAGAGGGTACTCAATTTGTAAGTGCTCCTATCCTCCTTAATCTCACCTGCATGCTGCTGGCTCTGACCATAGGAACAGTGAGTTCTAGTTCAAACACATACCTAACAAAGGCAGTGGCTGTTTTCATCATTAAACAGCATTCATTTAAGTGCTGGCTTCTGTGGCACAAAAGTGACAAAAATCTTGAACTTCTGCTGGAAGGCAGCATGAATGACAACATGAAAGACAAAAATGAACGGAACAAGCTTTAATGCACCATTCTGCAAATAAGGGGAGGCACGAGAAAGCTTGCAATAGGATTCAGAAGATGCATTTTGGAGTTTATAATGAAACTTAGGATGAATGCCAGTGGCTAAATTCAGTAGAGAACTCCAGAAAGCAGATGCCAGGCTGCCTCTGTCATTTATGAGACATCTAAATACCACTATTGTGCAGGAATGCCACATGCAGTGCTTCCCACACAGCAGCCAGCTTATGGAGACTTAAGTGTCCAGACAGAGTGGGGACAAGGTGTCACACAGCCGCTCCAGTGGGATTTAGAAAGGAGAGAGATGCTGGTGAAGCCCTGGGTCACCCTGCTGTACACAGTACTCCAAGCACGCATCAGGAGTGCCACCCATGCCCATACCAGCAACTGGAGAGAGACAGGTATTGGCCATGGGCAAGTGGAAGCTCCCCAGTGAGGTTTTGGCAAATGTCAGCTAGAGGTCTCTGTAAGAGGGGTTAGATCAAGTGATCTAGGTTTCCAATTGACCATATGGAATAAACTATGCAAGAAAGTTCAGCTGCACAGACCTGAGACGTGTTTTGGCCCTTATTCCAGGAACAGCTTGTTTTATTTACCACAAGAGGCACAGATAATATGTTCACTGCAAAGCACAGCAGATTCGCTTGATTCCTCTCTGGAAAAGCAGGGGTGTTAATAGCTAGCACATTCATTCAAGGAGTAGGCGGCTTTTCCTTGCTCAGCCTGAGGGATCCCTGTTGCCTCTGTAAGTGCCTTGATGGGCAGACTTTGAATCAACTACACTGTTTTTTAACAGGAACTCTTCACTCATGTAACTTGGTAGTACTTAGTTTGTGAGTGTGATATCTTGCATCTCTGTAAACCCATCTAGTCATTCTTTTGCCTAGTTCTTTTATACCTTGGCTGGGGAGCTTTTTGCCTGTCAAATGTGAAAGGTAACTCTTAGTGCCAGTAAGAAATATCAGCACATATTTGTTCAGTGCCTACTACTGCAAAAGTGCCAAGTATTAGAAGTGAAGCACAAAGATGTGCAGGCTGAAGAGCTGACCCAGGGCCCAGGCTTGGAAGATTACTAGTTCTGTAGAAACTGAATATAGCCTTAAGCCATAATAGAAAACAAGTCCACTACAGACACATAAAAACCAGCACAAATAAATGGCAATACACACTTTTCAGAAAATTAAATGAAGCTTTCTCTATTTCAATATAAAGCAGTTCAGCCAGTTCCTCTTGTATGAATTACTGAATGCAAGATGCAAGAGGAAATTCCTTAGTTCAATCATTTTTTTTTCTTAGTCTCAACACATTTTAGCAGGAACTCAGTGTGAATGCCTTTACAAACACCTGTGAACACATTGTCATGATGCAGTGCACCAGTCCTTAGGGAAAAGTGGTGCACAATCATGAGGCTTCAGTACTACCTAAGCAATATCACACCTAAACAGTTTGTTTACCCAAAGTGCTGTCCAGCTCTGATATCCTGGGTGTTCCCACTCTGCTAATAGATGGCCATGCTGCAGGGGTAGATTACTATATTACATCCTGATTGCCATAACCCAGAGGTGGGGGCCATGTAGGCTGTCTGTACCCTCTGTACACTGAAACAGGGTGAAATCCAGATCAGTAAAAGTGACGGACATGAAATAATTTTTTTAAACAAAAAGACACAGACCAGGACACAATTGGCTTTCCGGCCTGCAACTGCATATTGCTGGTTCATATCCAGCCTCTTATCCACCACTGCCTCCAAGTCCTTCTTGGCAGGGCTGCTCTCAATACCTTTATTCCCCAGCCTGCATTGATACCAAGGATTGCCCTGACCAGGTGCAGCACCTTGCACTTGGTCTTCATGAGATTCCCAATAGGCCCAATTCTAGAGCTTGTCCAGGTCCCTCTGGATCACATCCCATCCTTCAGGACAGCATCACTCACCTTGGTGTCATCTGCAAACTTGCTGAGGGTGCACTTGATTCCATTGTCTGTGTCATTGATGAAGGCACTAAACAGTACTGGTCCCAGTACAAACACCCAAGGGACACCACTTGTCACTGATGTCCATCAGGACATTAAGGAATTGACCACCACCTTCTGAATGATACTGTGATCTGTTCCTCATCCACTGAACAGTCCACCCATCAAATCAATCTCTCTCCGATTTAGAACAAAGTATGTTGTGGGGGGCTGTGTCAAACACCTTAGAGAAGTCCAGATAGATGACATAGGTAGCCCTTCCCTTGTCGACTGATGTAGTCAATTTATCATAGAAGGTCATTAGTTTAGTCAGGCAGGACTTACCCTTGGTGAAGCCATGCTGGCTGTCTCCAATCACCTCCCTGTCCTCCCCGTACCTTAAGCATAGCTTCTAGGAGGATCTGTTCCATGATTTTCTCAGGCACAGAGGTGAGGCTGACAGGTCAGTCATTCCTAGGGTCCTTCTTTCTGCCCTTTGTGAAAATGGGTGCAATGTTTCCTTTTTTCCAAACACCAGGAACTTCACTTTACTGATGTGGCTTTTGAAATACCACAGAGATATTTTTCCAGTTAATACACATTTACATTTAGAGTGTGAAACTACATGATGGCAATTGCTTATGGAAATCAGGGGAGCATTTAAATGCAGAGTCATCTAAGTACGGTCTTTTAAATTTGAATGTCTTGTTATGCATCAGAAAGTTAACTACTTTTTTCCACAATCCTTGTTTCACTTTTAAGAAAGGGAATAAATTACAATTAGCACACATCCTTAACACCTGAGCTATACTGCTTACTCTTTCTTAACAGGCTGATCCTTCAGAACACTGTGGCTCTTGTTCAGGCTGCCGTGTCAGTGCGAAGGTTACCACTGCCTTATTCACAGTGACATCTATCGGCAAAAACAATCTGCAAAGTGCCTCTTCCTATTAGAAGGTTGTTGGGATTTTTTTCAGTGTTTGTTCTCCTATCTTTGGCATTTTTCCTTATTTTCCTCACATCTCATCACGCAGTTGTTCACAGTCATTTTGACATCTTAGATTACTCAATATAGCTTTGTGGGTTATCATCTTTTCAAACCCAGTATTCCTGTTCTCAAGCAATCATCCATCTATTTCCAGAATATATGTCAAAACAGGGAAAGATTTTATATCATCAGCACAATTTGCCAGTGCATGTAAGAGTTCTGGCCATCTCCAGTATCCAGAAGGCAACATCATTTCAACATCACATAGTTACCATTCCCACATACCAACCTCTTGAATGGAGCTATCACTGACACCATCCACACACCAAAGCAAAAGCCTCTCTGGGCACAGGACTTTGTCTGCAGACTCCAGAAGGCTGGTGTAGTCCAGTGTCAGTTCAGTTCCACAGAACTCAACAGCATCTGCTGTGGTCTAGAATCATCCTTCAGCTCTTCTTGTATATTCTACAGTATATGTGATTATACGTACACATATATAACATGCAGCATGTCCTGTGTCTATGATAAACATATCTACAGAAAGAATATTATATATATAGTTTAGTATAGTTGCTAAAGATTTTAAAAACAATATGTAGGAACATTAGTTACATTAACATCATGAGACTGTGAGTACAGAAGAGAATATTTTAAGGATTTTCTCAGGATAACTGTAGAAAATACTACACACCATGTGACAACTACTCAAATAATACTTATTAGTAAATAACGTTTTGCTTTTACTCTGCCATGTGTAGCTATTGCTATTTATCAGGCAATTCAAAACTGATTCAAACAGGTTTGCTGCAACAGAGATTGGTGAAGTGCTTTGCTCTAGGCTTTGCTGCTGGTTTTGTTCTTCTCATGAAGGTCCCTTGAACTAGTCAGGAAGATGAGCTAAACTGCTTTGAGAGATTCAAGGTTTCTTTGGGGCATTCTGCCAACAGGCTGGGAGTTATGTGGGTAATCTCTGCAGATATTTTTAATAGACTTCAAAATCAACACATTGTTGAATAGCATGGTACCATGACTTCTCTTTGTTACAACAGTAAGATATTGCCCATATTTGTAACTGGACTTGCAATGAAATAGGTAACAGATACTATTCAAATCTTCAGTTTTTGAATTGCCTCTGCCATCTTCAGCTCTGGGGACACAGCATTCTTTCATTCATACTTAGGTACCTATGCTTTCTACATACACGTGACAATTTTAAAACAATTTGGGAATGTAAGTTTGGATGCTGAGATTTTTAGTGATTTCCAGGTACATGGTTTATTCATGAAATCCTAAATTACAAATGAAATTGAAGTTTAAAAAGGACAGAAGGAAAACAGAAATCAAGAACAAATGCTCTCAAAAACACAATAATGACAGGGTTAATTTTTTTCCTCAAAATCACCCAAGCGTTGTTAAAAAAAAAATAAAAAAATATCAAGACCACATTTCTGTCGGGTGTTTATACAACTGTAGAAAAGAATTCAAAGAAAAATGTTGACATTTAAAAGCTGATGCTTTATTCAAAATATTTTCAAACCAGAGACAGAAAAAATAAATTGAGATCTTTGCAAAAATATATATTTTATCTACCTGTTGCGTGTATCCTGTACGATTTACAACTGAACAATGAAACTGCCAGGAGTATCTAAAAATTATTCAGATTTATCTACCCAAGTATGTGAGTGAAATTTGACAAAATAGAAATGGACACAGGAATTGACCATGCAGCACATCAGTACTGTTAAGCAGACGCAGAGCATCTTTGTTTTCACATGACAATTCAGTACTGTCCTGTCAGAGATATTCCCTGTCCTCAAATTCTCTTCCAGAGAAGAGACAGATCACACCTGCAAATGTTTCACCACAGTGAAAACTAGTATTTGGCATGAATGATGGACAGGTTGACACAAATGAAAAGAAAACATGACTTTAGGAATATTTTCGTTTGAGTGTTTCAGCATTCTCTCCTGTCTCACAAAGACAGCAGACACACAGAAAAGGCCATCTGTATAAACGGTATAGAAATAACAGTATTGAAGAGCTTAATTCACAGATGAAACCTCTATTAGGCTAGATCTGTACAAACAAATAATAGCAAGACTTGATATGAAAACCAAGCAGGCTATCTATATGTGCAGAATACTGGTGGAAGTCCAACACTACAGTATTGTTGTAGGATGTCTTGTAACTTAAGGTTTTTACCCTAAGCTCTAAAGAGATATCAGTGAAGAAAACTCAAAAGAAAAAAGAGCAAAGGCAAGCAATTGTAATTAAAAAATGAAACAAACTCTTTATTTCACATCTATAGCTAGAAAGCAAGATCAGATTGTGGGGGGTGAACAAAAAAATGTAACAGGTCAGAAGTTAGATTTAGTCTATCAAGCAGCAAAGTGATAAGGGAGATTGTCACCATGCTTTCTTAACCTAGTTAATAATAAAGGAAAGAACCCATATCTGTAGAGCAAGATCCCTCTGGCATTTGTAGCTTCATGTTAAGGTACCTTAAGGTACTACAAATATTTCAATTATTTGCAGTTTTTAACAATTGAAGGCTAGGCCATATTTATCTCTAGCAATCTGCTCCTTGTCTATTTGAAGCTACAAGAATCTAAATCCAAAATCTCCTTTCCATTAAGTTTATAAAAACTGTATAACATATATAGTTCTTTCAGGTTATTTTATTAATATGTCATAGTCCATCTTTTTTTTTTTTCTGTGAAGCTATTTTGAAACTGATTAATTTTTTTTTTTTACCTCAGATTGATTCTTTGAATTCTTTTAGGTCGTGGTTGATGTCTGGAAGGCCACCAAAGTCCTGTTGCTGAAGCAACAGAGACAAATCCCTAAAGCAGCAGAGAAAGCATAGGTACATAGCAAGAGGGTTTATGGCAGCAAACAGGTGCCTGCCATATCTTCAGCCCACTGCACTCCAGAAGGAAAGACAGGTTTTTTCTTTGACATAAAGAAAATTTCCAGCTGATGTTAAACACATGCAACATTAAAAATGTCACAAATATGACTGGCAAAGGCTATGAGCACAGCAGAGCACACTCTTTCCCTCCTGTGCCAAAAACAGTAGAGCTGACCCCAGGGCTCTACTGTGCTTTATTTAATCCTGAGAGTAAGTTTATGGGTGATCAACCATCCAGAAGTACAGACTTTGTGATAGCCACTATTTTCAACAAATACAGTCTATGTTTTTTGGTCCCTGAGCATTTAATTCTTCATAGTATAAAGGCTCCAATTGTGTCAGAGGGTTAAGAGTTATCAAAGACACCTGCAGCTGTGTGGTGTGGTGAGGACATGTTTCAGCCTTGTTTGCTGTTGAGTCATCTTAGTACAACATGGGGTTCATACTTGAGATTTAATTCTCCATGAGCACATCAAGTAGTCTGATTGAGATTCAGTGCCCCTTGGACATAGAAGAAATTAGTGACTGAGGGTGCAAACAAGTACTCAGACCTGAGTCTTCTCTGTAAAACTTTAAGCTCTTCAATAGAAAATACAAGACACATTCATAAAATCAATTTTTTATTTTGATAAAATCCTTATAAATATCAAAGCACTGGATCGACTCTATTGTTTTCAATATGCAAGAAACATGTAAAACTTTGCTTTACGAGATGAAGCAGTAGCCTTATAGCTTTCTCTTTTGAGGCAAACAAACTGTATCCTTGCTGCAATTTGTAAACATTTTGTTCACCTTCTGAAGCTACTTAGGTGACAGGGAAACATATCAACTCCAAGACTAAGTCTAAAAAAAACGTTTGAAAACACACAACACACTCTCTCACTTTCTCCATGCACACTTTTCTGACATGCCCGTTCAGAAAAACTATCCTGAGGTCTTTGGTTAATACTTGTACCTGCTCCTGCTGCTAAAAGCCTTTTATTTCTCTAATGGTCTCTTTCCTTCAGAAAACATTCAAAAGGCATTGTGAGGCCTTGCAGCATATAATAGTTATATTCTGGGGAGAATGAAACAAACAAGCCTACCTATCTTAAACTAAACTAAATTACGCACATGTCTATGTCTAATTTATTGTTGTGAGACAGCATCCGAAGTCAGTCCTGATTGTGATTTTCATCGTTTTTGTCCATCTAAAATTGAAAGACCCACTGAGGGAAAAGGCAGAGTCTGTAAAATCTTCAAAGAAATGAATTCATGGAAAATGAGTTGGTCAGAAGTACTATAGAGATTGATAGTAGTTGCTGCCCATGAAGCCTCTAGCTGCCTCTTCCATGTATCACTGGATTTCACAATGTTGTTCTCACAGTTTGTTTGAGAGTAAACACAATTCTATCTCAAGCTACATCCTATGGCAAGTTCATCAAAAATAATAAAAATAAATTTGGCGTAAAACAAGCAATTATATTCAGATAACAAAAGCTCCTGAGAGAAACACAGGCTCAAGTCAATTCATAAAGACAGACATTTCAATATATTGTATTTTTATTAGATATTGACTTGTTTCCAATTTCCTTGGCTTGCTCTGAATGTTCTCTTTGGTCTTGGAATATAAGTGCAACAACTGAAGTTCAGCTATGACAGCAGAACATCAGCCAGTGCCTCAAGACACTACATACCTGAGTAGTGCTGTGCTCTGGTGCATGGTGTGAGGTGTGCACCATGTGGTTCACACTGAAGTGTCCAATGTGTCTAATATGAAACAGTCTGGAGCAACAGCTACCTCTGCCTCTTGATTTTTAAGTGGTAAAAGTCTAATGCTACACGAATATAGTGTTATAGTCCCTTATTATTCACCAAATGCAATGGACTGGATTTAGGCACAAACAGTTCCCTCTATGCCCTTCCACCTTGCAGTTTTCAGGTTTCAGGACAATTTCATCAATACAAGCTGTGAAATTCAGGAATATCTAATCCAGCTAGCATGATAATGCCAAAATCCTTACTATTTGCCCTTAAAAAAAACATCAATCAGCACATGAGTCCTGCTATGAAGCAGCCAGAATAACAGGATCATGTAAGTATCTGTTTACTTAAGTGCTGTTAGGCATTACTGCTTTTTGTACAAAAGTGAAATGATATCATCCTTGAAATATTTTTTTCCTTGAGAATTACATTGTGAAGTCTTATATAGAAGTTAATGTTATGTTAGAGACCAGAAGATTAAACTCAGAACATCCTATACGACCAATAATACCAGGGTTCCTGTTCAGTAATTTTGTAGCAAATTCTGGGCAACTCCTTCACCACATCTGACCCTTAGGATCAACAGTGACCTCTGTGCTCCCAAACCAGTGCACTCAAACACAGTCAGACCTGTTAACATCAATGAACCTGCAACAGCTCAGGATATACTTGTCTGTGGGAAGTGACTGCATGATAACCAGGAATAAAACAACACCTATTTGTTACAACAACTCATGAAAAAAAAAATAAAATCACAAAGTATATTAACTATTAAAACGAATTAAGCCTTTGGTTTCAGAGGAAGACTACTCTGTTTTTCCTCCTTCAATTCCTTCTGACTTCTCGTCCTCTCAGGGGCTGGGGGGGCCGGTAGTTTCTCAGCAAGCAGCAGGCAACCTCATCCTCAGCAGTGCTCAGGAGGCTGCGGAATTTGGCCAGCTGTAACCAAAAGAGACATAAGGTTCAGCAGAAAACCCTCACATTGATACTAATGAAAAAGCATGTAGTAAATATTAAAGATAATTGTCACTTTTTTCCACTCAGGAGAACAGAACTGCATTTTATTAAGGCATGTGGGGAATAGCAATTTCACCATTTCTGTCCTTGCAAATGAAAAAGGATGACTACTGAGAAACTCTCCTAAAATACCTGTCAGCATGAAACTGTGCATAGAGATTAGTTGCTTCCTCTATTCACACTTTTCTTCTATAACCTGATCTAAATCAGGAGGGTTTATAATTTTCAGTTGGATTTCATAGTTTGGATATTCTGGAATATTTTTTGCCAAAAATTAGATTATGTTTCTTATCATACACACATTCTGTATATTTTCTTGCTCAAAGAGTACATGCACAATTAACCTGGAATTGTAGGTGTGGTTCTATAGAATGCTTCTGTAATTAGCACTTACTAAAATCAGAAGAGATTCCAAATTCTTCCCATGTGAAGACACAGGACAAGCAGCTACTCATACCTCAGCATATGCTGATCTCAGCAGAACCCCTAGCAGAGCTCCATGTCACAACCTCAGGAAATTCAAGTCTGATTTCTGACTTAAGGTTAGTCTTTTGTTTAATTTCTAGTATTTCCAATATTTACTATTTCCATAGATCACCTTACTTGCCTTCTAGGTTACCAAAGGTAGGACAGCACAACATTCCATTATAATAGAGCATTTAGTTGTACAGCACATTGCATCTTAGTTGCATTAAGAGCAAAAAAGTTAATGCTATCTTGCTTTACCACATTCTAAAGCTAATATTTGTAATTCAAGCTCCCTGTATGTTTCTAAAAATTCAAAGGCTATTTTTAATTTCTTTCAACCTGAAAACTGCAACAAAATGTTAGCAGTAAACTCTAAAGCCCAAAATACAAACTTGAGGAATAAAATTAAATGGCAGAACAGTATCAGTCATGGATGGCACTGACTGATCAATCAGAATGGTGGACATCACTGGAAACAAACACTTTTAGCGACTTGCATCTTTATGTTTATAAGAATATAGCATGTTTCTACTTAAATACATAAGATACAGCTAAAGTCTATGAGGAATGACTAGTGAAGAGTCACTGTACTTGACAGTTTCCCACACCATGTCCTCTGAATCTGTCACATGTGGCTGCTTATATACAGCGTTTCGCATTTTAGAATGCATTAGAGATTTGCCCAAATAAGAAACTTTTAACCTGAACAATGGCTTCTCTTTAGAAAGCTGATCCCTTAACAAAAATTTTCCATCCTAGATTCGTACGCATTGCAGTGAGTCTTACAAAACCAGACTGAGGGGAGTGGGGAAGAGATAGAGACGAGAAAAGTGCACACATTGAGCAAATAAACTACTTCAAATACATTCCAAACAGAATCTGAGGTCTCCTGACTAACCAGCATCCCATTCAGGGAACTGTCTCAACATTTTGCACAAAGACTGAAGTCACCACTCCTGCTGAGTCGTCAGAAAAACTCCCTACACCCAAGAGGATCAGCCCGCTGGGTGTCACTGTTGCAGCGCTAAGATACTTAGAAAGCTTAATTGAACAAGGCTCTTTTATGTAGTATCAGTTTTTAAAACAGCCTAACATAGACCCCAATTTATTAAAATTGTATTCTCTTTTCACAATTCCAGTAAATTCATCAAGTTTTACATATCTGGAATGCAAGAAGAAATTTATCTGCCAGATAAAAATGCCAGAGAAGAGGTTTGAGAGGGATATGCAAATAATCAAATCAAATGGAATTCCAGAATTCCTGAGTCATCAGAACCCTTTTTTCCTATAAGCGCCTTGTGGGTTATTTTTTTAGTATTGACTTTTACACAAAACAGATTCTTTTTAAAATTAATAATAAATAGCTGTTACAGCAAGAAAGGCAACAAGAAATCAGAACAAATTTGATATACAAATTTTGCCTTTTGAAAATCTGGTATGATCTGCAATAACATATTTTTGGGTGTCATTTACAATTTCCAGTCTTAAAAAAGAAACATTTCTACAGCAGTGAAAAATCAAACGTACCTGTTCAGAACAAACACTTATGGGCTCTCTCAGAACAATCCAGATGACACTCTCAAGAAGAGGTGGAACAGTAAGAGAGCCAAAGTAAGTCCAGTAGTCCAGGGACTTGGGAAGCAGACAGCTAGGATCAAAGTTTGTGAACAATGCTTTTCTACCCTGGACAGAAAAAGGGAAAAAAGCTCTATTTTATTCTAGGTTAAGTACATTAAGAATTTTATTTCAAAGTAAAACACAAACAAACCAAACCAAAACAACAACAACAACAAAAACAAACAAACAAACAAAAACCTGTAGGAAAATGTTATTTATAAGCAAGAGGCCAAAGTAAATCATGTCAAAGGAGATAGAGCTTATTCCACTACCAGGTGGGCTGGAAGCATCCTGGATGATAACAGGAGGTCCTCATCAATGCCTTTCTGATGAGGTTTTCCCTCTGCAACAGCTTTGCTGCTGCTATCCTTGCTGCTGGCAGGACACCATCAAGGGTGTCATTTTAGCATAGGCTCCCCTGAGTTACAAATGACCATGAGATGGAAGTTGAGCGGAGAGGAGAGATGATGTTAGCCTTTCAATGCAGTCTCCATGGGGCTGGCAGAGTAACTTGTTACTGCCACTTGCTCATCTCCCCATTCGCCCCTCCCAGGTCCAGATGTTACTAATGCTTCTCCCTGTTTCAGCTACTGTACAAAACATCATGTTTACAGTCAGGCTGATTTATCTCACACAACAGTAGGTTATTTCTCATTCTGTACCTCAGCAAAACAGGGGAGGAAATCTTTCCCTTATCTCTTTTACAGCTTTCCATAAAGCATGTTCTTCCCCTGTTACTATTCTCATAGCAACACATTTGTCAGAGACTGGGTTCTGTGAGGAATTAGTCTTTTCCTTAGATCTTTTACTGCATAAAAATTACTTTTTGTCTACTTAGTTTTCAATGTAACAAGAATGCTCCTAGACTGTCTCAAATCAGATATGGATAGCTATGATACTAGGGATTAGGGAACAAGACGAAAGGAGTAGCAGTCATGTTTCAAAAAATAAAAAAAACCAAAACATCAAAACAACAAAACCAACTATCAATAGTAATATTTTTTTAGAAGCACTCATTCACCTTGATTCTGATGGTGTCCAAGCGGTCAGTAATCTTCTTCAGTTGAGGGTTGCATTCACCAATCTATTAATACCAGAGAAAAAAGAAACACTGGAGCTCCAGGGAAAATAACAAAAATAAATAATCAAAAAGCAAATGCATAATGAAACTGTTTTATATAACTATACTTAAATGACTGTGAGATCTGACTGATTTTGTGAGTGTAAGCCTGTGACTAGCTTGTCCTTAGAAAGAGTATTGGTCATAAAGGTAATACATTCCCTTGCTGATAGTGATTATTCTGGCTACTCCTAGTAACTATTTCAGCTACAAATGAACCGCAAACTTTTCACTACAGCTGAACGGAAACCATTATTTTTCATGTTTTAATATGCAGAATATTGAAAGTGGCAGGCTTACATCTAAAATTTAAATTGCTTAAAATATCAAAAACTGTGTTCTTATCCCAAGCAGAATTTGTCTGCTAAGAACTCCAGTGACACTTTCCCTTAAGCACTATAATGCAAACTGGAAAGACCGAATTACTGAAGCAGTTCTTTGCAACTGCTGCATGGAATGGCTCCCTGACTGTGCCAGCACCAGCACTAGCTGTGCTCAGGAAGTTGTGGTAGCCACAAGAAATGAGAGATTTGACCAAAGGCCTATCCTTTGCCAGGTATTATGTGAATCCTCCATCTGCTTCTTCATACAGAAGTTAATGAAGCTCTTGCACAAGTTTGATTTCATCTTAGAAGAGGTACAGAAGGCAAAAAGATAGATAAGAATTACAAGGAAATTCTCTAGTTTCTGGTTTTTTTCTATTATTATTATTATTATTACTTTCTAGAAGAAACTACCAGCTCAGAAACAAACCATGAAAGAAACATTTGAATCAAATCAGACTGTGCCCATAAAGAAACCTGTTAGTCAAGTACAGGTTATTCAGATACGTATAGGGGAAGCTGAATTAAGTTTCACATCTTATGTTGTACTAAAGTGCAAACTAGGCAAACAGAAGTCTCACTGTCTTGAAAAATCTATTTTACTCTTCAAGGAAGCACAGCCTTCCATATTGGCAGTTAAACACTATGAAGGAAAAAAGTATCTTTTTAGCAATAACTACAGCAACTATCACCATTATCTCTTTGGACTTAAAATGCAGATTTATTAGGAGGGATTAAGCATTCTTTTCTTGCCTTCAGAAATACAGCCATGACTGCTAATCCATCTGACTGACGAGCTGCCTCAACAAAACTGGAATACTTCTCTGCGTTCCAATGGACCACATGAAGCTGAAAAGCAAAAGGCACAGACAGCATCAACTCTCGCTGAACTCAAGTAGTGGCAAATGAGTGCTACAACTTTCTGGGTTTGACACTCTACTTCACTCTTTCATATGAACAGCCATTCAGTGCAGATATTTCATAAAATCAGTAAATACATAGTTCCCACAAATGGCAAAAGCATTTCTAGTGGCTGGGATTATTCAAAGTTTAGCAGGAATCAGCACAACACAGTGCCTGGCAAACTGCTGTTGGGCCCCCAGATTTTGAATTGAGAAGACAAGAAAGCCAATGGTTATATAACTAAAGGTTTTAAATCCATATTTAGTACAGCTGATTTTAAAAAGTGATTGAAATTCATGAGGATGTCAGTATTTTACTCCTCTTTTTCTTTAATCAAGCTTTCAGCAATGTTAATCGGCCAAATAAATAGCTAGAAAACAGGCAAAGGCACACACATTAAACTTGCACTGACCCCGTTTCCCTTGTTTAGTTCAAGCTAAAACTCAACATTTCATTTTTGATACTTTCCAAATGTTATTTTCTATGACTACCAGTAGTTAGGCCCTTACAAGCAGCTTGGCTATCTTGGGTTTCAACATTTGCATTTCCAATATGCATTATTCTGGAATTCTCCTGCTGTACTTGCTTAAGCAGCTTAAAAGACACCACCCAGCCAGGTGGAAAAAGGAAAAGCCTGTGATCTCTACTCCCATGCCACCTAAGTCCCTCCCGCTCAACTAGGTTTCCTAATTCCTGACCACACTTCATGGTGGGAGGCCCTGGTTCCTGGGAAGTGCCAGGGTGTCCCAGCCTTGAGCAACAGTCCAACTGCCAAACTGGAGAGAGCACAAACACTCACACAGCACTAAAGTCTAAGCACTTCACAAACATTAATTACTTTCACAAATCCTCAATGGATTAGTAAATCTTATTACCCATAGTTTTTAGATAGAGAGGCTCAGAAGCAGGGCATGGGATTGGCTTTTCTAAAATTGGTGGCCATCTTTTCAGACATTGAACTTTAGGAATGATGAAAAGCAACTTCATTGAATGACTTAAACCGGGTTGAACCCCTGGGAAAAAAAAACACCTCCCTTTTGGAATACAGGACTTAAAAGACTTCTAAAATAAGAGCAATTTCGGAAAGCTGGAACTTGCTTTAAATGTTTTCTATGGGAAGCAACATAGTTACATGGTTGAAATAGAGATCTAGGAACATGAAGATTTTTAAATCTCAATCTTCTCTGAGTTTCAATTTTTCATATCTCTTATTTGGTCTTACTTGATGCTAATGTTTGTCAAGCACTTGGGTTCTAAATTGCTGAAACATGACTTCCAGCAAGTAAGGAATCCCACTGCAGTCAATAATAATACATGTATGGCCACGATAACACACATGCTGGCTCACAGCTTCAGAAATCCTTGAAGGAAAGTTGCTAGAGATATTACAAATTAAACTACAAAGAAAATATAGTCCACTACACCTTTCTCAAGTGCATTAGTATCCTGGAGCTCATAGTGTCTGCACTGCTCACTATTATAAGCTCAAAGAAGCAACACTAAACAACTTTTAAACAATTACCTTTTTACATACACAAAAAGGAAACAGATACTCTCAGTCAGAATTTACTTTTATTGTGGATTTGAAAAAAAAAACAAAAACAAAAAAAGGAAAAAAAAGGGAAAAAAGCCAACAAAGAACAAAAAGGAAAATTCCCACAACTACTAAAAGCCCACTCCCACTCCCGCATAGCTTTGCCCCCAAAAAACCCAAGCCAACCCTCCCGAAAAAAATAAAACCCCCAAACAAACAGAGTTGTGAAACGCTTTTGGGTACAGACCCATTTTCAATGTCTTGTGACTTCTGTTTAAGGAATATATCCCGTCTTACCACCGCTCTGTCACTGCAGCTTGTGAAGAGACCTTGATCAGACCATATGTTGCCACAAAGAATGGAGCTGTGGATCACTTCTGCTTCCTGGTGGGCTTAGAGGCCAAACCTTGCAGTCTTCTTTACCTGTACACTAATTCTTTCTCCAACTCAAGATGCTTTTTCTTGAAATCTTGCACATCTTCCTTACGAAGGTGAGCATTGAAATAATTTTCATGTCTCCTTCTGAGGTATTTTCCTTTGTGTGAACAATGCTCAGAAGCCTTGATCCCAATTCTGGGTTTCTTATCCCAAAGCCAAAGTGACATCTAGAGAGCTTCTTGTGGAGGGTTACCCAACCAACAGGTAACAGAAAAGTTTTTAGATTGGCTAGAAATTCAGAGACATTTTCTCCTTCCGTTTGGTTTCTTAGATGGGAAACATACATATTTTTTCTCAGCTAGAAATTTGGGGTTGGTACTTAATGGTTTTAAAGCACCTCTATTAATTCTTTATATTCCATCTCACCTGGTTCCTGTGGAAAACATAAGCCTTTAAACACTGCAAATGTCACTTTACCCCATTAGTGTTAGAAAACTGATCTTTTTTTCCTGACTACTATCTCTTACAGAATTTCCAGCAAAATCTGCACACCACTGTGTATACATGGCATTTTTTTCTTCTGTAGTATTATGACTTTTATTTGTCCATTAGCATTTATTTTTACACTTTTTACTTCTTTTTAACCCCAGAAAACTCTTTCATTCTCTGAATTATGTTGTTAAAAATCTCAGTCTCATCAAAATACTCCGTGTTACTTCCATTTGCAAAGAGGAATTGCATACCGAATACTTTTTCCTGCAGATTACTCAAATGCTCCAAAGGAGACAAAGCAGGAGCAAAAGCTCCATGCCAGAGTGGATGGTACTTGTCTCCCTGTGGCACACCACCTCCACTGAAAGAGAGCACCCCACAGAGCACAGGCACCTCACAGATAATAAAGTGAGGTTCTTAAAGTCATAACCATTACATTGCTTTGCACCACAAAATGCAACACTCTAAGTCTGGCATAAACTTTACACAGCGCAGGCCCCAAATCAAATAATTCTGTAGTTTGTTACTGAAGCTGACTTTGAAAATGTTCTCCAAGGAAGAGACAGTGAAAGACAAAATTTAAAATAACTCTTGAACATTAAATCTTGCTCTTATCAAGCTCTTGTCTTCTGTACTCCTTTTTAATCCTCTCCAAAGTTTTCAAAAAGGTTCTCCTTTGAGAAAGGACCAAACATGCAACACTTCAGGAAGACTGCTTTTGATAAAATGTGGGGAAGATGAAAAGTGTGAAAGGAGGGGCAACATTATTCTTACAATGGAAAAACTAGTCGCAAGCTTAAAGGTACAAATGACTCCATGGAAAGCCTTACCTCTGCCGCATACTTCATCCCATCCACCGCGTGCTCAGAGCCGGCTTCATCACTGGACCCCCAGTGGAAGTGAATCTGGCGCAGCCTGTAGGTCCCGCTGAGTGGCCCCCCAGTCAGCACTGGAAACCCAAGCAGAGGAAAAGTCTTCACTGCAGGAACGGGAGCCTCTACCCACATTGTCTAACCTCACACCAGAATTCAGTCTTCGGACAGTCCTGTGCTCCTTCTCAAAAGCTGTCTCAGATGGCTTTCCATTCCTTGGAAGTACTATAGAAACACTCAATTGTCCAGGATATGACTATCAAAATTGCATTTATGTGTAGATTAGCAGGTTATGGCCCACTAAAGGGTATGTTGTTATCTCCAGGTTTGTCTTGAATGTGAATCACATTCAGAAAGGTTCCTCATTCTCTGCAAAACAAATCGTTCTGCTTTCCCAGCTCTGTATCTCCTCTGTGGGTTTGGGAATCAGTCTGGGATAGTTTACTGGCTCATTATAGAAATTTTTAGGGGAAATGAGGGACCTTTAACCAGACAGTTTTTAAATTAAGAGCAGTAGGGAGGGCAATAGGAATTTTTTCTCTCTTCTAGGTTTAGTCCAAAGCCTAAACTTTGTTAGGAACAAAATACACCAAATAAAGATGAAAGAAGAATGTTTAAGTTGCCTATCTGCTAACACAAGTAGCCTGGCTAATGAAAAGGAGCTGGGACTGTATGGGGAAGAATATTCAACTTCCTTACAGCTTCAACTAAAAAACACGCTTTCACACAGCCTAGAAACTTAGTGAACAGAGGGGATGGGAAAAGTGGCACTGCTAAAACAAATTCCTTCTTTCAAGGACTGATAACTTGGAGCTAAATGATCCTAGAAATATGTAAAGGGCAGTGTTCTAACTGGCTGTAGAAATGCATCAACGTAAAATACTTCTGCTGAAAAAATGTAGAAAATGGGCTGATGATGTATTTGTGCCTCATCACGCAGTGATGGTAAAACCCTTTCATTCCAATAGTAATTAAGGAAGAGGTTAGTCAGAAGCTTTTCAGGCAAATATCAGTATCTCAAATTTTGAAAAATGTTTGAAGAAGATCAATAGACCAATTTCAAAGAATGGAGCTAATATGGTAACAAAGAGCATAAACAGACTTACAAAAACAGTTATAGATTTGAGAACCCAGTTCCAACGTTGGCCAAAGTGAAGAAATAGTTCATAGAGAAGTCATTTAATAATATATTAAAAGATGGCAATGTATTTAGTACCAATTAATTTGATTTTTTTTTTCATGAAACCAACACATGGCAGAAGTGCTTACTTCACAGTGGAGCCCCAGAAGCCAAATTTGGGCCCTAGAAAATTCAGTATTTTTTGAGCAATGACCTGAAAGAAAACAAAAACATTACTGATAAAATGTGTCAGTGACAAATATTGGGGAAAATAGTGAATTATTCAGTTTATGGATGTGGCCTGAAGAATCTAGTCCACACACAGAAGAAATGGAGTATCCTGAAAGAGGCTGGGGATTACATCTGTGAATTATCTGATCAACATCTGTCAGTGCTTTGCCATGACATGAACTGTATTCTTGAAGATACGGCCTGAGGAAAGCAGTAAGAGAAGGATCACATTACCACTGCTTTGGTGCCATGGTAAGCCTACAGAAATACTTTGTTCAGGCTCTGTCACTCCATGGATGGAGTTGAGAGAGTGGAAGAGGTCCTTGGTGTATTCACATTCACTGCCTTTTTTTTTTTTAAAGAAAAGGTGTTTAAAGGCTTAGCTGATATAACTCACATGAGGAATAAATTGTGACTTTGATTTTTTAAATGTGAGAGTAATTAACAATTAGAACAACTTACCAAAGGCTGTGGTAGGTTCATCATCGCTGGAAAATTTGAAATCAAGACTGTATATTTTTCTAAGAGATGTGCTTTAGTTCACCAGTGCCTACTAGACTTGAAGCAGAGGTTAATTCTGGGAAGTTCCATGGCATCTGACACACACGAGGTCAGACCGATCACTGATGGTCAGCCGGTGGCTTTCAGGCAACATCCAATGTTGCTTGTATTGACAGAAAATTTAAAACTAAGACTGTCCAGGAAACCAAAGCACGATGGTGTCTCCATCTATTTCTCTCCCTGTTGACACTATAAGCTAATAAATCCTCAGGACTAAAGGATAGGGTGATCAAAAATTAATTCCCCTCTGGCCCTGTGAAAGCATGTGGGCTTGGATACTCAGCTAAGCCTCACACAGGCACAAGATGATTTATTGCTTGAAGATTCTGCGCTCCTACAGTTTCAAGGGGAGGCATGCTGGCTTGCCCAACATCTAAGAGAAGGTTTTAAAGATGAAGGCATTAACATGACAAAGACTATGCTAAACCAGAGAACTTCTAAATAAGAGCTATTGCTTGCAAAAAGGGAAGCTACATATATCCTGATAAAGACTGAGACCATCACACTTTTCAGAGAAGAAAAGGGATCACTTGGGATATATTTCACTTGTTCTCTATTGGTTCTTTCATGACACAAGAAGTCCAAGGACAGGTTGTAAAAAGGGGAAAAATATATAACCAAACCTCCAGCTAAATTCAGATAAGAGATTTGAGCGATTCAGTTGGAATGAACCTGTAATGAGACAGAAAGGGTTCATCTGCAGTGAGAGAGAGAGAGAGAGCAGCATTTGAAAAATTGTACACAACACTGTTCAAACAGGGTGGCTGGCACTACCCAGGTGGCTGGGGTGGATCAAATCACCCCTGGAATACGGAATCCCAGCACTTCCGCAGAAACACAGTCTTGAACTTGTGTTCAAATATATTCCCACATTGTATCATGCTGAAAGACAGGGAAAAAAAGAATTTCTAATCTGGAGGAGCAAAGTCTTATTGTTCATGAGGAGTTCATACCCAGTAGTGGGAGGTACTCAGGTTCTATGCACTCTGTTTAGGAAATGATGGAGGAAGACACAGTGCAACAGGAAAGGAACAAACCTGATTTGTTGATGGTGTCATCGAACTCCACACTGGTGGAGTGCCCATTGTTAAGGATGATTTTAGCAGAAGCTGGATCGTAATTGGGATTTAGAGGACGGAGGGAGGGATCATACTTGGTTTCCTCAGTTTTGATGTCGATGGGTGACTGACGGTCTCCATTAGCAACAGGAAAAACCTCCTTCCAGTGGGCAGGCCCTGCAACGCATTGGAGGAAAAGTCTAAAGTGATGACAGCGCCCTTCTTATGAATGAAGACTCTGTTTGAATTGTTCTCATTTGCATCTTTTAAACTCAAAAAAGGATGCATCAGGAAAACACAGATCAAAATACTCAGCTACTTTTGCTGCATCACATTGCAACAGCTCTCAGGACCTCTTCATATACCTTTGAACAAGGCCACATGAAGTATGTAGGTACTTAATTATTCAGTTTAGACTCAACAATGCACTAGACATATACAATAAATGCTCATTCAAATTAAGCATCCTGCATCCAACAGGCACTATGCCCAAATAAATTTTTTTGCCTATTTTTTTTTAAATTATTTTTGCCATTTTTGCCTCTTATCATGTCGCATCATGTCTTTAAGGATTACCTCTTTTCTATCCAAATCCCTGCATTACGGATTTTTTTATACCTTAGTCACTTGCTGCAAGAGACCTGAGAACACATATTCTTCTGACCACGCTGAATGAGATGGGAAGATGTCAAAAAAGGTAAAAAAGTTGAGTGCTTCATAGGTTCTTCTGGAGCCTGATGGCATTGCCTGCAACCTAAGCACTGCTGTGCCACTGACCACCTTCTCCCAGCCTACCAACTTTGCACATCAGCTGTCACAACAAATGAGAGACTGTCACCCTCTAACTATAAAATCTATGTACACACACACACACACAAACACACACACACACTAATGGTGTAGCACTGACAAAATCCCAGAGCAGGAACACTCAGAACAGTGGTGCCTGCACGAGATTTGGATTTCTACTGCCTCTTGCTGATAAATGAGAGTCGATCTTTCACACACAGACTTGCAGCACCATTTACCAGTTAGGTAGAAATGAAAGGACTAAAGAAGCTGTTATTCAATACCAGTGTCTCAAGTTAACCTTCCTCTCTCCATTCAAGCTAAGCTAAATGTCAGCTGAAAAGCTAATAAAGCAATAATATGGATATGAGAAAATGGCAAATGTAATTCTAAAATAGTAAGAAAAGCTTCACTGATGAGGTGTGTGACTTATCTCTTGCTACCTCTCTAAACATTAGAGAGTTCTCAATAAGAATATATATTCCATTTTTTAACCATACCTGGATAAAGAGGCCAAAGAAAAAAATACGAACAGTAAGTTACTTGGGGAATATATTTTATAAGGTAAAGACATAAAACAAGGTTTAGGATGGAAAATAAGTTAACGTAAGCGGAAAGAGGAAAGGGAAAAAGAGGAAAGGGAAAGGGGAAAGTCTGCAGAGCACTTGGTTTTCCTCCTGCCTTATAATGAGTAAAGAAGCATAATAAATCAACTAAGAGAGACTACATATAAGAAGACATGAGAATATGAGCATGAGAATCTGGTCTTATAAAATATGCATCACTGGAAATCTTCATAACTCCACATACTGAAGATAACTAATCTCAGTGCAAAAATTAACCTGTTGGTTTGGGTCTTTCTGGATAACTTAGCACTTACACAAACACTGACAAAAAGGATTAAAATGCATGACACCATGACTAATAGCCTAGCATCAAAAATTGTTAGATACTTTTCTTTGCTCGACTTCAATAGAAGTAAACATAGCTGAGAAACTCACGGGTGCTAAAAGCGCCCCAGCAGTAAATCAGGGCAGGACGCGCCCCCAGCGCCGCAGGGCAGCAGCTTGCACAGCCACCTGGGCAGGGAATGATTCTGCTCTGAGCAGCACCGAAAAATGGAAGAGGGGAGGAGAACTTGTAAAGAACAGCCTAAAACCTAAGTCTCAGGCAGAACAAAGGCAAGAGCCTTCAGTACTGAGTTTCTTAAAAAGTCCTTTTGTTAATTACTTCATTAAGTAAACTCAATAAAGAAATCGCTTCTAAGGTAGAAGATAAAAATCCTACTGGTTTGAAATATAAAACTGTTTAAACTTAATTCTTCTCACTTCACAAATGGTAATCAAAGCTATTCAATATTTTAATTACATACAGTTAAGCATATATTTAATTGTGTTTAGATCCTAGTACCCTGTAGTTAGAGATGCAATGTGAAATTTTATTCATAAGCAGCACCACTCCATCATTTATAGCTAACCATTGTGATTTAGGATGCTTATCAAAAGCTTATTGCTACTTAATTTTAATGTTTCCAATATTCCTTAACCGAGAAAGGGAAAAATATATTTATGTGCTTAACTACTTGGTCCTATTGCTCTATCTCTAAAATAACTATAGTTATTGTACATTATTAACATGAAAGATTTGTATTCAGAAATAATACAAAGGTGTCTAAGAGAGGACCCAAGGCTGGGATTCTATAATTAGCTAATTATTTTACAGTAAGCTTCAGTTCTAAAAATACACTTTAGTTGTTTTTGAACTTGTTCTTGGCTCAGATGACCAAAATACTGTTCTGCTATGGTGATTAAACTTCTATCAGTAAACAAGACTACCAGAAATCTGACCTTTCAAAATATACAGGAATATATCAGGAAACTTCAGCTCATTTTGTACCACTAGGTCATACCAAGCAGTATTCCTTACTGGATAACCTACTGGCAATCTAATACAAGTATCATACTCTTGCCACTCTAGGAAAACTGTGACTCAATTCATTACTACAGACCCTACTCAAATGCAAAATCTGTGTATGACTGTTAGAAAAAAGTCATTACAGTTGGAAGAGATGCTCAAATACATGTCATACAATTAGATTTAAGCCAACGAGATCTCCAACGGGAAAATTTCTTCTGAATTTGGACGTGAACTGGATGCCTCCATATTAACATAACATACACTTTAGTTTTCTAAATATGTACTTTAAGACATATCCAGGGAAGTATAATTCACTTATTCACCTCCCTTCTTTTTTATTTACTGAAGGAAAGTGATTAATATACCATTTTTTGAATGTATGAAATCCTCTGCTGTTGTTGAGAGTGTTCTGTTGCTAGAGGAAATTACCTAGTAGTTCTTAACAATCAAAGCCGTTATGACCAAGATTTATGACAAACATATCAAATCATCTGCTCTGAAAATTCCATGCCTTTATTTTGGACACAGCATTACCAAATGAGATGCACACCTATGACACTTTTAGGTCAGATTATCACTTCATATACCACTAACCAGCACTGCACACATCCAGTTCATCAAACAGGTCCCATAATGAAGGCATTTAGGAATCTGCCAGGAAAGAGAATTCACTGTAGCACCTAACACTGTTATGCTTTTATCCAGCTGCAGCTGAAGATTATGAATTTCATTAAAAGGATAGACTAACTTGAGACAAGCCCAGAGAAGACGCTGCAAGATACAGCTGAGTTCCAGTGAGCCTCTATACGTGCATAAATAGGGCATGTACAGGGTAAAAAGTGGATTTTTTTTTTTGAGAATTTGCTATTACATATAGAAAGTTCATTATTTTAGTATGGTCTGACTTTGACAGGATCACATCCTCATTTATTCCTAAAGAGAACCCATTGCCCAGTTTATCATACACAAAGTGTTAGAATTTATAAAGTTAGGTTTACAAGTAATTTAGCTGCATATTAGGTTACAATAAGACTAGCTCAAAAGCAATTGAAAAATATTAATGGGTAAAATTAAGTACCTTCTTTTAAAGTAGATATCAAAATTATGTATAGGAACGTACAGTTGGACTCAAGTATCTTGAATGATTCTATGACTCTATGAATTCATATCCCTTTTATTTATAAAATGCCTCAGTGTTACAGTAGGAACTAGGTCAAGAAGAATTTTTGCAGTAAAAGACAACACATGTATTTTCCATATATTTCATTAAACAAATAGTAAACAGAAGGTAATTGATTTCCCACTGTGGTTCTGCCAACCTTACTCATTCTGTGATTTGTTTTTCAACTAAGGCAATTCCCCAGTAAACTAAAAGGACAGTTGTGAAGGGGTGAGAACATTCTTCTCTTGACAGGAACCTCAAGCAGCAGTGAAAAGCTCGCATGATAGCACACTGAAGCCAGTTTTCAAGATTTCAATATTGTGCCTCTATAGATAAGAACCATCAAAATTGTGAGGTAAGAAAAGTGACAAGAAAGCCAAGGTCAAAGTTTCATAGAAATAAAATAATGCCTCGTTGCATTTCAGAAATAAGTGCATCAAAGCAACCGAGAAGTTTTGCATTAGGTTTGCATGGCAAGCTACTGGTAGCAGGGAGGCTACAAGGGTGTCTTCTATGAGAAGCTGCCAGAAGCTTCCCTGCGGGCAACCCACACTAGAAGTTTGTGAAGAACTGTAGCCTCTGGGAAGAACTCACATCGGAGAAGCTCATGAAGGGGTGTCTCCCCGTGGACCCCCACGCTGGGGCAGGGGAAGAGTGTGAGGAGTCCTCCCACTGAGGGGGCAGGAGAGGCAGAGACAACATGTGATGAACTCACTACAGCCCCCATTCCCTGTCCCTGCACCGGTGGGGTGGAGGACATAGAGAAAATCAGGAGTGAAGTTGAGGCTGGGATAAAGGGAGGGTGGAAGGAAGTTGTTTTAAAGATTTAGTTTTATTTTCTCATTACATATTTGATAGGCAACAAATAAAAGTAATTGCACTAAGTTGAGTCTGTTCTGTCTGTGAGGGTAAGTGATCGATCTCTGCTCTTATCTCGACCCTTTCAGTCTATTTCCACTCCTCTTTTCCAGCTGAGGAGGGGAGTGACAGATCTGGTGGGCAGGCAATCACCAAAACTTTTAATTCTGTCCATAACAGTGAGCCCGTGTCCTTATACACAGATAGATCATATATGCAGACACATATGCATGTATGTGTCGTATCTGACAGTTTATGCATGCAATGATTTATTTGCAACTGCTGCAAGCAACAAATGCAGAATTCAGAGTGAACACAGAGGTCTTCAACTCTTCAGGCAGTCAACTAGACATATAACTGCTCCAGATTTAATTATTTTCACTTTGTTTCCACCTCATGAGTTGCAAAAGTTAATCTTAGTTTCAAGGAAACTATTTTCAGGGCTAAGAAGGGCAACATTTTTCAAGAATCAGAGCAATTTCCTTCAACTGCTACTCAGTCAAACAAGAAACAAGCAAAACCAATAAAATAAATGCATAAAAAGAGAAAAAGCTAAGAAATGAAACTGAGGCTAGGGAACAACAGTGAAGTGTTAGATATCTATGCCTCGCTCTTTCAGTCTCCTGTGAGAAGCAGGGGGAAAGGGGACGGACTGAGGAACTACCCATCCCACAGGTGCTAGGGGCTCTGAGAAAGAAGAGAGAGAAAGGCAAATTCCACTTCAACCAGTAAACAGTTTTATAGGAAAAATGGGGCCTCAAGCAAGGTCCAGGGTCACCCCTATAGAAACTCTGGTGGCCTCCCCTTACTAGAACTTGAGAATAGCAAACAAGGAGATAGGATAAGGGAGGGAAAGTGGGCTTCTTATCTGGACAGCGCAGGTGAAGCTCACAGCATGGAAACATGAAGAAACAAATTTGAAAAACAAGACCCATTTACGTCTTCGGGGGAGGGGTAGAGTAGACTGCACAACAGCAGATAACACACCTAATCATTTCATCATCGCTGTGAGCCGCCACCACCCTGTTTTTCAGGAAAAGTATATCATCCAGAAAAGATGGAACACGAGGGCCAGAAAGGAAAGGTAGTACTTGCATAAACAGTATTCCAAAGTTTAAGTAATAATATACACAAAGCATATTCTTATAGGCATTAGTATATGCAAATATATAGCTGTCTCCTTTTACTGTCACAGTGTTTTATTCCTCTGTGTACAGACAATATAAGTTATTCCACGTATTTTATCAGAGCTGAGCCTACAATTTACAAAGGCACTTTCATTTCTACTTGTATGACTTGTGAGACCGTCTGCACACAGGAGCAGCGTTTGCATGACTTAAAATGCAAAACAGAGCAAAGTCTTTAAGGCTGCTGATGAGCACATCTTGGGAATTCAAAGACCGACAAGACTAAGCAAACCATGGAGTAACTAAAATCCAAAGGCATCTCCTCTTCGGTGCATAGCTACACATTTAAATGACCGAGTCTAATAACTAGGCTTTCCCACCGTGTAACAGAAGCAGAACACAGCTGGAATCAGAAAGGCACCTCCGATACAGCACCTCCGATCAGTGTGACTGTCTAAGAAGTACTCGATACGCACACGCAACTGTTCAGCCACACGAGCAAACCAAACCCCGACCGGGAACGCGACAGACCCGACGGGGAGCCAAGCTCCGGCCCGGCTCTGGAGGCGATGCCCCGCGCACGGACCCCTCTTTCAGCCGCCTGCCCTGCAGAATGCCGAGACAGAAGTCTGCTCGCTCCCACGCTGCAGAGCCCCGGCAGCATTCCAGCCCTCCCGGCTCTCCCGCGGGCTCCCTGCCGAGGCGAGCACCGGCGCTGCCCTCGGGGGTCCCCCGGGATGCCCCGGCCCGCCTGTCCCCTACCGTTGTGCTCGTCGTATCCCCAGTGCAGCATGGCTCTGCTCTCCCGCGGGCACGGACGGACGGGACGGGACGGGACGGGACGGGAGAGGCGGCTGCGCCCGATTTGAAGGCGGCGGGCGGCGACGCCCCGATCCGCGGGCGCTGATAAGGAGCCTGCGGCGCTCCGGCCCCCGGCCCGGCCCCGCCGCGGCTCGGCCCAAGCCCCGCCGCCCAGCGACCCCCGGCACCGTCGGGGGCTGCGGTGCCATCGCCCCAGGGCCCGCTCCGGCGGAGGGAGAGGCGCTGCCCCTCCGCCAGCCCCGTCCCGCTGCAGCGGGAGCACTGCGGCAGGGAAGGGTGGGCAAATGTGCCCACCCCGGGCCGCCCCCGCCCCGCCGACAGCACAGCCGGGTGCGCACCGCGCCATCTCCTCCCGCCTTGCTCCCGCGGAGGTGAGCCCAACTCCCGCTGGAATCGGCCGTAGGAAGACTTTCCCAGGCGGGGCCCGTGAGGCAGGAGGGTGTCCCACAGCCCACTGGGAATTTATTCTTTTATCCAAGCGCTTCCCGTGGGCACGTGCTTGGGGCATCGCGGCCCGTGGGACTCGGCGCTTGTCCGGCGGCAAGGAGCGATCAGCCTTTCCGTGCTGGAAAAGCTGGCTGCGAACCCGCGGGAGCAGCAGGGAAGGGGCAGAGACCGGGCAGGGAAGGGGCACGGAAGAGACAAGGACGGGGCAGAGAACAGTCGGGTAAGGGTCCCCGCGGCCGCTGTCCTGGGTCCGGCCGGGGCAGCACACGCCCCCCGGCGGCGGGAGGTGCCGCCCCCTGGCGGCCGCGCGCGGCGCTGCCCCTGGAGCGCCGCTGGGGGCGCCCCGTGCGGCACGGCCCGGCTACCGGGCAGGGGGGACTGGGCACAGCCATGGGGCACAGGGGACGGGGCAGAGGGCACAGCCATGGGGCACAGGGGACAGGGCAGGGGGGACTGGGCACAGCCATGGGGCACAGGGGACAGGGCATGGCA
>JAWWEW010000078.1:123748980-123759230 GCA_035583185.1 Anabacerthia variegaticeps | reverse complement strand
GCCATGGGGCACAGGGGACAGGGCAGGGGGGACTGGGCACAGCCATGGGGCACAGGGGACAGGGCATGGCACAGCCATGGGGCACAGGGGACAGGGCAGGGGGGACTGGGCACAGCCATGGGGCACAGGGGACAGGGCATGGCACAGCCACAGTGTACAGGGCACGGGCACAGGGCACAGGCACAGGGCACAGCACGGCCATGGGGCACAGGGCATGGGACCGCATCCTGACGAGTCAGGAATAGTCGCTGAGGGAGGTGTCACAGAATACCTGGGCACCCTGTTCCTGTGTGGGGTCACCCGCACAGCAAAGAAGTTCTTCCTCGTGTTCAGGTGGGACGTCATGTGCACCCATTTCTGCCCATTGCCTCTTGTCCCACTGCTTGGCACCACTGAAAAGAGCCCGGCTCCATCCTCTTGACACTCTCCCTTCAGATGCTTATGGGCATTGATGAGGTCCCCTCTCAGTTGTCTCTTCTCAAGGCTGAACAGGCCCAGCTCCCTCAGCCTTTCCTTGTAAGAAGGGTGCTTTGGTCCCTTAATTTTGTGGCTCTCTGTGGACCCACTCCAGGAGCTCCATGTGTCTCTTTTATTGAGAAGCCAGACCTGGACACAGCACTGCAGACATGGCCTCACCAGGGCTGAGCAGAGGGACAGGATCACTCTTCTCGCCCTGCAGGCAATGCTCTCCCTAATGCATTACTAATCCTAGTTCCCGCCCCTATTCCTGCCTGGTCAGTGCAGAGTAGCCATGGTGGGCTCTGCATTGTCACCCGTGGGTGACAGATCCCCACCCAAGCAGGGATGGAGGGGACCACACACAACAGAATCACTTAGGCTCACAAAGACCTCTGGGGTCATCAAGTCCAACCTTTGACCAAACACCACCATGTCAATCAGACCATAGCACTAAGTGCCATGTCCAGTCCTTCCTTGATCACCACCAGGGGTGGTGACTCCACCACCTCTCTGGGCAGTTCATTCCAATGTCTAATCACCCTTTACTATGAAGAAATCCCTTCTAATATCCAGCCTGAACTTCCTTTGATACAGCTTGAGATCAGCTCAGCCTGTCACTGTGCTCCAGCCAGCCCCCTGTGAGCCCCTGGTGTCTGTCACTGGCCCACCTCCATTTAGAGGTTTGCCAAGGGCTGTGTTTGGCTGGCTGATAATCCCTCGAGCTCTCTGGGAGCCCTGTGAGGAGGGACAGGGGCTCAAGCAGCTATGGAAGGTGTGAAGAAGAAAGCAGGCCGCTGCCTTGCCCTCTGAAGCACAGGTTGCTGTGGTCTGCAGTGTGGCCTTGAGGCTTTGTAATAGCCTTGAGGGCCAAAATTTGGGAACCCTCTGTCCAGGCATGCCTGCAGGAGCAATAGGAGCATGCCTGTAGACAGCTCAGAGATCTGGGTCACTGTCAAGGTTACCATCCATCTCTGTGTGGACCATTTTAGGGCCTCTGTAATGGGAAAGTCTTCTGAAAATGGGTTTCAGCTAATGTCCTCCTTGAGCTAGCCCTGAAAATACTTGAAGTACTCATATAAACCAAACAATTTGCAGTGATTTGCAGCAATTTCAAGAAAGAATGTTTGAAAACCACATTTCCTACGTGTCTGTAGCCTCATGTAATGGTAACTGCACATCTCAACGCTGGGCAGTATTGCGGCAGTGAAAAAATGGGTTAAGTTCCAGGTTAAGTAGAGAGATTAGAGAAGGCTTTTCAAAACAGTTTCAAAGGAGCAGAACTGCCCTTCTGTGCCAGAGGACTATAAAGAAAAAAATAAAGTTCACATTTGTTCAACATGACAGGGTGCATTTTTAATACTGTTTGGATTACTAAAATACTGGACAAATCAGCCTAGTTACTGATGTCTTTGCTGTAGTGAGGCTTTCACTAATCTGAAGGAATAGGCTCTATTTTATTCATCATATCATCTAAATTCATCTTCTACAGAAACACCCATGGCTCCACCTTCACGTACAAATTCCAAATTAGTAGATTCTGTTGACTACTTAGAGGTTAAACATTTAGACTTCTTTCTGTTTCTTTCTTTCCTTTTTGCCTTGAGTTAGAGGCAAAGTGAGTTGAAGGACTCTGAGGCCCTGATCCTTCAGTGAGATCCCCATGCATATAAGCATCGCTGTCGACATAAGGCTGTGGTTTGGCAATGCAGAAAAGCCAGCAGTAGAGCTCCTATTATTGGCTCAAAAATGAGGTGGCCACATGATGTGAAACGCTGACCTGGTATTCATTCACCCTGCCTGCTCAAGTTAATTCAAGTGGTTTTTGACAGGTTAACTTTTTACTAGCAGACTTTATGCTGGCTCAGGTGTCCCTGTACACCGCTCCAGCCAGATCAGGTATCGTCCGCACCCCTGTGGCTGGCATGCAGCCAGTGCAGAATTGGTGTTGGCTCCGCATCATGCACTCTGGCTCATTCAGCAGGAGCCTGATCACATGCCTTGGCCCAATCCCGACCAAATTTGTACTCCTGGGTGATCCAGCAGTGTGTAGACCTGGTTGTAGTGATTGTGGGGTTGCAGTCCCACATAGGGCTGTGCAGTGTTGCCCAGTATGAATTATCTTTGTGGCATTATTTGTGTAGTTTCGTGCTGTTGGAGGATTGGTCAACCTTTGCGTTAATAGGAAAAAGAGAAGGGGCAATAGATTTTTCTGAGCAGCTGCACTGTAGATTGGCTGTGCTGAGACCAGTCAAAGAGCATCTCAACCAGAAAGGAGAATTTCCATGGAGTGAGGAGCAGGTGAAAGGTGCAGCATCTCGTGGGCCTGCCTTGGCAGGGGTTGCTTGTCTGAAGGCAGTGGGATTGCACTCAGGAAGGCTGAGTCCAGTAGACATCAGGCAACGTGTGAAGGAAATGTGGTACAAAAGCAGTGTTGGTGTATCTTAGTGATTGTTGCATTACTCATAACTGGCAAAGCTACAAGCAAGTTAGACAAGTTATTCTGAAAGAGTGTTAATGAAGTCTTTCCCCATATTATCCCAAATTTAACTGTAGAATCTTACCATGGAAATAATGCAGTATTTCCTCCCTCTAAGCCTTTTACTTTCAAACCACATTTGAAGGAGAGTAGGGAAAGGCACCTCTTCAAGGCATAAAAGATTACCTGAAAAACTTTTTTCTTTATGCCTTCAAATTCCTGTTGAGTGTAACCTGCAAAGGTTAGAAATAGATGATGCATTTTCTGGAGACCTTGAAGTTCTCTTTCTCATGTTATGTACTTAGAGCATATGTCATTCCTTGTGAACAGCTAAGATTTACATGTTGAGTGGAACAGCCTGGAATTTGGACTTAGAATCCTAATCTCCTGTGGGGTTGGTTTGGGGAGGAAGGAGGGAGAAGGCACAGAAATTATTATTCTCTTAGATTTCTATTTTCCAATCTAAGTGACAGATATTTGGAAACTGAGGTTTAGAAAGACAAAGTAAAAGTGTATGAAAAGGTCCAATTTGTCACATGGTTGTTCAATTGACTTTGTCTTTCCAGGAGTAAGGAAATAAGTGCCATGTTTTTCATGATCTCATACAGCATAAATAGGGGGTGGTAATCACCGTGCGATAAACTGCATTTTATTAAAAATCCCTGCCTGTCTCATGTACACTCTGATGGCTGATCTGTTCCCCTGGAACTGTCTCTAGCATTCCAGCCCTTTGAGCAGCTCCCAACAGCCGCTTTCTCTTTTTGAAAGCACTTGCCAGATGAATGTTTTGTTCTTTTTTTCCCCAGTTACACCGGTGCTCAGTGGAGGCTGGACAGTTTTGCTGGGCAGGGGTTCAGGAAGATCCACATAACTCACTCATGGCTTCTGCGATTGGAAGTGATTCCTGCTGATAAAGCTGCACAGTTGTCCTGTATCTTTTATTGCATGGTTGGGCATAATATCCACCAGGTCTCTCTGCAGCTCCCATCTTAGCCGGTCCCTGTTTGTCATTTTTGCCAGTCAATTTGCAGGGTAACTTTTGGCTCAAATCAATAATTTTCAGAGATAACAGAATCCTTCCCTATCCTTCTGTTTCTTCTTCCACCCTACTCCTTGTGCTTTCTGCATTTTCATGGCTTCAGCTGCAGAATGGAAACTTACGAATTGACCCACAGGAATCTTTTTAGCCTTTGGCTTTTTTTTTGCCTGTGGGTGGAGACCACTGAGACTGCAGGATAGAAATGACACAAAAACCCTTGGACAGTAGAGCCCACGCCCTGCTAACCCTTTTCTCTCTTTTGACCCGTTTAACCTTAAATCAATTCCTAAATTAATGTATTTTTCCTACCTTGCCTAGCTAACCACACGTCTTTCCCTGAACTGGCTCCTTGAGGGACTGTGTTCCTCTTGCCTTCTCTGTGCCATGTGGTCTCTAATCCCCGAGCACGCTGTCCCTCATCCCAGCACCTGAGAGATGGGAGACAGCTTCGTCTGAGGGAGCAGGGAAGGCAAGCAGCTCACATTCACTCTCCACTCAGTATGGCTAAGATGATGAAAGGGCTTAGGGAGGTCGGAGCCCAGTGAGGCCCTCGTTCACACACACAGCTTTGGCAATCTAGGCTTTCGTTTAAAACAGCATTGCTTTACTTCCCACCCTTGAAAAAAGCAAGGCATGGATGGCCTCAGCCTCCCTCATCAGTTGCGGAGTTGCAGGCTGGTGCCTTTTGGGGTGCAGCCTGACACAATTTGTTAGCTAATTTCCTGTGACTGGCTGGTGTTGGGTTTTCAACTTTTTTGTCCAACCCATCACTACATTAGTTCTCAGTTTAAAGTGTTTCAACACAGTATAAGCTACAGTGGGGAAATTTCTCCTCTCCTAAAATGCAGCTGGTTCAATGAGTAGTTCAGCTAATGCTGATGTGGGACTGGTTCATGTTCTAATCATAGAATCGTAGAATGGCTTGGGTTGGAAGGACCTTAAAGATCATCTAGTTCCAACCCCCCTGCTATGTACAGGGACACTTCCCACTAGACCAGGTTGCTCAGTTGCAGGCACATTTCAGGGGGCTACAGCTGTCCCTCACAACTTGGCTTTCAGACCTTCCTCAACATATTTGAAGAGTGTCCACAAAAATCAACTAAGTCTGATATAACCCATGGTCTAAAACTGGATTCAAAGCTGGTGTAGTGGAACATCTTCAAATTCAATTTGAGAATGTTTTTTTGTGTAACAGTGAGACCGAAAGGGTCCTTTTGGGCCTATTGCAATAGGACATGGGGGAATGGTTTTAAACTGAAAGAGGGTCAGTTTAGATTAGAAAGAAGAAGTTTTTTTCCAATGAGGGTGTTGAAGCACTGGAACAGGTTTCCCAGAGGGGTGATGGATGCCACATCCCTGGAAACATCCAAGGCCAAGCTGGATGGGCTCTGAACAACCCGGTTTATTTGAAGATGTCCCTGCTTATTGCAGAGAGTTGGACTGGAAGGCCTTCCCATGTCCCTTCCAAACCCAAATGATTCTGTGATTTTGCATTGGTGACACCCAAGCCATCATCTTCTGACATGGCGCAGCAAAATGAGGGGGCCAGCTTGTTGTGAAGAGAACGTGCTGCTCATCAGTGTTTCATGCTGACTGGACTTGTCACTACTACTGGAAAGCTTTTCTGGGCTTAGCAAGGTGTGAGAGAAGCTGCCCTGGGGTGTTTTAGAGGTTCCTTTTTTCCTTGAATGTAGTACAAAAACGATCCACATGAACCCTTCTGTGAATGCAATGAGGAACTGCATGAAAAAGATCTCTATTAAGAGTTATGCATTTAAGTGTAGGCAGAATGGGCATGTAATGTGAGTATTTTAGATACATAAGCATATATACGTATCTGTGTACACACATATACACATATATAAATCAGGATAGCACTGTAAAGTGAGTGGATTCCTTTGGAACTCACGCTGGTTGCAATTTTATTTTTTTTTTTACCAGAAATTATAAAGAAAATGTAACTAATCCATAGGTTATTTGCAAATTGTAACATTAGGATCCTCTTGCATGCTGAGCTTTTCTGTGAAGATTAGGTCACCGTGATGCCTTCCTTAAAAAACTAGTGGATTTTTTGTACTTTGCAGGTATCTTGTCTCTTAATAGGTGCTACAGGATTACGTGCACAAAGTAATTCTCATCTGCAATGTATTTCCTGGTGTCAGGGATGGTTTATTCAGAAGACAATGTCCTGTGAATATGCAGCTGGCTGCTGGGGCAAAATTCAGAGCTGATGTCTCAGTGCGACTCCAGCTATAACTCTGAGCCTTTGGGATTTGGGTATTTTCTTCAGGTCTTGATTTTACTTGTCAGTCAGTAGGTGACAAGAATGTAACTATGCTGGTATGAGGAGGAATGGTCACAGGATGTAAAGCATGGGAGGTCTGGATTATGTTCCCAGTTTTGCCAGTAGATTGGCCAGCGACTGTTGCTGCTGTAACAGATTGAACCAAGCATAAACGAAAGGATTGCTTAAAGAATCAAACCAATGTATTATTGTCCAGACAACTGCCCTCGAATACCATGTGCCTATGTATGTCTCATCTGCTCCTGTGGGACAGGACTGTCTGGTGCTCAGAGCAAGGGACTTGGGCCCCTGCCCGCAGGCGATTCTCTGACTCGGCCATGCATGTCACACCCTCTGCAGCTTATGCGAAGCTTGGTACTCAATGGTTAAAATCAAAGGGAAAGTGCTCTGGGAGGGCAGGATGTAAAACCTCAAAACCTTAGAGCTTGCAGTTCATTGCACTGGGTGCTATTTTAAGCATTGGGCTTTGTCATTTCTTTATTAGCAGTACCAAAGAGGATTGAGATGGCAGAAAATATCTGATGCAATCATTATTGTTAAAAGCAGTGACTCAAAAACAAAGAGACCTTTCAGGTCATAATTGCTTTCATAAGCCATTCCTGGGGATTGAACTCTGAGACCTCTACAACTTGATCCAAAAGGGGCAGCCCCTGCAGTCACAGCAGAAACATGTGTGTCCAACATGCTGTGTGGTACCTGTTACAGCAGCAGGCCTGTGAAATCTTCCTTTTTAACCGCTGTTTAGTCCAAAACCCAGCAGAGGTGGATGGATGCTCTGTGTGTGTGTAGCTCCACTGACAGCCAGCACACTCAGCCTGGAGTGGAGATGTTCTGGCCTTTGGCTGAGGCTGGAGAAGAGGGGGTGCAGCCTCCACTCTGCCAAGGATTCCATGCAGTCAGGGCAGACGTAGCAATACTTGTCAGCTTGTGAGTAAGGATTATTTGGCTATTAGGGAAGCTTCTTGCTGTCCTCACTGTCTGAAGCTGCAAGGAAGAAAAGGCATCAGTACCTGGGTGCATCCCTCTCCAGTCAAGCCTCAGGAGTGAGGTCCAGGGACAAGTAATTCATATATTCTTGTGAGAGTGAGAGAGAACCTCACAAGGAGGTGAGCTCAGCCTGGGGAGGGTATAGATGTAGCTGTGTGGTTCTTAAAACGCAAGGTTTTGTGCCCATGGATTACTGCAGCATTACTTTTAACTCCTCACTTTCTGGACTGTGGCCACCAGCACATTTTCAGGTAGTAAATAGCATTCTAAAATTGGCAGTTCCCTTGAATTGGACAAGGTTATGTCACCTGCCCTATAAGCCTCATCTCCAAAGTAAGTTCATGGAGGAAAACTGAAAAATAGGGCAGTGCTGTTTTGGGAACGTGCTGTGAAAACCAGATTCACAGTTAGAGCCTGGCACAAACTGCAGGTGAGGATTAGAAAATACAATTTTATGAGGAAGGCAGGCTTAAGATACAAAACAATTTTATACACAGTGGATGATTTCAATTGCTGCTGACCAAAGGAAGGTTACTGTAACATCTTATTCCTAGAAGGAACAGAACAGAAACTGTTGGTGCTAAATTCTCCTGATTTTCTGAAAGTTTTCTGATGCAACTTTTAATGGATTCACAGAAAAGTGATGGCAAAGGGAACTGCCTTTCAGAAACTGCTTTTGTTCTTGCTTCTGTTCTTGGGTACATGTGGACATTCTAAAATCCCATTCAAGCAGCCAAATTCACCAACACATGTTATCTACCTGTGCATGACAAAAAATCCTGAAAATCCTCTCTGAAAAGGAGGGGTTACAATTCAGGGCAGACACAAACAGGGTAGGAAGAAAGTATTAAGTTCACCATGTTGGAGGTGGAAGTATGAATGGGTAAAATATGATGTGTTTTATGATAGTTCTTTCAACTTGTTTCTACACTGTTCATAAAAAAACCCATAATAAACCTTTCCCTACAGTATCATGTAAATTAATCTTCTCTGTGACCAGATCTTGTCATGTACAATGAGAACACAACTTTTTTTAATTTAGATGTTTCCAAGTTTCTTAAAAATGTGTGTGCACAGAGCAAATGTAAGCTAGAAATACTGCTTTTACTTCTGCCTTTTTTTTTTTCCCCAGCATATATGCTGACTAAATTATGTGGAAAAGCCTCTTTCTTTCCACTATTTCACCCTTGAGTTCAAGTATTTTCCTAGTCTTGTCAGTGTTGTTGTTCCACACTTTTTGCCAGCAGTCCTGATCTGTATTCTTTAGGTTCCTTTTGGAACAGTGAATTCTTTTGTAAGAAGATTATTCCTTGATGCACTGAAGCAGGAAACATTAAACAAAAGTCTTCAGATGTATGGAAACCTGTGAAAATATTTATAGAATGGCAGTGGTTTCCAGGACATGGGAAACAACAGGTAACTAAATAATACTCCTCTGCATATCTGTAGCACCCCTCCTTTGGCAAAACGAGATGTCTATCATGTAATCATGTCATACCTGGAGCGTCACAGCATTTTGGGTTGCTTTGCAGGTTTTAGCCCTGTTGCATCCGTGATGAAACCGAGTCCCAAAATATATGTTTTTCATGGATGGGAAGTTAGTACCTGAAGCTCAACTTTGCTTGAAATCCTGGATGTTTGGCCTCGTGCTGTCTCACGCTAGGTGCCCAGAAGTATAGGCATGAAATCAGTTTTTGGAATCTGAGAGCTGAATGACTTTCCAGAGTCACATGCTGGGTTTGTTGCAGGGCCAGCAATACAGCCCAGATCTCCTGGCTCCCTACCCACTCCCTGAACGGCAAGGCCAGTCCTCAGCTCTGTTTCAAGGGATCCTAGAGAGCACTGGCATTTTAGCAAGTCAGCTGGCAACTTCGCAATGTTTTGTTTAGAATGGTTCACATTCTTCCATCTAATTCCCACACTGAGTATTTCCAGCTTCCTATTTTCCCTGAGCTGTCCCAGCAAGACATATTGAATATGCAGATGTGATGGCACACACTCACACATGTGCTTTTCCTGAAGCAACCCCTCAAAGTTTGTTCTGGATGTTTGTTTTACTCTGGTTCCTATAATCCCCAAAGTGACATTAAACAGATTTTTTTGTTTAACCTTTGTATGAAACACTCTCCCTCCCTTTATTTGTAAGGATATGTGGTTTTAGTTACATTTTGTTACATTCCCTTGTGCGTGGAGGAGACATTGTGTAAATGAAAACATATTATAATTATTGCACACCACGCACAAATGTCTTCCCAGACATCTCCCATACATGCCTTCCCTAGAACATATTTTTGAACATGCATGTCAGTGGATTTCCAAACCCATTCCTTTAGCAAATAACTGCTTTCATTCCTCGAGTGTTCAGAAACATGAGGGCTTGGAAATACATCCCAAAGGCAGCTGAAATTGTGACTGAGAGCAGGAACAGGAGCCTTGGTAGCCCATTTCCTAATGCTGAGTCTCTCAATAGTAGTGCTGGGTTTGACCAGAGAACTGCACACTGTGAGCACGAGTGAAGCAAAGACAATGAAAAAGCTGGCTTCTGCTTCAAGTGAGGAAGTTATTTTGCTGGAACAGCATAAATCCGTAATAGGATTTCTTGCTTTCCCCACAGTATGGAGGCTTAGGCAATTCCCTCTTCCCTCCTACACCTTGCCTGCTGCAGGGATGGGTGCACGTGTCCTCATGCACCAGGCTTGCTCAGGTCCATACCCACACAACCCCTCTCTGCCATGCAGATTGCTTCTCTCCTGCGTGGTGAGCAATCCCTGTCTTCTCTGCAAATACACTGGAGGGTTTTTGCAGGACAAACACATTTTTCACTGCAAGAACTTTATATTTGTCCAAAAAACCCAAGATTGCATTCCAGATGTACAGCTGTTCCACCTACAGAAATTCCTTGGTCCTGTCTAGTCAACTTACTAATAGCATATTGCCAGAGAGAATAAATATGTTCAAGATAATGGGGGGGGGGGGGGGGGGAA
>JAWWEW010000078.1:123729328-123748880 GCA_035583185.1 Anabacerthia variegaticeps | reverse complement strand
CGGCCGCGCGCGGCGCTGCCCCCCCCCGCTGCCCGGCGGCCTCCCCGCCGCCGCGCGCCGGGTGTGACGTCACGCGGCGTTGGCCGCCATGGGGAAGAGCCGCGGCGGGGCCGGGCGGGCCGGCAGCGTGTTCAGCATCGCCCGCAGCGGCGCCCTCAGGGCCAAGGCCAAGGGCAAGGCGAGGCCCGTCACCTCCGCGCTGAAGCAGGTGAGTCCCTCACACCGCGGGGAGCGCCGGCCCGAGGCCTCGGCCCCGCCGGGCTCGCTCCCGAGAGGCCTCGCTGCGGCCGGGAAGCGCTCGGGAACGATTAAGTCGGGCTGTTTTAGGGACAGTACGGGCACAGAGCGGCAGGGAGCACCGTGTTCACCCTAAAATCAGGCTCATGTGTGGATGTCATCGTCTGCAGAAAGAGAAGCGCGAGAAGGTCAATAGTTTGGTGTGCAGGCATCCGCCACGGAAGATTTTCAGGCTGTTTGTCTTGACGGGTGCCCCTTGGGAAGTGTCTGGTGGCATCTCAGCGTGTCCTGGGAATGCAGTGCTGAAAGGAACATCAGCAGTTCACTGACTTCACCTTCCCTGGGCCGTATTAGCAGCATATCCTGCCCTTTCCGTCACGGTCGCAAGCCCAGCCCCCTTTGCCAGGCTCCGGGCTCCACTCCTGCAGCTCTACTTGATGCTGGCTTGGGAACTCATCACCTATTAGGTGATTCAAACTGCTAAATCAGTAGCAAGGGCAATTAAAAATGCGGTTTGGATTTTTATAGGCTCGGTTGGTGAGTTGAACATGCATGTTTGTGTGCATGCAAGGAGAAACATGGGTAAGAACCAGAAAGGATGGAGCTTTTTGTGATTCAGTTGCTGTTTGTTTGCCTCACCCTGTCAGTGAGATGCAGCGAGCAGGTCTAGGAGCACACACTGCTGTATGTTTTGCTTGTAACTTCTCTTTGACCTCTTCTTGCATCTTACATGGGCTGTGATGCTCTGCAGATGCTTCTGTGAGCTAATTGAACACGCTAAAACAATGAAAAAGTAAAAAGGCAAAAATAGTCTGTTATTTTCATGTCTGGAGAGGAGTACAGCCCAGAGGAGGAAGAGAGTGGGTCGCAGAGCTGAGAGCAATGCAGGGGAAGAGGGATGGGAGTGATCAAAGGATGAGTTTTCCTACTGGTAGCAGTGAGTCATTATATGGTATCTTAAACCCTGCCTTCAGCTTGAGGTGTGTGTTCTGTTGAGATTTCAGCTGTCTCTCTAGGAAGGCATCTGGTAATAAAAGCAGAACAGTAGTGGCTTATTGTTCCTGTTCGATACAGTTGCTGGACAAACAGAGTTAAACAGCTCTACAGAAAAGACTGTTTCAGATTTCCTCCTGCAAGCCAAAGCCACTAATCTGGTGGACAGATAGGAATGTTACAAACTTTGGAAATAACAATTTCATGTTTTTAGCATCACATCTCCTCTTAGTCTAGAGTGTGCTGTATAATAAAGGGAAAAACATGTTTAAAATAATATTCATGAAAAGTCAGTAGCTTATTAGGAGTAAAATTTTATTCTCTGTGTTTGAAGCTGTATTCTTTAATGCATTAAGCCTTTAGGCTTAATGGGATTTACTTATCATTAAGCACTACAGAAAGACATTCAGAAAAAAAATTGTTAAAATACATTTATTCTTTAATAGCCAAAATTCCAGTATAATTATTCAGACTTTTGATGTAGATACCCGTGCTAGCTATAGAGCCTCTTTCTGTGGAGGCTTGTTTTATCAGCTCCTTGCCACTGCTTTCTTAATATAGGTTCTCTTGGTCACTCTGAATAAATGGAATTGTTGTTAATGTAAACATAGTCTGAAATTATGGAGGCTCTGAAAGCAAAGTGAGTACGTGTAACCATTCACAGTTTGTTTCTGCCTGTGTAAATTGCTGAGAGGTGAAGTACAGAGATCGCCTGTAGGTATCCTGAATTTTGAGGTTGCCTCAAGACCTATGAGCGTGTCTCTGGAGCGTCTGCAAAGTAATAAGCCATTACCTGCCTATGATTCTGTTCCACACTTTGGAAGCAACAGGTGCTAGGGCTGAGACCAGCTGAATCTTACTTCACTGCAGTGGTGAAAAAGTTTATACCCCCTTGCATCCACTACCATGGATAACTGTCCCCAGAGAAGAGGGCATGTCCATATTTTAGCTCTTCCTCTTTAAAAGTAAGCATCTTATAAAGATCAACTTATAAAGGCAGACTAGCTAAAAGTGAGGCTGAGATGCCCAGAGATACGCATCCTGGTCTGCTACAGCCAGTTTCTTTATAATACCATGGCAAAATCTGGTATATATTGTTGACCAGACCACCCCAAGAAGTAGGATGCAAGATATGATGTTGAAAGGCAAACTACCAGAAGAAATTCAAAATGGTAAAATAATTTACAAATTGTGTTGGGTTTGAGGGGCTACAGGCATGACTTGTGTGAGAAGCTGCCAGAAACTTCCTCCATTTCTGACAGAGCAAAAGCCAGCTCTGGGATGGACCTGCTGCTGGCCAAGGCCGAGCCCATCAGTGACTGGCAGCGCCTCTGGGATAAAGTAGTTGTGAAATGGGGGAACACCCGTGCAACACCAGCAGCAGTCAGAACAGAGAATTTGTAATAGGAACAACTCTGCAGATCAGTGAAGAACAAGCAGGAGGAAGTGCTTCAGGTGTCCGAGTGGAGATTTCCCTGCAGCCTGTGGTGAAGACCATGGTGAGGCAGCTGTGCCCCTGCAGTCCATGGAGGTCCATGATGGAGCAGATATCCATTTGCAGCCTCCACACTGGAGCAGGTTGGTGCTCGAAGAAGGCTGTGACCCTGTGGGAACCCGGTGCTGGAGCCGGCTCCGGGGAGGACTTGGGGCCCCAAAAGGGACCCATGCTGCAGCAGCCTTTTCCTAAAGTGTGCACCTTGTGGAGTGGACCCGTGCTAGTGCAGTTTGTTAAGAACTGCAGTCTGTGGGAAGGATTCACACAGGAGTAGTACATGGACTGCCGCCCATGGGAGGGACCTCATGCTGGAGCAGGGGCAGAGCATGAGGAGTCCTCCCACTGCGGAGGAAGAAGCAACAGAGACAACTGTGATGAACTGATTACAGTCCCCATCCCCCTGTGCCAGTAGGGCAACAGAGGTAGAAGTTGAGCCTTGGAAGAAGGGAGGGGTAGAGAGGGAAGGTGTTTTTAAGATTTGGTTTTACTTCTCAGTACCCTACTCTAATTTGATTGGCAATAAATGAAATCCATTTTCCCTAAGTCGAGTCTATTCTGCCCATAGTGGCAACCGGTGAGTGAGCTCTCCGTGCCCTTATCTTGACCCACGAGCCTTTTTTTATATTTTCTCTCTGCTGTCCAGCTGAGGAGGGCAGCGATGGAGTGGCCTTGGTGGCCACCTGGCATCCAGCCAGGGTCAACCCTCCAGAGAGATGATGGAAGGAACCCTTTCTGGAACTCCACTGCACCTGAAAGTAGCTAAGGGTGGTGCAGCAGGGCCTGTCTACAGCCTGGCTTTTGTTTTCAATGTGTTCTGTTTCTGGATCACTATGGGCTCTCATTCCAATAGAACAAGTTTAACTGCTTTCTTCATTTTATATTTATTAGTACAGGACTTGATGATCTAATTAAGTAACAGACAAATGTACTGAAAAGCAGTATTCGGAGACAGGTATAGAATACTGGCCGCGTAAGACTTGAGAAAAAATGGTGCAATTTCACATCAGTGGAATTTTTGTTAAGAATACCAATGTGTGTATTTTTTTCCCCTCACAGATAAACATTAAAAATGCTGAAAAAGTTAGAGCAATAAATAAAGCATTTGCTGAAGTTCAGAAAGAAATACAGCAGCTATCAAAAGGCACCACAGCAGAACCTCAGCAGAGTCATCAGGTAAAAATCTTTGTAAAAATCTGAGGAGGAGAATGAAAGGAATGTGCATGTTTAAAGCATTAAATTGTGTCTCTAACACTGCAGGTGATTCATGCAATTCCTTTAAAGCTATAAACCCAGTTTTATTAATTTCATTTGTGTGGTAATGCTGAGACCTGGTTAGCATGTTCAAATGCTATATAACTTCTAAAGTAGAGAGAGAAGAGGGTGGGCAGCCAAGCTGAAGCATGCTTCCATAACATATTTTTAAATTACCTTCCATCTGATTTTTGATTTTTTTTAAAGTTAGTCCCAGTTCCAGCTCCTTGACTTGAAACTTATGTCTCCCCATGAATAGACATAGAGAGGATGGACCTGGCTGTTCCCTACCTGAAGCACCTGACAGTGCTTTGAAACAAACAGCTCTGTCTTCTCTCCGTTCCTGATTCCTAAGCCTTCATATTCCCTCATCAGAAGTACCAACACCTAAACCAGCAATTTCTGTACTAGAGGTTTTGCCTTCAGTACTTAGGGTTCAAGACAGTATTTCAATTTCCATCATCTAGTTTTTCACAGTTTTTATGCAGTCTTGCACAGGAATTAATTCACAGTTTAATTCCTGACAAGTTTCTCCACATAAACTTTATGCTGACTCCTTCTGATGCTCTGGACACAGTTCTGGGGAGAAAGCAGTAGGCCAGGCTGAGGTACAGATGAATCCATCCCAGCTGCTGGGTGAAGGAGGAATGGACACGTGTTCAGTGTTACTTACTGTGCCTGAGGTGGTTAAGTTTCTGTGTGGCCGGGAGTGACAAAACAAGTGTCAAATGAACCTTAAGGAGAGGTTGAGGGGAAAATGAAACATGTGACAGTGCTGCCAGCACAGGATGAGGCTGAGCAAAGATTTCAAGGCAGTTGGTGCCAGTGGCCCTGTCCCTGCTGGCTTGTTACTTATTTGTTCAGGAATTCAGACTTCACCACTGCTCCTGTGCTAGTAGGGCTTTACATGACAATGCTGAATTTGATCACTCAGGCTATAATAGCATTTTCTCCAAAGTTGCAAAAATGTTGTTGAGAGCAGTTCTGAACTGAAAGCTGAGCCTGTCTCAACTGGACCATGTATGTCTTTCTCCTGCAGCATAAAGCATTGTCATCTTATCTGTCAAGTTTAGTGAATCCTGTGACCCCCCCAAACTACTGAACTATGACTGCTAAATTAGCCTAAATTAAATACACAAAAGACAAACTAATCTTCTAGACAATGGGTATTTATTAGTTTGTGTTATTTTAAAGAAGAGTAAAAAGAAATTGCTTTCTACTTTGAACTGAAACTCAGGTTTTTTTCAGGTTTCCACAAATCTGGAAGAGGAACCAGCAAACGTGGATGATGCTACAAACCTATTATCTCAGTTGTAATGCAAAATGGACAATGAAGGGATTGCAAGAAATGAAAGATCACAAATACTGATGGCTTTGTTTGCAGAATTTTATTAAAAAAAAAATCTTGTTAATATACAAGTATTGGCACACTTTAATACAAACTACAAACAGACCTTTCCTATCATCTAGGAAAGTGGAATGTCAGAAGTCAGTGTGAGAAACATAAAGTGCTAAAACAGAAGGCACTTCACAAAATTGGTTCACTGAAACAATTTAGCGTAACACAAGTTGATACCCTTCACTTTTCAACTTGGCAGTGAAAGCTTCAAAATTGTTTGAAAGGTTAAAAAAGAACAAAAAAAGCTTCTTGGCAGTAAAGCTTCAAAGAAAACGCTGTTAACTGTGAGCAAGAAACCTAATCATTTTTTACAAAATGATCAAAAGGCTACAAAGTATTTTCACTTTTCTTACTAAAGGAAGCTCCAAATAATTGGATTTCGCAGAGAACACTCAGGTGAAAAAGTGCCAGAATTTTTGATGAGCCCTTTTTTCTTGTTCTTGAATTTGTTTTGTGAAGTAGTTAAAGGAAGCAAAAGGAAATATACTCCCAGAGTCAGTGAACTAAGAAGTTATACATTCATTATTCAAATACTTAGGTTATGAAGAAGTCTAGAATGTTATAGTTAGAGGTAGATAAGTAGTCTGGTTGACACAATATCTAATAATTTAGTATCTGCACATCAAAGAGATCACAGACTCCTTCATTATCATCCAGGTTAAAGTTGTAGTCATCTCCGGGAGTAGGAGAGAGTCGTAAGAGAGGAAAAACTGTAAAGCAGGAAGAGTTTAGTTTAAATTAAAACACTTTTGGAATATCAGCCCTATCTCATCATTCAGTATGTTTGTCATCACCAGTACCAAGGTTAGTCTTAATAATTAAAATAGTCTTGATAATCTTGACAAGCCTACTAGGATACATACCGTGAATATCTGTACTGTGTTCAAACTAACACAGTAAGTGACCTATCTACCATTTTTTGCTTGATATTTTAAGTGAGTTTGCTGGAATGGAGCGCAGCTGTGGAATATGGGTTGAATTTCTCCTGCAGCAAAGGAACTCCTGAACAGCTTTTGAAAACTTTCATGAGAAAGCCATAATTTATATTCCTTTGTTGCATTGTAATATTGCACAATTAAGTTATAATATTGCCTTCAAGTAAGTAAGGAAGTTACCATTATCCCTGTTTTACAGAGTGGAAATGGAAGCTAGCAGTTTGTCTGTGCACTGCATTTCAAGCATGGACTTGAAGCTATCTTTGTGGGTGTAATGCAAGAAAAGAAGCCTCAGCTCCCATGCTGCCTTGTAGAAGAAACTCTAATATAGTGTAGATGAGCTGGGCATGCTGTACCTGCTCTAGAAGTGGAGACTGTTTCCATTTTAACCATGTATTGGCACATTCACATAATCCAGTCTTGTCCCTTGTATCTTATAATTACATGTCTCTTTCTGGATGAGCCCTGAGGCTGTCTGCTTGAAGGGCAGATATTAGCACAGGCTGCTTACAGAGCACAGGGCAAAAGGAACAATGCCAGCTGAGTTCACCTCTTTGCCTGGCACTTCAAAGAGACCGAGCAGAGGCAGGGAGCACATGGACTTAGCAGCTGTGGTTCAGTGCTGCAGTCTTATGGCCACTGAGGTGCAAGAGCAGAGATGGGTAATGTTTGGTGTATTAGTGTACCACAGCTGGCCATGTATCAGTCTGCACACAGGCATGTAACTATGTTGTGAAATACTTATTTAAAGCACCTGCAGGAAGCCTTAGGCAGAACAGAATTAAACCAGATTTTTTTTTACTTTTTTTTTTTTCTTTTAAGGTAGCACACTAGTCATCAGTTTGTTTTTCCTTTGTCCCTGAATTAAGGACTGGTGGGTTATTCATGCATGTACGTGCTTGTTGAATTAATGTTTTCATATTTTCAGTTAAACTGTTGCAGGGAATAGAAAAGGGAGCAAAGACAAGAATGACAGAGGAGGCAACACAGGGGAAAGAAGTTTCATACTGACTCTTGTAATCAGATTTAAGAGATGCCTCCTAAGTACTGTTCACACAAAAACCGTACTGCTACTTGTGATTATTAGAAAAGATGCTAAATACTTACCATCAGAAGACATGAGTTCATCAATAATATCCCCACTGATATTTCCTGTGAAAGACAGGAGCACATGTGGGAGTTTTTTAATGTTTATAGCAGTCAACACATACTCTCTGCATTAAAATACTGAATTGTAAAGTACAGTATGGCTCATGCAGTGCAGGAGCTGCAGAGATAGCATGCCATGTACATATAAAATATATTTCTCTTTGTATCCCTCAGTTTTCCTCCCCAGTACATTTCTCCCACTGATCTCTTATAACCCTAAAACCATATACAACACGAAGCTTATTTGGTGGCAGAGAAACTCATTTGCTCAAAAGGAGCTTGGTACCCAGAGCTACCTCAGTGGCTTCACTTGGAGATGAACAGAGGCCTGTCACTTCCTCTGTGTATCTTATCGGTAACTTGGTCACAAAGAAGGGCTCGGGAGGCCAGTATAAACATTTAAACAGGAACTACTGCTTCCTACCTGTGGGTTCCTCCATCTTTGCGATGTCAAATGAGTTTGGCTTGAGAATACAGTTGACATCCAGAGGCAGCAAGCTCTGGTAGTCATTGGAGCTGGCTGAGGCTTGGGCACCATCTCCTGAAAGGCTGGGGTACAGCACTGGCTCCGGAATGCTGGAGTAAGGGGCTGTGGGGGCTGCACTCTCCTGCTGCACGCTGCCATCTGCATGGACACAAAGGTGTGTTGTGGAGTCTGCTATGGAGACCCGGAACACAGCACCTGCACCCAGCTTGGTTTTTTGAGAACATGGCTGGTACCTGGGATAAGGTGAAAAGAGTCTGCCCCTTCCAAAGTCACAGGCACAATTTAATTAACTGTTAATTAATTAAAGGTTAATCAGGACCCCTCAGAAATGCAACTGTAGTACACCATTTTCTTAAATCTTTTCCATTACCCTACTATTACTATAAAAAAAATACCTGATATTCAGGCAGTCACTCACTGTGTATGGAAGAAGGTAAGTGACCTTGTGGCACAAGAGCTGGAACTGGTGCCTGTATTATCCGTCTCATTAAAAGGTACACGTTCAAATCATATCCTGTCAGAGGTTTGCAATTTTGCTCCATACTGCATCTCGAGAAGCAGCTCAGAATAATTAAAAGGATTACATCCAAAACCTGTTCAGATAAGCTATGAGGGAAGCAAATGAGACAGGAGAGGAGGAAGTCTCTGCAACCTCCTTAGGACTGTTAGTAAGCCCTTGGAGTAGTCTGTCAACAGACAGCTGCTATGCTGTGCAAATTCTTGAACCTTCCTTTGTCTACTACCTTTCCTAAGAGTTTCTTCTTTCCCTCCAGTTGCCTTCCTCCCCCACCCACTGGAGGTTGGAAAAACCCTGGATCCACCTGATGATGTGTCCGCAACTGGCGTTTGCGGTAATTCTTGTCCTTGGTTGAGGTCATGTTCTGGTGGATTTTGGGGAGCTGTAGTGGGTTTAACTGGAGTGGCTGGAGCTGCAGGTTGAGATGCGGGCTGTGCAAGGTCATCAGGCGGCGGAACCGGAAACACTGTGGGCTTGGAGGAGCTCGATTCTTTATTTATAAGCAGCACATGAATAGGTCCTGAACTACTTTTCAAATTGATCTGGTATTTCTTCTGTCCATTCTGTCCCTGTAAAGGTGATGTATTATGAAAGCTTTTGTTCCTTGAGAATTTGGAACTATACAAGGTGATGAAGACTAAGATCAGCTGTTTTAGTCCTCAACAAAAAAAAAACCAAAACAAAGCCCAGCATCACAGCTGCTAACTTGGGTCCTGCAGAGAACCTTACCATTGCCTGAACTGATTTCAGCAGATGGACAAAGACAGTACCACTGATCAGCTTCATGACTCTAGGATACTTTTATAATATAAGACTGTACTTAGCCTCAGTAAATATAGCTCATGAAACTTCTCAGGTGAATTTCAGCCTTCTACAAGCACAGTGGCTATCATGCTTCATAAAACGTTCTCCCAACTATATAAACACTATTTAAAGCCAAGCACTGCAACAGCAAAAAATAAAGATCGACAGAGGTAAATAATTTGGCCTCCTACTTTAATGTTTCCCATTTAAGCCTTTTGGCTAAAGCAGGAATGCAGTCTGTTTTTCTATCCACTCTACTACTATGAGACTAATTCTAAACTGAACCTACAACTAAATCTAAAAGGCTTTTTCATAAAAGATTCATTTTAACAATATAATGGAGAAACTTGACAGATGAAAGTCTCTGCCAATGGGTTCTCAAGGGAATTCATGACCATTATACATAATTTGGAAAACTGCAACATTTAAAAGCAAGAGAGAAGAAATGGTAAAAAGCCCCATTAGTGTATCTTGGTTGTAATAGAAGGCAGAGTTAATGTCTAAATGTACAAAACCCACTTTTTCCCATCCAGCCTCTCCCTTCTCAACTGAAACAGTCCTAATCCCTTCTCCCACCTCCTCCTGCACATGGATAGACATCAATCCTCCACTCTAACATAGCTCTCCTTTTCCACCATCCCTCTAGAACACTTAGGTAAACAAGAAACCAGTACATACCATTTCTGGTCTAGGTACTTCTAACTGCGTACCACAAGGTGCTTGAATTGCTAGAAGTGTATCTCCTGGTTTAAAAGCAGTTTTAAGAAAGTGTTAAGTGTGCATAGTTTTCTTAAGTCTTGCATGGTATCCACTCAAATGAGAGCTATGGTAATTCTCTAAGACCACTTAAAATACTACATAATTTAGCATATATAAACTTGTGGTAAGACTTGCATAGTCCCTGTAAGATCCAGGTGTATTGCATAATATAAATCACAGAATTCCAATATTTAGATCATAGTTGCAAAAACCTTTTCTCAAGCAGTACAAGATTTGCCATTTCCTTTACCTGTTTGTATTCTAATTGTGTATGTAACATAAGGTGAAAATATTTAAGTAGGTCATTTTTTTAAAGAATCATTTAGGTTGGAAAAGATCTCAAAGATTGAGTCCAACCTCTGACTGATCACTATCTTGTCAAATAGACAGCAGCATTAAGTGCCATGTCCAATAATTTCTTGAATGCTTCCAGGGATGGTGACTCCACCACATCCCTAGACAGTCCATTCCAATGCTTAACAATCCTCCCATGAAAAAATTCTGCCTGATTTCCAACCTGAACCTCCCCTGACACAGCTTGAAGCTATGTCTCTCTTGTAGCCTGGGAGAAGAGGCCAATCTCCACCTTTCAGGTAGTCCTAGAGAGCAATAAGGTGTCCCCTGAGACTCCTTTTCTCCACGCTAAACCCAGCTCCCTACACTGCTCCTCATATGACTTACTTCAGCTAAACCAGCTCTCTGGTCTAGCTCTCTTTGTGACTTTGACAAATGGTGGTACTACAGAGATTTAACAGAAGGAAGGAAAGGTATCAGTGGTCGTCTTCAGAGCCAGCACTTCCAATATCTAAGCATATGGCTTCTGCAGCACATACAACTGGGACATTAACAGCTGGCTACCAAATTAATCTTTGGCTTACCATGCACATTAAAATGTGTTAGTCAAAGTCAGGGGATGACAATTACTTCTACAGCACTGGCACAACACTGCAGGTCACTTGCCTACCTGCACATAATTTCCCCTTTGTCCATAACTGATTTGAAATAACACTTTTCTTTCTCTGCCTCCTACAAGACACTTAGGTGAAGTACTACCCTTGCACCATGCCAAGTGCCTCCACATTTTGTAATGACTAATTCATTTTTGGTAACAGATTCCTAATCTTGCATTTATATTAAAAAACAATCTTCCCTGTGGCAAAGAAGAGCCTAACTGGAGGCTGAACAACACTCTTCCCTTGGGTACCCTGGGAGCAGGAAGGGATGTCAAGGGAAGTAACCTCTGTCAGCAATTCTTCAAACCTGTACAGGAATCCTTTTGATTTAGGAGTGCCAACACTGAACTTTGGCTGGCTCCATTTACACAGCATCATCAGGAACTCTAGCCACAGCTGCCACCAGGAAAACTGTATGAAATTTGGATCTGCCTGGTTCTTTTGGTGGGTTGGACCAACATGTCATGTCTCTGGTTCCATTAATAGCCTGAGGCAAGCTGCTGCAAAGTAGGAAAACCAAAGAAGGCATTCAAAACCAGGACTCCAGCTGAGCTTCCATTCTGTACAATCTGTTACTACAACCAGAAATACCAAAACTTGATAGTCATGAACATTATGAGACATCTACCTAGAACTGATTACTACTGAGTACTTCTAAATTCAAAATAGTTGCAAGGATAAACCAGGTTAGTTAGCAAGTTATTTTTCAGGAGGAAGATCAGAAAGTCCCTGGCTTTAGAAATACAGCCTAGCAGCAGCAACTCACCATTGAAGCAGTTGCAGATATCTTCATGGGTGACATATGAAAATGTAATTTACGTCAAGGAACATTTTTCTTAAAGAAACATAAAACTGGTAGGTGTTGTGCTTTAAAAAAAGTTTCTCCAAACTGAGCCTAAACAGAGGTGTAATCAAGGCATCATTTTTGGCTTTTCATGTTTTTAACTTTGGACAGTTAAAAACAGAAGAGATCTGTCTTTTAAAGAAAAAAACCCTGTATTTGCAAAGAAAATACAAAATGAAAAAACAACTTTGTGTCGCTTGGATGGATGAGATCCTAAAAGGGAGAACATGTAAAATCTTGTTTTAAGAATACCATTTATCTCACTGACACTATAGAATTCAAGTATGTATCAGGACTTCCCATAATCACATGAAAGTACTGCTAGAGGGAACTTCAGCGTTCATCTGCCATTTCATTCCTCCGCCTCAAGGCAGGATCCACTGTTCAGATGTTCCAGACAGATGTTTGGCTCCTCTTTTCTGGAAAACCTCCAGTGATGGATAATTCACCACCTCCCCGGGAGGTCAATTCAAGTGCTAGCTCCCCCAAAGGAAAGTTTCTGCTAACACCTAACCTCAGTCTCCTTTGCTACAAAACCAATTTTACAGAAACAGTTTGTGTATAGCAACTACAATAATGTTTTAGTACTTATCACTGGTGTTATAGATAAGAAGGGCATTTTCCTGCTCCAATCTCAGGTGTCTGATTTGATCAATATCTTGCAAGACGGTTAAACACACACGAGCAATGCAGCTGGAACTCCCTGCTCATGGGTTATTTGTACACAGGATTTTTTTTTTCCCATTTGAAACCCAGCAAGTTTCAGGACATTGTCAACTCAATTTATCTTTGGGCAATAGCTTAAATCTTTTCAAGAGAACAAACCAACACAAAAAAGATTCATGTAAAGCAGTGGTAACAAAGCATAAGTTCAAGTGCAATACAGACCATCACAGAATATCGAGTTGGAAGGGACCCCCAAGGATCGAGTCCAAGTCTTAAGTGAATGGGGGAGAATATAATTCATTTAAAGTAAGAGACCAGGATTACTTTGTAGAAGACTTAAAAATTACTGCCATACATATGTATATGCTAAATTATTTTCACGTTAATCACAGTCACAGACACTAAAAGGTCATGTAAATAAGATTTATATCTTTAATTGAAGAAAAACCTGAAAAAAGTATTTGCCTTACCTTGCTTCTGGATAAAATTGACTACATTATGCTGTATCCATTTACTACGCTTTTAACTGTTGTTTTAATTCTAGTTTCAAGATGCACACATTTAATTTAAAAGGATATTGGTGGTTTGTAGAATCATCCATGACGTTCTTGATACTTTGCTGAAGCCACAGTTTCTGCTGATCCAATTCTTTCTCTTTTAGCTCTAGATCTTCAATTTCAGCTTCCAGATACCTCAGCCTGTCTATGACTTCTTTTGTATTGCAGCCAGCACCTACTCCTCTTAAAAAGGTACAAGATTTCATGAAACTGAAAGTTAAAATCTAAAGTAAACATGCAATAATTTCTTAAGACTATTTTCAACACTTTAAAAATCTACTAACATTCAATAGGAAGGAAACGAGCATTTATGGTGTCATATCTAGTTAGAAGTGGAAAGTGGCAATTTTTGTTGCTCTTGAGCATGTGAAAATTTTGCAGAATTGACATGGCTTACTTCCACTGAATGCTGTTCTTTGACTTCTTCTCAATGAGATCAATTCCCTCCAAAACATTAGTGATATCATAGATCCTTCTCTTCTGCCTCACAGCAAGCGTATCAGCAGCCTGTCAAGAGAACAAGTATCAGCAACTTGCATGATGTGGAAAAAGACAGTTAAGCCACTCCCTTGGAAAAACGCTACCTAATGTTATTCTGAAGGGAGAAGGTTCAGCTCTTCAAGAGCCAGATACTCCATCATGAATTGTGAAGTTCAGCACCTCCAGATAGTGCTACCACAGAGGAGTCACACTGCTGAAGGCCAGCAAGCCACCCAGCAGGAGAGGATGTTCATTTACGTTGGTTGCCAAGACCACGTTCAATGTCTGGAGCATGTGCCGATCAACGGCATGGAGGAGCCTGCAATGCCCTTTCTGGAAGGTAAGAAAAAGTAAGGAAGACAGAAAGCAACACCCTGCAGTGGGGCAAGCCTCTGAAGCCAAGGACATGCTAAGTTTACCATCCTTTCCACTGACCAAGTTCTGAAGCTTTTGTTTGGCTTCAGCCATGCTGGGATACAAAATGGCAGGGCTGTAATTTCACAAAGTGGCTGAAGGAGAGCTGCAGTACTTCAAGCCAGCATTGTCCTCACATGAATCCACCTCATAGCCTTCAAAGGCTCACTGAATTTGTCACACTGAGCACCTCAAGCGGTTTCACAGGCATGAGGACCCTGGCAGAGCTCACAGGGATGTCCTGCTCACACACAGCTACCTGTGCAGTGCGTCTGAGAGCTGTCACAGCTTGCCACTCAGAGAGAAGCAGAGTGCCAGGCAGAGGAAACTCTGCTTCATGTCTTAGCTCTCCACAGTGACTTTCATGTACCAGATGCAAAGAATGAAGATAAAGTAAGCAAACTTGAGCTAGTAGTGCCTTTCACACCCTCAGCTCTTTGATGCTGAAAAGCAGCTCAAGTTTGAAGAATATTAGCTAAAAGGAGAGAAAGCAAAGAGGAGTCTGACTATAGCTACTAGGACACTTAAATACAATGATTGCGAGGGATTATGTGTTAAACAAATTAAAAGAGAAGAATAATAAAGAGAAGGACAGGTGGCATTGCAAATTTGAATTAATGCATAAGGTAAACTAATTTCCGCTACAGGAACACAATGTTTTATTTCAGTTTTTCCAGTGTCTATTAAATGAATGTTTTTTGCAAGTATGCATGTTTGTGAGACAACCACAAATAAGAAGGAAAACCAAATCCATTTGCTTAGTAGTGCAATTTGGTTTTTAATTTTTCTACTGAAGTAAAATTGAAAGGACAAAATAAGAGAATAGAGATTTGAAAAAATACTCTTATAGCCATGAAGTATAAACATTGCTCCTTCTCCTTGACAGTGATGTACCCACTCAACAGTGTTTCTGCTGATACCAACATTTATCTTTCATATGGACTTCTGCACCAGTCTGTTAAAATCTTTTCTTATCTAGCAAAACAAAATACATGCAAATGCATGAAAAACGCACAGTTTAGTTCCACCCAAGGAAATGGGCTCTTCAATCACTTGTATCAGCAGGTATCTGCCTGCTATCTTAACCTGCTATTTTTGCTGCATACATATACGCTGCTTCCAAGGACTGCAAGAGAACCTTAAAAATCTAGAAAGTGATGAAACTTATGCCACCTCACAATGTTTAATCAGCACTTCATACACATCACAGTCTTCAGAGGCACAATTTTTATAAGCTGTTTACATTATTCAGTGCAACAAATGAGCAACACACACTTAAACAGCTGCTACTCAACTTTCTGCTCTTTTCCTATTGCTCTACATATTGACTGAGAACTTAGTCTACCACTCATAGTTTGAACAATGAGGAAACTGCTTTGGAGACAGATTTCATTACCTCTTGAAATTTTCCCAAAGGCCTGTCTACAACATATAAAAGCTTTACTAATCCTAATGTATTTTCAAGATGCGCCGGTAGTAAAATATATCAATGTACATAAATTTGTAGCTAAGATACCAAAATTTAAGACTTCAAAAAAAAAAAAAGTCACTAATTTTGAATACCCAATTTCAGATATTTCAAAGTTGGAGTAACTGTTCAACTCTAAATACTATTGCGTTTTGTATGCCCAAAGCACAGCTCCCATTAACACTAGCAGCAGAGATTTACCACTGCTGCAAACCAAGCTCCAGAACCCCAGGTTTGGGGTTCATTTCACCGGAAAATGAATGACATAGTCACATATGTATTTGGTTTGACTAGCCCTGTATATAACTCAATCACTGCTACAAAGTTCAAGTACTTGACAACAAGAATTCCAACAAAGAAGCAGGGTCCAGTTCCCAAACTGGGAAGTTTAATCCAGCCATTCACTAGCTTTCTGGTGCTGGCCCTGTAATCTAATGATCTAAAAATTTTTTCACACATATTCTAGAAAACAATGGAAAAGTTCCTCCTTAACATTGTAGCAGTTTTAAATATGACACCTTCTGGTAGGTACATGGGTGAGAAATTAAGTCCAATCTTCCACCCAAACCACACACTAGCAACTTCAATAATTAAGAGACAAATCTGTTGTCAAAACCAGTTAAAACTCAATTTCTCAGCCTATGACAAGAAAGGGACATCTACAATGGCCCTGCTAACATGGTTGGATGTGGCTTCCACATTCCTTTCTCTGAATCATTTGTATTTGGAACTCCTTCATAAAATCTTTTTACCATAAAGCTGCTGAACTGTATTAATTTCTCCTAGTATCTCCTCATACATTGAGTAAGTGTGTATTCAAGACAAGCACCATATGAATGTCTTACAAATGGGTTCAGAGCTGGAAAAAAAACATATAAGAACAGGGCTTTGCTTCTGTGTGCATTCAGATTGTGCAACTCCTGGAATACAGAAAACACATTACTTGGGACAGTTTCAGCTGCAGGCACACATACAGACATACAAAACCCTGCCCCAAAATAAAACAGTCAGAAAAAGGGCAATCGAGAGTTTGTGCCCTAACACAACTTCTTTGCTCCCTGGGAGCTGAGAAAAGGCAGCATGAATCATCAGCTGCAAACTCGCTGTGTTAACACCTGAAGAACAGAGGAATCTGACAGCACAGTGGCAGAGTGATTACTGAGAAACTTAAAAACGCGTGTGTCAAAGGAAAGAGGTCCTGAATCTTCTGAACTATGCCACTAGCAGATGACAACATTTTCTCCCCAAAAGAGCTGTCAACAGTTTGGTGGAAGTTTTAAATGGAATGGTGTTCTTGTCAACCTGTATGTAGAAGTACTATCATTGCATGCATAAAGGTTAAAGGAATGTAAACTCTAACAGACAGACTCCTTCTTCCTCTGTGGAGTAGGGTAAGTATAAGGCAGTCGTTATTTGCACCTAACCAATGCACTTCTAAGAAGTAGATCTTAGAGTACCTGATGTTTTGCAGTGGTGATCAGAAACACTGTTTAACCATGATATTGCTGGGATGGCATTCTGATAGAAACAAAACCCATTTAACAAATCAAGGCACAAGCAATTGCATGCTATGAAGAGAAAGAACACACAACATGTTGGGCTTCTTATCAGGTGGTTTATCCCTTATTCACTCCTCTAGCTCTTTTTCTCTCTTCCCTGCAATTCATGGGTTGCTGCCATAGGAACTTTGTTTTCTTACCCTTCTACCTCATCCCTTAATGTTTTAAGCTTAATCCCATAGATTTTTCTTATACAGGGTTATTCAGTGACAATTATGCCATTATTTTAGAACAGCTGTTTGATTTTAAAGTGAACATTGTAAAATTCAAACTTCAAGTAAATTCTCACTTCCACTCCCACAATTTGTCAGATGTTACCAGAGAAGTGTCCAGCACTATAACATTTCCAAAGTGTCCTCTTACAGACCACTAAACTGTAATTATAGATGTAAAGATACCAGAAAATGTCCCAGAAACCGATTATCCTTCTCAACTGGTAGATCATAAAGCTGGAAGTACACTTGTTTCCAAATTATATTTTCTTCCTAGTGCTGGTTTTGCTACAGAAATACTAATCAGCACCACAACATCAGATGGCCAGAATCTCTCAGCAGGGAGGCACATGAAGGTGTTCACTGCACGAATAATTTCTTGGAAGGCTCTGTTCCATTTCAAGTCTGCCCTGTTCTTCAGTTCCCTGAGCACGCTGACATAACACACACATGCATGCTGGTTTTCATTGTTCCTTAGCTATGTGGCTTATTGATGAGAAAACCGGTTACTCACTATTTTTGAAAGTACCACCAGCTTATGTACTGCAGTTAGTATTTACTGCCAGCAAAGTGTAACCTGTAATTCAGAAACCAGTCTCTAGTTACAGAAATGTCTGTGACTGCAGTACCCACTTACTTTTCCCTGGCCGTCAATCCTTCTATTCTTTCTCTCTCACTAAAGAGAACAAGAAACATTGTTCCATCCCACTATACAGCCCAACTTTATTATTTAAATCAATGCTCTTTGGCACTTTAAGCCAAGCTTTTTGGCCTGATGTCTTACAAACTGAGTATGTTTTGCTTCTCAGACTGACCTGGAACATCTCTCAGCACATGACAGACAATACAGTAAGCTGCACAACAATCCTGAGGTGTGGACAACGTAGTTTTTTGCTTAAGAAAGATGCAGCTAAATACTAAGAAGCTAATCAACTTGTCCAGACCAAGCATAACTAAAGGAGGAATATAAAACCTAAGAGTGTCCTTCCCTATTCACTCTGAAGACTCATTAGCCACAGTAACATCACTGAAGTGCTTCCCCTCTGAACAGGGATGCACAAAAAAAGCTCCAAGAACACCTTTCACCTTCCAGGGCAAGCAACCAAAGCCAGCCTCTTACTGCACTTTGCTGAACTCAGCAGTTTGCTGATGACCTTAACTAGCCAGGTTTACACACCTTTGCCTCAAATGCACCGTACACCCTGACAACCCAGAGGGCCAGTGCAACTGCACACTACAGGGAACTGGCTAGCAGGACACAGTGCCAAGGATCCCTCCTGCAACACAGTGACCTCCCACCATGAGGACCTGGCAAGGTGTGCTGGTCCCAGGGCATCACTGTGGAGATGCTCCAGCCACTGCAGCCCAATGCCCTCCAGCCTCGGAGGTAGCAGGCTAGCTGCACAGGTGGATGATGATGATTTGCCACTCACCCCGCCAATTCAGCATCTTCCATACCTATATAATAAAAAGTACTAAGAAGGTGATGGTCAGTTTTTCAACACTGTTGAAACCACTTGCTAAGAGAACATCAAGGGGGGCACAAGAGAAACAGGCTTAAACAGCAACGTGTGTACTGCGTCAGCGCAGAGTAATGCAGGGCAGTAAAAAAAAAATAAAAAAAATCACAGAATCATTAGGGCTAAAAGGGACCTCTGCAGATCACTGAGTCCAACACCCCAACAAGGGTCACCTAAAGTAGGTTACAGAGGAATGGATCCAGGTGGGTTCTGAATGTCTCCAGATAGGGAGACCCCACGACCTCCCTAGGCAGCCTGTTCCAGTGCTCTGACACCTTCAGCATAAAGTTTTTCCTCATGCTGAGGTGAAGCTTCTTGTGTTTTACTCCATGGCCACTGTTCCTTGTCCTGTGTCCAGGCACCACTGAAGAGTCTGGCACCATCCTCCTGGCACATGCCTTTGGGAAATTCATACGCATTAACGAGATTCACTCTCAAGTCTTCTCTAGACTGAACAGGCCCAGTTCGTGCAGTCTCTCCTCTAAGAGAGATGCTCCAGACCCCTCATCATCTTTGTGGCCCTCCGCTGGACCATCTCCAGTAGCATCTCATCTTGTACTGAGGAGCCGAGCACCGGACACAGTAAATAAAAACACCCTCAGTAAGTTATATTTAATGCACGGTAGCCACTATACCCTCTTTACAAGGAGCCGGAGCGGCTGTTTCAGCGGGGCGCGGGGGCTGTCAGTCCCCGCCGCGCTCCCGCAGCCCGGCAGTGCCGGCAGAGGCCCGGCGGTCGCGGCCCGGCGGTGCGGAGGGTGCGGGCGGCCCGGCCCGGCCCCCGCGCTGCGCCGCCCTCCCCGCAGCGCCGGCCGGGCCCGGCGGTGCCGCGGGCGCGTCCCCCCTGCCCTCG
>JAWWEW010000078.1:123691576-123729207 GCA_035583185.1 Anabacerthia variegaticeps | reverse complement strand
CGCGGCCATGCCGCCCGCGGGGCCACGTGTCGCTCCGCCGCAACGGCCCGAGCTGCGGGCGCGCCCCGGGCCCAGCGCGGCCGCGGCGGGGGCGGCGCCGCAGGAAGTGACGCCGCCGCCGTTGCCGGGACAGCGGCGTGTTTGGGCCGCGGGGCAGCGCCGGGCACGGGCCGGGCCCGCGGGACCCTTGGCTGGCCGGGCTGGGCCGGGGTGTCAGTCCGGCTCCCCCAGGATGAGTGGTGCGGGTCCGGGACCTCGGCGACCGGCCGAGCGCCAGAGGCTCCCCGCGACCCACCCTGTCCCCGACGCGGTAGCTCCTGGTCACTCGTGTCACCGCTTGCATTTGATACAACAGCGCTTATGTTAATTGTAAACCATGTGCTTGCATCTCCCGAGGTCGGCACAGGACGCGCTGATGGCCTGGCCACAGGCACAGGGAATTTCGGATGCTTCCCTAGTCCCTTGCACTGTTGTCTAGAAACACTCGGCTTTAAACTTTCTGCAGGTACACCTCTTTCCCTCAGTTATCATCGGATAAAAGAAGACAAGCTTTAAGGTCCACACTACATAAGAATTCAAGGGATGCATTTCTAGGAAGAAATGCTGCCGGGAGAAGCCCTTCAAGTACCATCACGGGAGGCAGTGGAGCACCTTACAAGCACCTTACACCGTGTCACACAGGACCTGTGGGCCAGGGTGAATAGGCGTGGGAGCAAGCAGTCCCACCCTTTACACGTGCTCTCTGGACCTGGGATCACAAACCCTTTTAACATCGAGTAACAGGAATTTCCTAACAGGTTACAAACAGATCCATTATCTTGTCAGGAAATGAAAACAAAATCTAATAACGGAATTGTTTTTAAATTGCCATGATTAATGCACAAGAGCATGACTTGCATCTGACAAGGTCAGAGTTCACATTTTGTTTATATTTTTATTTATTCATTTAGTCATTTATACCTTTCAGTAATGCCAGGTTGAAATTTGTCCCCGGAAATGGGTAAATTTGGCACAGCTTTCACCTGCACCACATTTTTATTATTTTAACCTTTTGGAGGTAAAAATCATTTAAACACTTATTAAAAAGCTCTAAGGAAGCCGTGTAAGCATAAAGAGGGAAACGATGCCAGAGTTAGCCACAAGAAAAACAAACATTCCAAGCAGTACTAACATGTACACGTACCCAAGTACCGCAGTATGAAATCCTGAGCCAAGAGCAAGGAATAGAGAGGATTTACATTAAAAACTGTAACAACTCCCTATGATGAAATCAGAAAGTAAGTTTATGAACAAAAATTTTGGAGTAAAAACTTAGAGGAGATATTAATACATTGAATCAGGGTTAAGTTCTTTCAACGTCCTGGTGAATTCCAGTTACTCAATTACTTTACTCAAAGTATAGCTTGGTCAAATAATAAGCACAGAAAAAAAAAATGTCTAAGGAAACACTCTGTATCAGAAAAGCCCTCTCAAGTGGTGCTTTTCTGCACCACATATCCATGAAAATACTATAGAAGAGTTTTCCAGATGAGTATTTTCTCACATACTGTGTTTCTGAAAAAGTGTATAGAGCACAAGAGTAAGAAATAATTTTTTTCTGTCTTTAGAGAACTGATATATTTGTATCAGGGAATCAAGATCACCAGGATTCTACTAGAATAATAAATCAGGCTAATTTTAAACTTCACAGCAAAATTTACTAGGCTAACATTCAGTAAAACAGATTAATTAGAGTTGGTTTTTACGCCTTGCTAACCATTGCCACTATGCATTAATTTTTACATATTATCAACCAATAGCACAGAGTCCAAGCAAACAGTCCTCAGCAGCTCTATCCTACCTCAGCTGAGAGTACCCCAGCGCAGATGCCTCCCTGTCAGCGCTGATGGCTCATTCTTGGTCTTCTCATGGGCCAGGTATGGGAACTCTGGATGCAAGGAGCCTGAGCTGAAGCAGGTGTCTGCCTTCTGCCCCCTCCCACAAATTTGGAATTTTCCCCTTTTATAATCTCTAGACAATTCCTAGCTCTCCACCTCCAACCCTGTGGAATGGAGTGGGGGTTGTTTTCCCAGGCCGTAGCAGGCACCTCATTCAGTTGTTGAGCTGCCTTTTATTTTGGTTTGCTGCTGTTGCTTCCATTCTTAAAGCAAAACTAGCCTGTTCCCAGCTCTCAAGGTTGTGCTTTGTAAAAGACCAGTCACTGAACATCAGCACGTTGTTTTTGCTGCTGGAGCCTCTGCTTTCAACTTGTGCCCATGTTTTCAAGGCCTTTGTTACATCCCACACTTAAGCTGCACCTCATAACGAGAGGCAGGTGGTACGAAGCTCTGGCTCACACGACAAGCTTTCATTAACAGGCTGATAACAAGGCCAGTGAGCCTCACACAGCCAAAGGCTAGGACCTTTTACTAGCATTAAGTACTTTTAAGGGGCCGCTGGGCACAAAAATACACCTACAGTTACACCATGTCCTCGCTCTAATGCCCGGATTCTGAATGAGCTGATAGTAAAGTTAGCTTAGTGGCTTCTATTGGTGTTGGAGCAACACGACTCTGCTTCAGCTACTGTGAGGTGCAAAGTGGCGAGAAATAGCTCCACCTGGTGTACCAACCAGTACCCGATTTTACTACTCGTGTTTTATTTACTAGTGCAGCATGAAACGCTTCTGAGTACAGTGTAGTTCAATAACAGTTTAGGATCTTCTGAGAATAAGCAAATAAATGCCTGAGTACAGTGGAGTTGATAAAGCCTCCAACATGAAACAAATATAAAAATATATTAACATAAGGCTTATGACTTGCTTCCGTTATTATCTCCTATTTTTCAAAAGCCTGGTAGGAAGACTATTACTGTTGAGAAAACCAAACTATGCTGCCAAAAGAGCCGCTCTAAGTTGCAATGGTCAAGCATTCTCCAACAGTGGCAGATTAAGCATGATTACAGGTACACAAAAGGTGAAGAGTCCATTTCTCATGTAGTGACAGTAGAAGGGGGAATGGTTTTAAACTGAGAGTAGGTTTAGATTAGATGTTAGAAAAAAATTCCTTACTGTGAGGGTGGTGAGGCACTGGAACAGGTTGCTCAGAGAAGTTGTGGATGTCCCATCCCTGGAAGTGTTCCAGGACAGGTTGGATGGGGCTCTGAACAACCTGGTCTAGTGGAAGGTGTCCTCATTCATGGCAGAGGGGTTGGAACCAGATGGTCTTTAGGCTTCCTTCCAACCCAAGCCATTCTATGATTCAACATTCTTGGATGTCTCATTAGAAGAATCTTTATCCCAGTGAAGCAAAGATTCAAGCTCTTGGCTTAGAGCTTTCCAACTTTCTTTTCTCTTCTTAAACATGCAAATTCCTAATTTTATATACTTTTCATCTATACCTGTTGATCCATTTTGACAGCAGTTAAAGATAACAAAAGGTTAGAAATAACTATTTATTATGAAAATAACTTAAAGACATTTATGTTTGATCCCTCAACCATCAAAATATACAACAAAGATTTAATTCTCTAGAAACCAAGGAGAAGTGCATTGTAGTGTATGAGATTGCTTAAGCTTGTGTAATACACATTTTTAGAGTATTAATAATCTTCAAAGATCTTGCTGAATATCATTCAGTGCATGTGTAAGTAGTCGTATTTTATTTTCCATGGTTTTTTTACTGTTTGCCATTTCCTGGAGAAGCTCCCGCATTTCTTCTTCAACAGAGTAAACCTGAAAGAGTACACAGAGATCAAATACAATTCTTGCTTTTCTTAATACACTTAAACCATATGACATTGGCAGTTTTTAACACTCATAAGCAGTGCAAAAGTTATATGCTTATGTTTAAATATGCAATGCACTACTCAACACTGGGTGCAGTAGCAGAATTTTACTTTAAAAAAAGTATTAACCTGCTAGGAAATAGCAAGTAATGTATCAATACCAGAAAACTTATTATGGAGAAAAAGAACCAGTTGTCATGCCAAGAAATAATGCAGTATATGACAGGAACAGTAACTGTCAACACTGGTAGAGGTGAGTTAAATGGATTATCTGGCATAATCATCATTACTCTTGCCTGTATAGGTAAGGAAATGTTTAGCTATTGATTCATAACAGCTACATAGCATGGAGTTTTACTACGGTCACAATGACATAGTTCCAGAGATGATCTTGCTGGGCAAAGATTGAGTACTAAACTAGGGCTGCTCCATTCAGAGATCAGCCTGAGAGATACAAACAGGAGACTTTCAAGCACCACTGTTGTAGTGGCTGTAGAACAAAAATACAAATATAATAAACATATACATTTAGTATTAAAATTACTTTTTCATTTGCTGCTTCAATTTGTTTTTCCTTTTCATTTGCCAGCTGCAATAGTTCTTCCTGATGTGCTGCCAACATTGACTCAAGTTCTTTTCTAAAAGCATTATCCATTTCATGAAGCTTTTCCACAGCAATCCTAAAAATGAATAAAGAAAAACAGATCACACTCCTGCAAGCAACAGAAGTATTTTGCTTTGTCTGGTTCTGCCTTTGATAAGGTTTTAATAACATAGGCAGAAAGAATTATATCAATATCAGCATTAGAAGATGTCGTTTTCTCAAGTAGATATTCTAGTTTTATGTGTTTAAACCTTCTGGCATTCCTCTTACCAGAAGCATTTAATCACTAGCAAAGAATATGAAGATTTGGGCTTGCTACTGTCAACATGGATAAGCACTCCACTTGTTCTCAAACATCTACTGACTATGCTTTTGCTTCCCAAGAAGTGAATGACTGAACTTGTGACCCTGTAAATGGCCTGTGAGCCTGTGTCTCAGAGAAACTGACAAGTGCTTCACAGTAGTGAAGCATTTTCTTGACTCCACGCAAATTCTGCTTTTAGGGGATAACGCTAAAATACGTAGGAACAAAAAACAAGGCAAATTATTCCACTGTACAATCAATGTACAACAAATATTTGAAGCAAACCAGAATTATTTAGAAAAAAATTCAGTTTCACCATTGATTTTCCAACAATTCCAAAACCCAGTATTACTGACTAATTGAGGATATTGATTTGGATGTTGGAGATATTTTGTTTGTTTGTTGTTGGTGTTTGTTTTTTTTTAATACAAACTTGACCATGAAGGTATTTTCTTGCATTTATTCATCAGATAATCTTCCTTAAAAGACTAGCTAAAGTATAATTAATCAGAGTGTTTAATTTAAAACATAAAGCAAAATGTAGTCATACTAACTTACTCCTTCAGTAACAACATGGGTTATTACTGCTAGGTAAGTATAATAAATATGCAGTCTATTACCTAGCTGGTATTTTCTCAAGAATAGTTGTGAGGAAGAAAAAAACCACAAGGGGGCCAAACAATAAAGGAAAAATCATACTAAGAATCTAAGCTTATCACAGGCAGCTGTCTATCACACTTCTCCATAATACCAGAAGCATATGAAATAATTTTCTGGGTTATGAGTACTTTTTTTCTGTATCATCTCATATTTAGCTAGTAATTGATCAAAAAAATTGACAGTACAAGAGGAACAAGAAAATTAATTAAAAATCTGTTGCTACTTCTAAGGGAAGAGAATGACAGGTAACTTAGAAACAGTCTGTTTGCCACAGACTGAAATAGTAATTAATAGTCAAGCCTTGGAGCAGCCTGTCCAGGGAAGTGGTTGATTCACCATCCCTGGAGGTATTTGAAAGAGTTGTAAATGTGGCACTTAGGGACATAGTTCAGCGATGGACTTTGCAGTGCTGGGTTAATAGTTGGATGTGATGGATCTTAAAGGCCTTTTTCTTCCTAACAATTCTATGATTTGTTAATATTGTTGTGATAATTATTGAGGATCTGTCCTCCATCTCCTACACAGTGCCACGAGGTATTTTTACTTTATCCTGCACAGACATTAGTGAAAGTACTGTGGCCTCCCTTGTACACCAGCCACAGTGGCTTAGCTTGATCTCTGATTTGCGACCAGTTTGTTCCATTCATCCTGGTCATGAGCTAGAGGGCTGACAGGCTCATGCTCAGAGAAACCCTAATACAGGCTGTGCCTCATGTGCACAAAGATCCTCACTGCACAACTCCAGACAGCACGTGTAATTTCTGCAGAAGAGTCCCTATCATGTAAGTGACATGGAGTTTACTCACAGAGGTAAACCAAAAGCATTGTGGTGGAATGGGTGTAAACAGGGAGGAACAGGTGTAGGCTCCAGTTATTTTCAAGAAAAATAAAAACAGAGCTAAGAAGATTAAATGATGAATGTTGTAACCTAATTCCAGTTCCATTAAGTACATCACCTGTATAGCGAGAGTTCTTTCTAGGCACACACAGTTTGTACCTGGGCTCACCAAATACTTAAAAAGTATTATGCTTCTTTTGCCATATAATCAAACCTTTTTGTATACTTATTAGCAGTGAAACTCTGTAGTAACTGAACAATCACAAACTATTAAGGTGTTCACTTTTGAGTTTGAAGACTTCTATTTCTCTCTTCAATCAGCTTCTTCTCTTTGATATCAAAGTTTTCCTTCATTTGTTTAACTTGCACCTCCAGCTGGCTTAATAGCTCTCCTTTACCGTGCCACCTCTTTTTCAGTGCACTGAAAATAAAATGCAAATATTTACAATTAATATAAATACCACTTCTTAGGCGGGCAGAAAAAAAGTTTTCCATGCTTCTGTTTTTCCTCATTTCTGTGGGTTTTAATAGCAAGAGAGTACTCTCTGAACATAGAATAACTTCAGAGCAGCATTGAATACAATGATCTCAAATACTGTGACTTAAATATATCACCTGTGTGCATTCTTAATGTCATCAAGTTCTACTTCTTTTTCTTCTAGCAGTTGCTTTAATTCCTCTTTTCTTTCATTTTGCCTTTCTAATTTTTCCATTAGCTTTTTACATTCAGCAGCTTTTTCATCCAACTTTACTTGAAACAATTTTCGAGCTTCCCGATTTTCTTCATGGTGTTTTCTGATTTGTTTATCTTTTTCTTGTAAGCCCTTTAGAAGACAAATATTTTAGAAGACATAAACACCCTCAACTTTATTATTACCATTTAAGAGTATTTATTTAGTCTATTGTGGAATAAAGCAGAGTAGGAGATGTGAAAATTTACTCTTCTGAACGTATGAAAAACACTTAGTAAAGTGATAGCCAGTTAATCAATCTTCATCTGAAAAAAGTCAGAAAAAAAAATCACCAAATCTGAAGTTGAAAGCATGTTAAGAAAAAAGTTATTTTAAGCTCTTATTCTACGTAAGAGTTGAACAACCTTTTCTTTTGAACAACCTATTCTACATAAGGCACTGAGTTCACAATCTGTAACAGTGAGTAAATGCATCTAACTTTGACTGACATGTTATACATTTTGATTAATAAGCTGAAGTCTTAAGTCTCTAAATGAATGAATGGAATTAATAGAAAAAAACATAGTACCTCTGCTGCCAAAATATTGATTTGCAAAAAGAAAGTCTGTACATAAATATGGTTCAATGAGAGATTCAAAGTAGCATTTCTGTACCCCCTTCTGCTCTCAGTGAAATGAATTGCCACTGACAGCCTGTTTGTGATTTGTGAGTTGATAAAGGAGGAGTGCAGACCCAGCTTTCATTACAGCCTTTATAGTAGCTAAAATTAAGACTTGCAGTGAAAGTTAAGCACAGAAATTGTCAGATATGGCACTTACTTCTTTTAATCTCCTAATTGTTTCTGTCTGATCATCCACTATTTTGTTTTTAATTCTTATGGTATCACTGTCCTGTTCCTTTTGCTTTTTTAATGTCTCAATCTCATTTGTTAAAACTTGAATTTTAGCCTCCAGTTTTCCCCGATCTTGAGCAAGATGAGCTCCTAGACAAAACAGGATATTTGCACTACAGCACTCATTTTGCAGATGACTTCAAAATGTAGATGAGGTGGAGGTGAAGGTAAGAACCACTTTACAAACCAAACTATTGACTATTTTGTCCACTGCAAACAGTTTAAGGATTTAATCTCTAGGTAGGTAACACTTAGAAGGGAGTATAAAACTGAAGGTCTGTGTTTTATCCTTTCAAAACGTCTCTGAAAAAAGTCAACAGTACTTCTTACAGACCCAGTCAATCTCAAAGAAACCACAAGGTGATGTTAAATCACGAGTAGAGAAAAATGAAAAATGCCCAAGTTCTTGCTTCCCCCCCACCCCATATTTAACACTTTTTAAAGATATATACTGAAATTTTCACATTAGACTTATCTCATAGACTAGTAGAATTATCTAACTCTACTTACAAATCCTTGTTTTACTAGTGGTCTTTGTATAACATCACGGTATTTTGATATTTTCAGGAAACAGATAAGCTGTATTTCCAACTGACTCCCACAACTGTTGTTACAGATCCCGTATCTGCCCATGTGCCACAGAACATCTGGTTTTGCACATCAATTTCACAACTGGGTAAGATCAGGAAGGCATCCAGAGACCCTGTCATGATTACAATTCTACTGGAATGTTTATTTGAAAAGTAAGACATTCGGCACCACCATTTTTTCTGCAAAAGAAAAAAAAAATACTATTTTACCCTGTTCTGCCAACTCCTGCCCCCATATTTTTCTTTCCATTTTTAACCCGTCAATCACAGATTCCTGGGCTGTCAGCTGAGAAATAAGTTTTCCATTTTCCTTTTTTAGAAGTTCAACTTGAATACCCTTTTGTTTGTCCTCCTCAATCACAGTTTCAAGTTCTCCAGTTCGACACTATATGAACGGACATTGGAAAAAGACAATAAGATCCTTTAAAAAAAGTATTCAAAATTTCAAATCAGTACTAAGTGGCTAGGAAAGTAATACTTATATTCAGCAAATTAAGTTACTTGAGAAATATTCTACTTGCATTCAGGGTTCTATCTGGAAACAAAAATTTGCTTCAAGTAGACATACTTCAATCTGTAAAGCTGATTTCTAAATAACCACCCTGAATTATCAATGTCATTATAAAAACCTGTTCAGAATTACAAATTCACAGGTCAAATAAAGCAAAAGAGAAAGATATTAAAAACCACATCAGAAGGAAACAGAATTGCCATGAACTTTCACTTCCAAAGATAAAGACTGATTTTCAATTATGCAGGCTACCTTTTGGTTTATAGATTACAGCTGTCTAATATAGGTATTTTAAAGTCTTGTTTTTAGCAGCATCACTGACTGGCAGAATCCTATTCTGTATGTTTGGACTCCTCAACAGCAATACAGAGGGAAGAGACTAGAACTATGCAGGAGCACCCAAATTTTAACACAAAGATGGACTGGATACATACATGGACTGGATCATACATCTGTTTAAAAGTTATGTTCCTAAGATTTTTAAAAATTTTAAAATTATTTATGGATAATAGAATAGCACTATGTTACCATAAAGCAACTGTGCCCACATTATTTAACATTAAAATTCACCAATAAGTAGATAATTAATAATACTGCTAATGTTATGCAACTAGGAGATATTAAGCTGCTCATAACTACACTGCATTATTTGTTCAATTTTTACTTCACATACAATGACCAATGCAGAAGCATATTTCATTCCTTTGAATTTACAAGAGGTTTGGGTTACTAATGTAGGTTTTGTAATTTTGACTGACCACCTGATTATGTACAAACTGCTAGTGCTTACTAGGCAAGGAGTGCACTTTTGAAGACATGAATGAGTCTAGACTAGTCCTTTTCTTATGGGAAGCAGTGTCTGTTGAGAAATAGAAGTGCAAGACGCAAGAATAAAGGCTGATGTGAGGTATTACTACAGTTTAGTGCAACAGGAAACACGTCTTTCAGTCAATTAACCTTGTATGAAATCACTGATTATAGACTAAATATTGAAAAAAAATATATGGAGTTGAAATGCTTCGAAACAAATACCTTTAGGTTTGCTGTAGCTTCTTCATTTGATTTTGTTAATTCTGCAATCTTTGCTTTCTGTTCTTCCACTATACTTGTCAGGTCTTGGATCAGACTTGCCATATCTTTTTCCCTTTGTTCAGACTCAGAGAGGGCTTGTTTATATTTAACTAGATCAGCAGAAGTATTTTCAAAACCCTCTTTTACCTAAAGTTTTATAAGACAAGACTGAACATGTGAAACTGTTTCTCTACTGGTTTATTGGTCATACTTCAAGTTGAAACTGATTCTGGCCAGCTACAAATTTGTAAAAAAAGACCGAAGAAAACAAAACAAAACAACAAACACAAACAAAACAACAACAAAACCCCAAACCAAACAAAGCACAACACAAAAAACTACATAGACAGACGGGAAGCAGAGCAGAAAAACTAGAGCTTGAGAATGGAAAACAATGTCTTGATTTACTCTCATTGTTAAGACTGTCATTAAAATCTAGAAAGGAGTTAATTCAATTTTTTCTTTTTCTTGCAACAGAAAAGATTTGAAGGGTAAAACCCCTGTCTTTTCTTTCCCCTCTTCTCCCATCTATTTAAAACTGATTTAAAATCAAGGAAACCAAATTTAAGTGAAGGTGAAGCATTTAAGATTTTATTTAGCATATAAAATAATGTAAATACTAGCCACAGAAATAAGTTCTCTTAGGAGTTTAGTATGCAAGTTTTGGATTTTGGTTTCAAAATTCTTATAGAAAATTCCATTTTGAAAAGTTAAATGGTAAGGAACTTCACTAGTGTGTATTTAACTATAACCTTATCAAAACCTAATGTTTTTACTATAGTTGAATATATTCTAATAGAATGTCAACACAGTTTAAAATAAATTAGTAACATCAGACAGAAGTGGGTTTTTTTCCTAATTTCTTTTGATTAACTTCTACATATGACCAAAATGCTGGGTTTTTTGAGTGCTGACTTGACATTTGCTGTTGATGTTCTAATTATTGATATTTCAAAGCCTGTTACCAATATTTTTGCATGAATCCATAAGGAGCAAAAAAACCCATCAACAAAACACCAATAAAAGAAACACTCCCAAAATATCCCCCAAAACCCAACACATTTAAGAGAACTACAACCCCACCTGGTATGAGATGAAATGTTCTCTTAGTCTTACCTCTTTAAACCTTTTTGCTTCAATAGTTAAAGCTAAACGAAATTCATCTTCTAACTCTCTGTATTTCTGGTATGACATGTTAATTTTCTCCTGAAAGTCTTTAACACACTGTTTGTGCCTCTGCTCCTCTTTAGCCACTTCTTTTGACAAAGCATCTTGAAATTCAGGTCCATTTAAAGCAACTCGGGTTTCAAGTTCTTTCCTGAAGTTATGAAACATACACTTGAGACACAAACTGCAGTAGCTTGCACTGCTGTTTTAATTAATTTCCTTGGTATTACTGAACAAGGATAATAAATTTCATAATAAATGGGATAAATTCCTTAGTCTCACAGACTTCAGTCTTCTATGACAATGACCCTGCCATGGGGAAAATTCTGTTGATGACTGTTAAAACAGCCAAAGGAATATCTTTTATTTTTTAATTCAAACTTTTGTAGAAATTATTCAATTGTTCTTTTGCTGTTAGTTAGCATTTGTTTCCTACACTGTTAACAAACATCTGGAAGTGACAATGGAATCAGAGAAAAGCCCTGTACAACCAGATACCCTCTTCCTGCAGTCATTCTCTTTACCATCACCCAACCGGCAACTGTTACTTCTCACTCAGACCCAAAACCTGAAAAGCAGCAGCAACAGGGACCTAAAAGGAGAATGCTGAAGCAAAAATACCTTGTACTTTCAGATGGTTCTGTTCATCTGGTTTAAAGCAAAAAAACATATCCACTGTCCTTCACAGTACACCTTTTAGAGATTTATGAGATAATTATTGGAAGTTCTCAAAACACAGCTATCAGATTCTTCCCACCTAAACCTGCAGCTATCTTGGTATCTGAATAAATTTGCCCTTGTAAAATGTAGGCAGCTTATTTTATTAATAACCTTTTTCACGGATTACTGTACCACAGGGTACTTACTGTTTTAGTTTATACACATATTTTATTGTATTAGATGAACTGTATAGAACTTAGGCTCAAGTATTCTCAGCAAAAGGAAATTTTTCAAAAAGGAAAACAGCCAGGCAAGTAACTCACCCACACACCCACAAGCAAGGTACTGTAGAAGATGTCTTATTTTTTTGAATATTTTAATACAGTTTGTGTGTTATAAGACAAGAACCTATCAAACAGAAGTTGCCTACATGGACTTATGAGTCAGGAATCTACAAGATATGAACATATTCTTAAATGAGCAAGAAAATGTGTGGGAACACATGTTTTTACAGACTCTCACATTAATTTTAAAAAAATCAAAACAACAAAACAAATTGAAACAAGAACACATTCATACCTTAGAATACATTTAAACAAAATACATTTGAAGCACTATTATCTCTATTAACTTGTGGAAAGAAAATAGATGACCCCATACCTTTGCTCTTGTTCTCTTAATACAAGAAGTTCATGTAGTTGTTTTACCTTCTCCTTCTGTTGTCGGAAGGATATTCTAAGTAACTGTACTTCTCTTTCATTTGCTGATGCTTTAAGCTCTGCTTCTTGCACCTGTTTCATCTGTATGAAATTCATAAAGACAAGATTTTCTTAAAACTGCAATCTACTCTTCATGTGTTATCTTGCAATACAAAGGACCAGGTACTTTGTAAGTATTGTTCTTTGTTTTTTGTTACTTTTGGTTTTATTTTGGGTTTTTTTTAGTATATTTTGTTTCACTTGAAGGAATTTAAGGTGAATGTTAATTAAGTCTTAGCTTAACTTATTACAAAACCAAAAAATGAATGGCACTTGCAGTTTACTGTCAGGGAGTGCCCTGATTCTCATTCCTTTCAGGGTATCTGAGTGACACCACCTCCTAGAATACCACACTATAAGTTGAGAGACTTTTCGGGATAGATGTGTTAGGATTCAGTTTCTCTAAGTTCAGTGACACAGAAATGGGCTAATATAGGAATATAAACAAACAAAAAGAATAGATATTGGAGGACACTGAAAATTCAGCAATTAACTTCTCGGACAGAAGTAGTGGCATATCTGGTCCAGCAACCTGATCTTACGCATTTGTATACTGAACAAAGTGCCTCTGACAACAAAAGCATCATTATCTTCTCCAGCTGAAAAAATACCCCCAAGAAAATTCCAACCAATGAAACAAGCCCCCCCCTCCCCTACAACAACCAGAATCTTTAAAGTAAGTTCTCAGCAATTATTGTTTTGTTCTGGTTGCATTTAAAAGCATCTAATTTTTAGATCAGCAAAGCAAGCAGAACCACCATGTTTCCAACCCACTAGTAAGATCTTTATTGTGTTTTGTTTTTTTTTTTAAACTTTTCCTTGTTACTGTATATCTTCAGAAAATATCCAACTCTCAGTGATAAGTACATAGGACTTGTTCTCCTTTATCTTAAGACCATATCAAATGACGTACTTCCGTCTTTAAAATACATTAATTGACAATTAAAATGAATACCCGTTATTAACTACTATTATTGTGGAAAACTCAGACTTAAAGCTTGTAAAATGTAGTGTTTCTTTGTATCCAGGACTACAGTAGCCACCCTGTTGCCATTGTGTTATTTACCCATGAAAAATATTTACCTCTATTGCTCTTTGCTGCAATCTCTGTGTCTCCATCTTGGATAGTATTTCTTCTAAAGCTTGCATGGCCTTCTGATGTTCTGCTTCTTTCTTTCTTGCCTGATTTAATTCATTAGTAAGTCTTTCAGTTTCACCTTTCAACTGTTGGACATCTGCTTGCAGTCTTGCTTTGTCATTTCTCTCTTTCAATATCAATTCCTTTAGCCTAAAAATAAATGCCATTAAATTGTATTACAAGCATTTTAGTATTTAGTTTGATGCTATATACATCGAGAAAAAACCATTAGTAACTGTTACAGCACCATATCTTGCTCTTTGCTGAGTTTTACTACTTGGAGCACTGTTACGTAAAACTGTTTAAAAATATGTAAACTATTACTGAACTCATGTGTAGCAATACTGTGTAGAGCTTCATTTTAAATAACCTGAGCTGGAGACAACCTCATAGACAGATCTTCTAGGAAACGACATTCCAGTATCATTTTGCTTTACACAGAAGTTGAACATTTTGTATGTTATATAATAATTATCTTTACCAAACTCTTAAATATTTTAATAATCTTTATATAAGATCCGTCTCAACAGAAAAGGAATATAATAAGCTTCTTATAGAAGATGGTAACAAATAAAGCTGGGAAATTAACCTAAAACAAAAAGTAAAAAAATGGGAAATAATCCCAGTCAGTTGTGGATGGCAACTCAAGAAGCAGCTGGCTTGTTTCTTCCTTACAAGAAAGAAAATGCATCTTTGATAAATAAAATGCGGTTATGAAAAAGACAAATAGAGCAGACAACTCCAAAAATATCTGATGACAATACTTTGTTAGAAGGGAGATACATTTTTAAAGAAGCTGCTGCGCAGAACTTACACAAGGATGATGACAAGCATTTATCTGAAGATGTGCTAGGCCTGCCCTACACACCATATTGCCTGTGGGCCAACTCTGGCCTGCCAGGAACACCTTTGTTCCAGTGCACCGAGCAGGAAAAACACAAAAGAACGCTGTAGGTATAGGTGGAAAGGGAGATTGGGAAACAGAAGGTGAAAGCATGATATAACTACTAGAGCTTGAACTGAAAGTACAGTTGTGATACAGACTGTTGGGAAAGTAATGTCTGGAAATGGAGGTAAGTGACATACTAGTATTGTTCAAAGACAAGAACAGGAGGAAAGCTTCAGAAAGGATTTTCATTAGGTAATACTGAGAGAAATTATAGCACTATTTCTTGATGTGTTATTTTCCAAGTATATTACTTAAAGCTGTTCTCATTTTTTAAGCCTGTAAACTGAATTTTTGTGAATTAAAAAAACCACAACAAACTCGTCTATTTACAGCACTGTTTCCCTACCTGTCTGTAGTGTATGCAGCCATACTCTGAATATTCTTTTCTTCTTTTGCATGCTTCTGTAGCTCTTTGACATGCTCTAATAATTTCTTCTCTGCTTGCTCTGCTTTCCATCTCCTTTCTTTCTCCTGATCTAGTTCCTGAATCAGCGCCTTAGCAAGAATGTGGTAAGTATCAACTTAGAAAGAAACATTCAAGCATAGACAAAAATGACAAACAATATTTGTAACTGTAGAACAAGACTTTTTTGTCTTTCTGGAATTCATGGATGACAGCAAAGGCCAAGTGGCCAGGTCAAAAACTCCTATAAAAGTGAAACAAAATAAATCCTCTCCCAGTTGACACTACAGGAACACCTCTACTTTTGATACTATCTACACACAATTGCTTTAGTCACCTCCAATTTTAGTCTCACCAGGAGACATATGCTTGGCTTCAGGTGAAGACGTACTCATATTTAACTTGAAATGATGCAAAACCTACCTGGTATGTTGATTCCTCTGTGGGATTTGAATTACTTTCTTCTACTTTTTCTATATTGCTCTGTCTACCAGTTAGTATTTCAGCTTTTCTTCCCACTACTTTCAAGTCTTGATTATCTGATGATGAATTAAGATGAGAGTCTCTCTGACTGGAGCGTGGACACTTTGAGGAACTCTTCTTCTCTTCCCTGTATTAGCAGGGCATCAAGGTATATTTAAGAATATGCAGAGTTTAAACAGTAACAGGGGATTCAGACACTTTTATAGGACGAAATTTTACAGTTCTTTGCAACAGCTGAATTCAAAACCACACAGAAAATTATTTGCAAGCTGACCATAGCATAAACAGCTACATTCAAACATTCAGCTATAAAAAGGTACATATAACTAGTTTATGCTATCTGGAAGACATTTTATGATCACATAGATACAAAACAATTCTGGAGAAAGAGAGTAGCTGTAGAGCTGCAGTGGCTGACTAAACTAATATATTTCAGTTTGTATCATCTACTCATTGCTTCTGGTATTTACTACATAAATCAAACAAATCACTATGGCATCCTCAGTGTCATCAGAAAATATGAACAGTTATATTCTTGACCATTTTTCTGATACCATGAATATTTTATTTTTAATGACTCAGTTCTGTCTGTGGAGATTTCTTCTGTCACCAGTGTTTAAAAGGAAGATGGAAATATAAACTGTTAGAATTCTAAAAGTGTTTGTTTTGTAATCTTCAATTCAATTTCCTTCTCACCTAAAGACAGAAACTGCTCATATAGAGAAATGACAGAATGAAATTTCAGTAGCTACTCATTTTCAGGGTATTAATGACAATTTACCCAACCTACAACTTTCACCAAAATGTTTCAAGTACTACATTCACTCTGACAATATTCAGATTAATTCATTTAGGCTTTATATGGCAAACATTGGGATACCTGTCGGTTATTTTGTTCTTAAGATAACTCGCATGACACTTAGGAGATAAGGAAGTTCTCCGGTGAGAAGGGATCTTGCTTCTTTTAATGAGCTTTCTGTTGTTCTCTTTCCCACTCTCATTTTCGCTCTCAGAAGTTGGATCTGTGTCTCTCTTAGCTTTCAGAGTACTTGGAGGAGCTTCCTGTCTTGAGTTATCAGATACCTAGGAAGAGATCAGATTTTATCTATAAATTTTACCACTTGTAATCGGCTAATTTCTAGCATTTACTCAGGTGCTTTTTTTAAAAAAGTTCACACACAATAATTTTGATAGAAAAGTAAATAATTGCTTCTGATTTTTTACTTTTACAATCCCTTCCCTCCTTGCTAAAATATTTCATTGTTTCAAAGATAAAATAAACCCAATGTGCTTGAGAATATATAGGTGTATGCTTTTGAAATTCCTGAAGTTTGGTAAAATCCTTAGGCATAAAATGTTGGTGGAAAATATAATACAAATACAGTACTTAAACCCAAAAAAAGCCTTTCAAACACCACCAATTGTTACAAAACAAACCTGACAAACTTGTATGTTAAGAAAACAATGTTGACTGACAAATATATCAGATCAGGTTGACCTATTGGTGAAATTAATTTTCACTGACTATATATTCCAAGTATTTTGGTGCATTTCATGTTTTACTCTGGTTCAGTTACTATATTGATAGCTTCAAGGTTAAAAAAAAAACAGGAAAGAATTTTCTAATATAACACAATCACATAGCTCTGCTAGTTCCATACACTATGGTTTTTATTCAGTATGGAAGTTTTCAGTATTCAAAAGTGCAATCTTCAGTTTTAAAAACTTGTTTTTATTTTATTCCCAGCTTCTCAAAATTATTAAGAACACATTAGCATAGTCAGCCCATACACACCAGTAGAAATGCCCCAGAATGTTCCAGAAAACTTCTGCATTATCAGAAAGGTACATCTCATTTTACAAACAAAACTTTCTGTGTGATCACAGAAAAAAGAATTCACCTTTTGCAGTATCTGTGAAATCTGATCTTCTATTCTTTTAATCCTCATCTCACTGTATATTTTCTCAAGTTCGGTCTTCTCTGTTTCTGAAGATGAGACAAGCTCTGTGGAGGAGCTGGTGGCACCTTGTACTGGTATTCTTGTACGCTGACGAAAATGGGCCAACGCCTGGTCAATATGTGGTGTCACCAGCGGTAAGGCAACATTGTTCTATCAGAAGAAAAGACAACCCTTGTAGCATTAATGAGTTGCATGCAATATTAAAAAAAAGTGTCAATTTTAAAATCAGTACACACACACACTACAGTACCTGATCTCTGGATGAGGGGCACCCAGATGAAACCAAAGAGCCCACGTCTTCTAAGCACTGCAAATCTGAACAGTTTCCTTCTTCCAGGTCCGCTGGTTCACCAGAAATACCTCTTCCATCCAGAGCTGTTAGCTGGGGTAACGACTGAAGAACAGTTTCTCTATAACCTTGAGGAAAAGACCACATGCAAATTGAAATCAATCCCCTAAGGAGATGTCTAGTGTATTTCAGGTACCCCATCATCTTAAACGATTCACTGCATTTTTAATATAAGAAAAAAGTAGTGAGTTGTCTACAGTTGTCTCACCTTTCCCCACCCATGGCATTCAACAGACAGCACTACAAAATTAAATGAACTGGGAAGGTGCCTGCCCGGTCCCGGTCTACACCAGGATTTCCCAACCACCATTAACACACTGCAGTTGCACAGACAACCTTTCAATATCAGCCTCCTGCACCAAAAAAGTTGTACCAAATGGAAGGATAGACAAAATGTAATGGAAAAGCAAGTTCTGAAAGGGCTTAGATAACTTCTTTGTCACTGAATGAAATAAGGTGTTATGAAACTGTTAAGCATTGAACTTAACTTTCTTTAAATTAATAGAATTTGGGCTTCTGAACACTGCAGTTTTGAAAATGTCACCAAAGACATAGGAAGAGGTGTGTAAATATTTGCTGAAGAAAACTAGAGGAATTTTCTAAGTTATCCAGGATAGTCCTGTTACTGTTTCTGTAGTGCCTGAATGCATTTGTAAAACATTTGCTTTTGAAAAATATGATTTAAAAGCTTTTTTGGCTTTCCTCAATTACCTCTGAGGTTTCTTTATAACTGTACATGTATTACACCTGTATCAATTATATGCTCATGATATAGCTGCTATTTTGTATTATTGTATTATTCCTACTGTTCTACTCGTAATGAAATCATCTTTGAGCTCTCCCAGAAGTATCGATCCTCTGCTTCTGCCTTCCTGTAGATTTTCCCCTTATACACAAACAAAAAAACCTACACCAAGATAGACTGCTACATTTAACTTGTTTGAAAACAGAATGTAACATTTAAATAGCAAAGAACCTAGCCCTACAGCAGAAGTTCTAAGCAACCCAACGGCAAGTGATGTATCCACATGCAACCACCAACTTGTCTCTATGCTGCCTAGTGAAACCGCTACTCAGTATTTTGATACAAATGCTAATTATTGCAGAGTATCCTAGAGTCTGTCACTGCTAACCAAAGCTGTGGGAAAAGAAGGAAAAGATAATTGTACTACTGATCTTTCACTTGTGGTGTCTATCAGCAGCAGACTACCTACTTTCCGTGCCTGCCCTCTTTCTATGTAGTTCAACACCTCAGTGTACATTCTTCGAGTTCTCCAGCTACCCACTTTATAGTATCAATACTCCTTTCCTCCTATTTTTGCAACACTTTCTGTTTTCATTACTTTCCCACTTTAACCTAAAATAATATTGTAGAATCATAGAATGGTTTGGGTTGGAAGGGACCTTAAAGATCATCCAGGTCCAACCCCCCTGACATGGGCAAGGACACCTTCCAGTAGACCAGGCTGCTCAGGGCCCTATCCAACCTGGCCTTGAACACTTGGAGGAATGGGACACCCACAACTCTGGGCAATGTGTTGCAATGTCTCATTGCACTCACCGTAAACAATTTCTTCCTAATATCTAACCTAAACCTACCCTCAGTTTGAATCCATTCCCCCTTGTCCTGTCACTACATGCCTTTGGAAAAGTCTCTCTCCATCTTTCTTGCAGTCTCCCTTCAGGTACTGGAAGGCCACTATTAGGTCACCCCAAATCCTTCTCTTCTCAAGGCTGACCAATCCCAATCTCTCAGCCTTTCCTCATAGGAGAGGTGCCCCATCCCTCTAATCTTGGCGGCCCTCCTCTGGATTCACAAGTGAAAATTTTAAGCCTTATTTAACCATACAACATGTTACAATTTTGAGAATACACCCAGGGAAAAAAGGAAAAGATTTTTCGTCATGGAAAAATTAATTAATTTTGACAGACTTTAGATTTTGCAGGCTGGCCAGGTTATGAATAAATTTGCAAGCTTCAGAACATAGCTCATAGCTTAAAGGAAATCACTGACAAAATGGGCACAAAATATCCACCTGAGATCCATACCTGCTGTGTGACAAACTGGATTGGCTTTTCCATTTTTTTCCAGTGTGAGATTTGTCAAACAGTGAAGCCCCTTTGTGCACTGAAGTAAGTGAGTAACATCGCTTATACAGTTGCTGTGAAGCTCAATGTGGCTAATCTTATGTCTGGGTCCATGAAGGGACTGAAGTCCTGGAAATTTGAGAAAAAAAAAAACAAACCACAAAATGTTTTCTGCTTCAGACTCAGACTGTTGAGACTTAGATCAAATGGGATCTTGTTGAAAAATATTCAGTAAATAATATAACTAGAAATGAGAGACAACACTTGTTCCACATCCTTGTCCATATATGTTAATTAGCTATGGTATTCCACCACAGCATACAACACTTAAGCTAGTTATGAGAGCTAATTTTAAAGAAATACATTAATTTCTGACTGTTAAAAAGCATGTAAAAATAAACATTTTCCTTGAAGTTTCATTATATAACTCATCTAACAAAATTATTACCAATGCTCTTTTTAATTTTCTATTACAAATTTTCTTGATTCAGTAGCATAAAATCTTACAAGCAACAATTGACCATTTCAAGAGACATGAATGAGAAGTTCCATAAGTTGCATTTTCGGAAATAAATTTGAAATGTTTACTGTGCTACTTTCTGAACAAGCTTGGTCTTGCCAAGCACAGGAGAATAAATTCCAATTCAGAACAATTCTTGGTGTTAGAAACTTGAAAGCTGAGAGGATTAAAAATTTCCACTTCTATTAGAATTATTCCATGAATTAGCACTTTAAGTCCTGGAAACTTCTCAAAATACACTTGGTCAAGTTTTTCAAAATTAAAGCGAGACAAATGCTTTGCATTACACTGCACTTAGCAAATTAACTTACCAGAGAGATCATGTATGCGATTGTATGACAAGTTCAGCACAGTTAAATTAAAGAGTTTTTCCAGTCCTAAACAAAATGAGGAAAAAATAAAAACAGTAATGTTTTCAGAAGAATGCTCTGCTTTCATCGAATTCAAAGCTTGCAAAGCGAGCCTTAAAAAAAATCATAACTAGGAATTATGACTGTATGTGACTATGATATTATGTAAATACCATTATGAGTGTATTACACTATAATAATAAAACAAAAAATCAGGTTTTCCTTCTAAATTAAGGCTTTTTTTATGATAAAGCTTAGAAAGACTACAATCATATTAAAATTTACATTATAATATGGTTAGTAGCCCATACTAACTTTGTATAACCTTAATTATACGCAAACATTCCAGAAACAAACTTTAAGACAACTCTTAGAAAACCTTCGGGAGTAGCTAAATGGACAGACACAAAGGCTGCAGACCCTCCACTTTGGTGATGAGGTTAGAGGATAAGCTGAGGCTGCGCAGGTTCGCCAGGGCGCCGAGCCCCTCGATGCGGCGGATCTGGTTTGCGGACAGGTCCAGGTGCTGCAGGTTGTGGAGGTGTCCGAGCCCTTCGATCCTGGCGATGCTGTTGCAGTGCGCGTTCAGCGAGCGCAGCTCGGGGCTCAGGGGCACGGCCCGCAGGCTGCGGAGCGGAGCGGAGGGGCCCGCCGTCAGCAGGGCAGGGCCGGGCCGGGCCGGGCCGGGCCCCCCAAGGCCGGGCCGCCCCACAGCCCTCCGGCCCGCTCCACTCACCTCCTCACGCCCCTGTCCATGAGGCTGAGCTCGCCGCAGACCCCCGCCATCCCGCCGCGCACACCGCACCTGCCTGCAGACCCCCCCTCGCCTCCCTCGGCGACGCCCCCGCCCCCCGCCCGGGACACAAGCGCCTCCCCCCCGCCGCCTCCCCGGGACACAAGCGCCTCAGCGCCCCGCTCGCCCCGCCGCTTCCCCGCTCCCCGCCGCGGCCAAAGGGCAGGCGGCGCGCCCGGAGCCCGCCCAGCGCGGCGGGAGAGACCGGCCCGGACACCGTGGGGGCGGCCCTGCCCCTTCCGGCCCCTTCCTCCCGGTCCCTGCCCCTTCCTCGCGGCCCCTGCCCCTTCGTTCCGCGTCCTCCCGCTCCCGGCCGCTTCGGATTGCTTTGAATTCTCCCCGGCGGGACGTTTGGGAGCTTTGAAATCTTTTAGAGCTCATACAGTCTTAAGAGTTTAACAGAGTGACAGAATCACAAAATATCCTGAGTTGGAAGGGACCTACAAGGACCATCGAGTCCAACCCTTAGCCCTGCACAGGACCATCCCCAAGAGTCACACCATGTGCCCGAGAGTATCATCCAAACACTGCTTGAGCTCTGTCAGGCTTTGGTGCTGTGACCACTGCCCTGGGGAGCCTGTTCAGTGCCCAACCACCCTCTGGGGGAAGAACCTTTTCCTAGTCCAACTTAAACCTCCCCTGACACAACTTCAGGCCATTCCCTTGGGACCCATCACTGGTCACCGCAGAGAAGAGATCAGTGCCTGCCCCTCCTCTTCCCCTCACGAGGAAGTTGTAACTGCACTGAGGTCTCCCCTCAGTTTCCTCTCCTCCAGGCTGAACGCACCAAGTGCCCTCGGCTACTCCTCACACGGCTTCCCCTCGAGGCCCTTCACCATCTTCATTGCCCTCCTTTGGACATTCTCTAATAGCTTAATATCTTATATTGCAGTACCCAAAACTGCACACAGTATTCAAGGTGAGGCTGCCCCAGTGCAGAGCAGAGCGGGACAATCCCCTCCCTTGCCCAGCTCGCGATGCTTTGCCTGATGCCCCCCAGGACATGGTTGGCCCTCCTGGCTGCCAGGGCACTGCTGACTCACATTCAACTCGCCATCGACCAGCACCCCCAGGTCCCTTTCCACAGTGCTGCTCTCCAGCCTCTCGTTCTCCAGTCTATACACACAACCAGGGTTGCCACGTCAAGCTTCTTTTCTGTATTTTGAACACAAAATATGACACAAATTGTTAAATACGTGGAAAAATCAGTGGCTGCATTCTAAAACACACGCTAACCTGGTGGAAACTTTCATCCTTCATCTCTCTGTTCCATGGCCCCCATGCAGACAATGAAAATTATGATACCACCTCTTCCCCTCCCTCTATAAGTCCAAAGACTAATACATTCTTCGAACGTGCTTGGGTTCTAAGGATGTGGGCGTGTCAGAGACTGGAATGGTTAATGGCTTAAACATTGTTAAGATCACCAAAAGACTTTTGTCAAACTGCAAAGAAACAGCTGCTCGTCCAACAAAAACCAACCCTGAATATGCCTGTCTCAGTTTAAAAATAAACCAATATGTCTGTCAAGGAAAGTGAGGAATCTTTCTGGACTAGGAAGGGGTCCTCTCTCTCCTCAAGCCACCACAACCTGTGAAATTCAGAGACTTTAATCAGAAAATGTAGAAAAGAGGATAACAGATCTTTACTACAAATACATACATATATATATAGAGAGAGAGAACCAAAACCAGAACAGAACACCGTACCCCAAACTTTCAAACAAATCAAGTCCCATCTCTGCTCCCTCGGTGCAGTTGTGTTTGCAGACAGCAGGGGGCGTTGTCACACCTCGGGGTGGGGGCTGCAATGACTCACCACGGCCACCAGGGGGCGCTGTCGGGCTCCGGCAGGGCAAAGGCGTGGGAAAAAGTGCCGGTTCCGGAGCTCCAATGGGAATGGCGAGCAGGGAAAAGGTGCCGGTTCCGGAGCTCCAATGGGAATGGCGAGCAGGGAAAAGGTGCCGGTTCCAGAGCTCCAATGAGAATGGCAGGCATGGGAAGAGGTGCTGGTTCCAGAGCTCCCATGGGAATGGTGGGACAGGCTGGGACCTTTCCTGTGAGCAGTGCAAGGACCCTCTCACTGACTTTGGTCCAAAATCATTGGAGTGGGTGTGTGTTAGAAACTCCTTTGCAGTTCATGGTGAATCCAGACTGTGGTGCTTGCCCTCTCAGAAGAACATCACGGCATGCACGGAGTTGGGATGGGGCGAGTCAGGACCCTCCTCCCAGTTGCTGCCATCAGGCCAGCAAGCAGCGACTGGGCACCCAAACAGACAGAGAACAAAGGTGTAACACAGCAGCAAAAATGGAGCACTGGGAAACCTCTCTCTGACCACTTCCTAAGCCAGGGAAAGAGTGAAGTCCTCCCACCAGAAAAGAAAACACCTCCCCCAATGCTCTCCCCAGCCATCACGTTGGAATGCAAAGCTATTGGCTATCCCTTTGTTTAGGCTTTAGACAGTTAGCTTGTTTTGGGAGCAGGCAGTGAGAGAGCTGGGCTTCAATAAGCCATCTGGTTCTGGCTCCTAACCCCCAAAACCACTGTGTTGGCAAGGGAAAAATAATAATAATAATTAAAAAAAATCCATGAAAGATTTTGAAATTATAACAACACCTACCTCGAAAACACCTTCAGATAAGATAAGGGGGTGCCATTGCCCAACTATCCCAGGTGCAGAAGGGTGTGCATACCTGAAGCTGCAAACTGGATTTCCAGAGAATGTAAGAAGCTGATAAGAGGCAAATCCTTCAAGAGGGATAATCCTTTTTATCATACCAATGTCCTCCCTTAGGTGATGACTCAGCTGTGAAAACCTCTCTGGGGAGCACTGAAGACATGCACACCTAGCCTGGGCTATTCATCTTAGATGATGGACCGTAATGGACCATGATTGATGCTGATGTAATAGGCAGCAGTAACTGTGTCAGAAACTCATGGCATGTATGGTGGCACCATCACTTGTAATACTCCCCACCTCAGGGGAGATACTAGTCATTCCCACCTAAGCTTGAGTGTACGTAACTTTGTATGTAATCTTTGAGTCTGGTGGACGTTCCCCACCCCCAACTGATCAAGACCATCCCTTTGAGAGGACTGCAACCACCACTTCAACCAACAGACATCGAAGCTACGACTACCAAGTTTCATTTGTCGATCCAGCAGGTGGTGACTACTTTTATCCTTTCTTTCACTTTCTCTCCCTTATACATTTTCTCAGGTATTGTTTTTAAGCTTTAATATTACTTTATTACTATAGATGATAACAACCAGAGTGGCTTGAAACTTTTGAAACAAAAGTTTTCTTTTGAAACAAAATAGTTCTAAAATAAGCTGTACATATATGTATTTACAAATACCGATCATTCAGTATCATTTCACTCTAATCCACCCCAAAGGATTTATTAACAAGAACGTGGGTTACCCTCGCCTTCTGGGCCTGGTTGTAACAGTGCTCAAGAAAAAACTGTGAATAAACTGGTAATTTTCTTTCTAGTGCAGTGTTCAGTGAATAAAGTATAAACAAGCTCTGGTATACCCAGACAGTGACGAGGTTTTGGCAAAACATAGTGGTTATCACTGTCCATTTTATGTATGTACAGTGGAAAAATGGTGCCAGGCTGATCAACTAATGCCTGTGTTACTGTCAATAACACAAGGAGGGCTGATTTCTTTCTTCATGCTGCCATATCCTACCTTTTTCCCTAGGTCTGATGTAGAAGTCATATTTACCCACCTCTCACAGTTCTCTCTGAAGATATGCATAAAAGAAATGGAAATCTGTTGATGAAAATCAACTGAGAAATGAGCTTTTGCTGGCTTTATTTATTCTGCTGTATTCTTTAAAAATACTTGCAGACCTTAATAATTTCTGGAGTACATATTAAACCAACGTGTACATGATTTGCTAGTGTTTCTTGAAGGATTTGGTTAATCATCTTCACACAGAAGACACCAAAACCCAAAGTATGCTCTCTTTTCTGAATCATTAAGCCAAGCTTCCCATAACATTTCACTAGCAAGAAGGGCCATGACAGACTGCTGACAAGAAAGTGAAGTCTGCTGTGAAAAACCAGAAAAAAATGGGAAGAGGAGAAAGTGATGATTCTAAAGATGTGCAAAGAAAAGAAAAAGCCAAGATGCAACTCAAAAGAAATATAGGTTATTTTGAGGGGGTAAGTTTTATTATAGGATCAATTGTCGGGGCAGGGATCTTTGTGTCTCCCACAGGGGTGTTAAAGCATTCCTTGCTCAATGTTGGCGTTGCACTAATAATCTGGACTGCGTCTGGGCTGGTTTCTCTGATGGGTTCCCTCTGCTATGCGGAACTGGGAACCTCTCTGCCATTTTCTGGAGGAGAATACAGCCATATTAAAAGAGGCCTTGGATCCCTCCCTGCCTTTGTGTTTATTTGGACATCAACATTTGCCAAGCCAGCATCAAATGCTGCTCGAGCCTTGCTGTTTGCTGAATACGCCACCCAGCCCTTCTATGGCATTTGCCCTCCACCAGAAGTGCTGAAAAAATGCTTGGCCTTGGCTGTTCTCTGGTTCCTGGGGATTTTGAATGGCTGCAGTGTCAAAATGGCTGCGTGGGTGCAGACAGTTTTCACTCTGCTGAAAATGATGGCCTTATCTGTAATTGCTGTCGGTGGCATCGTTCTCCTCGTTACAAGGCAAAAGGAGAGTCTGGCCAGATTTGAGGACATGTTTGACTCAGAGATCCCCAACGCCTCGCAGGTTGCCGAAGCTTTTTTCCAAGGACTGTACGCATATGGAGGCTGGTGGTCCCTAAATTATATGGCAGGTATCTCATTCCTCTTCTTTAGATTTTGTTCTGCTGTGTCATTCTTGTCTTCCTCAGCTTGTCTTGGTAGAACTTGTCTCTCCTTCAAGACCGTAGGGTCTCTCATGTTTTATGCAAGTCCTGTGTCTGTTGGGGCTGATGGAAGAGCGGTGTCCCCCTCTAGGGGAGTTTCCTGCTTTTTGTGCGGTCTTCAGAATCAAACTGACATTTCCAGAGGAGTACAAGAGAAATTAAAATAGTTAACTTAAAATCTCATGCATAAACAGAACTTTTCATACCTGAAAAATTTGCATTTTGTCTTTCTTGATGTCCATGTCAATGTATTTTTAGGAAAGGTTTAAGTTATCCACACCAAACTATGTGCACATAGATAATTTCTATTTAAATATTGTTCCTTGTCTGAGGTTATACAGCTTTTTTGTACATGGCCAAATTGATTTTGAATTTTGGTAAAATGTCAAAATTTTATGGGATATATTTTCTTGGGAAAATAATTTTGCACAAGAGGAAGAGAGATCTAAGGAAAATGGTCTAAATATTTTTGTAGAACTTGGACTTAATTTTAAACATTCAAATGTTTTTTAAATAACTATTTACTTACTCTATTCTGTATCTGATAACATATGGCAGTAATAGAACAGTTCTTCATGAAAGCCACAGACGATGTTCATAATGTTAGTTATGTCACAAGTTAAATTAATTGTGTTTTATAGTATCATCAGATTTATGGAATTATGTTGTAAGCAAGTAGATACTGCTCTTATATCTTTAACTATGTGTATCCATTGGCGTCTGCCATGTAAAACATTAAATAAAATGTGTGTGTTAAATGCATAACACAAAGTTCAATGGTAAGAACAGTGTGAAAGTTTCGTTAATGTTTAAAAAACTGACTGTTATAATTACAATCCAGGTATTCCATCATTAAAAATATGCTGGAATAGGAAAAAAAAGTTGATGTAAATCAGGAAAATATAATGTTACAATCTTAGGGATTCCTTAAAGACAAGCACTTAGCTTTGTAACCCTGAGAAAATGCCACACACTGGGCAGCATACATGTTTAGATAGATGTAAGCTATGCAATAGTTCTGAATTGAACTGAGTTTCCTATTCTTCCACAATAATTTCATTTCTGTGAGCTTCAACTAAAGCATCAGGTGCCAGCTAGACAGCAGGACTGTAATGAGCAAAGAAACAAATAAAACGATAAATTTAAATTGGCAATTTTGGTAATTGTTCTCTTTTGGACTCAAAATTACCAAGTGTATTTCTTAAAATTGAAATAAATCCTAAATTCTCTGATAGACAGTATCTGAATTCCACTGTTGTGCTCCTTCATTCCTGGCTCTGTGCACTACAGCCAGCGCTGGGACAGGCTCAAGGCTGATGTTTGGGCAGAAGGTATTTGAGAGAGGAAAGGGATTTCTATGTTTTAAAAAGAGCTTAAGGAAGCTACATATTTGGCTTTTAACTTCTTCCCTCTTGTGAGTTATTGGCTGGTAATACTCAGGAGATATTCTATGAATGCCAAGGGAAGTGGGAAGAGAAGAGGAAGCAAGGGGAGAAGTGAAAGATATGAAAGAGATCCTTTTTGATTGAGACGAGGATGAATTATTAGGCTTCTGGAAATCAGCTCCTTCTTTTGTTGGGATGTCACAAGCTCAGGAATGTGTGACAATGTCTGAATTGTTCACTGGCATAATTTGGATTTTTTTCTTATTTGATAAGCGTAGTTCTAAGCTATCAGGCTTAGCACTAAACAGTTTTCCTCCACCAACTTTGCCCTAGAAAATGTAATAATCATCAGAATCCAGCTGGAAATGGCCCCCTTTTAAATCCACTGCATTGTTTCTCTTCTGTCTATACCATCAGTCTTTTCTTTTTCTGTATTTCCTGATTTAAGGGCAGCAAAAAAGATTTTGATTAGGAATAGACAAATATATTCAGAAAGCTTCAGATCAGGACTCATAAGGTGATGTCAGAACAAACAATCTGACTTTAGAGTCTTATGTTTAAGGTAGTGATTTACAAGTAAGGTTACTTGAAAATTTCCTGCCAAATCAATTTTCTAATATAAGTCAAATATGTTCTTAATTAAATCAAGGAGAAATTATCTGTCCCTTTGTAATTTTTTAATCAGCTGTTCATTCAGCCCTTATTGCAAAATAGTTAAAAAATAGCTAAATAAAAATAAATTGTTTAGTAATCTTTGATAGCAACCTATTTGAGAACAACTGTAGGACTTCACAAGCAGCATAATTTAGTAGCCATGATTAGGGATTGGGGCAGAACTTTGGTATCAGTCTTGTCAAGCTCTGCACAGGTTCACCATTGAAATATACTTGCTGAAGCTACACTGCTTGCTTTGTCTTTTTAAATTGTATTTTTCAGAAGAGATGAAAAACCCCAGTAGAAATATCCCCTTAACTGTGATGACTGCTGTTCCTGGAGTAATTGTTTTTTATTTACTGGTGAACATCTCATATCTGACTGTCCTCACACCTAAGGAAATTGTCTCCTCAGGTATGGATTTGATAATTTTTTAATTAAAAAGGCGTGGTCCATTAGTATACCCATCTGATGTCAATGTACTGGGTTACTTCTGCTTCACCTAACTTCACAGTCCAGAAGTTTGGATTCATTCTCTTTTAACAGAGAATTCTTCTTTAATTTTACTGTATGACACAACATGGACTGAATATAGACAGATGTTATTAGATGTTGGAAATGGTGGCTTATACCTGCACTGACTAAAAATGAAATCAGAAATGCATTAAAACCTGGAAAATCAGGTGAAAGTTAGGTCCTGAGTAAGTGACAACCTTTGTTTTTCCTGTCTCCTCCTTCTTTCCCTATATCATGGTGTCTCAGGCTAAAGCCACCTAGTCTAGCATGTTCAGTAATATAGAAAAGACTACGGACACAAAAATGAAGTCATTTTGCTTGTGTGTTTGGGGGTTATTCATGATCAATACTGAGATTCCTTAGAAGAGCCTATACAGAAGTCCAGTGTATGTAAAGCATTTCTCGGATTCTGTACCAATAAGCTGTTTGTGAACAGGTCCAAGGGGAGCTGTATTTCTCCTTGATTGTCCAAACAGCACCTTTTAAATCCCTCTGTAATGACACTGAGCTGTCAGACTTTGCCTACAGGCATGACAAAAAGTATACCTCATTTGTATGGATCAATTATTTTTTTCTTGTGAAAACAGCTCACTAACATAAATGGAAGAAGTGTAGCCATCATTTCAGGAACCTCTTACTATCACTCAGCCATTGCCAGGTTATCTGCTGAGAGAGATGGATACTTTTGCAGATGCATCCTACAATGAAAGAAGCAGCAAATATCAGACTATCCATGAATAGCAGCTACACAGCTGGCATAACCAGCTCCATACATATCAAGGGAGTTGTGTTTATGCCAGTTGAGGAGATAGCATTAAAATTATAGCTCTTTTTCAAACATTGCCATGTGTTGCTGTGGTTCTTGTTTTTCCATTACTTTTTTTTTTCCTTTTTTTTTTTTTTTCCTCTTTTCTTTTTTTTCTTTTTGAGGGAGAGGAGTGCTGTTTTCCCCATCTTGAATAACTTCCTCTGCTGTGCAGGTCACTGCAAGATCTGTGTTCCTCATGACATTTGGTAGACCCACTAAATATTAGTTCTCACTCAATATTGGCTATAGCTAATTCCCAAGTAATATCAAGTATCTTTTGTTAAGAAAGAATTTTTCACACTTCTCAGTTCCACCCACAGCAAAATCTCATGAACAGAACATTTGCTGACCCATGTCTGCATGTACCTGTGCTCCTGTTGGCAATTTCACTGTAACAGTGGATCATGTCACCACCCTGGTCATGCTGAGGACTAAGGTGTTCATTTTCTTTCCTTGCCCATGCGTGTGCATTTGTGATGCATAGCAGTAAGGTGCAGCTCTCTCCTGCTGGGCAGCCCATTACTGTGGTATTGGCCTCAGCAGGTTTACCTGGCTTGCTTTGGCTGGCAGCGCTCCTTCTTGCTGTCATCCCCCAGGAAATTTTTATCCCATGAATGAAATACCTTTAGGATTAGACTACTGTTTGACTACTGTAACAAAAGAAGACAGGCGTTGCCAGTAAATATAGGTGTTTCTTGTATTTTAAGTTTTGTTTCTGTTGAGTCTGTCAGTGATTCAGAACATGGTACCTGTACTACACTAATGTTTTTCTTTCTTGCAGTTGCTGTGGCTGTCACTTGGGCTGATCGAGTGATCCCCTCTGTTGCCTGGATCATTCCTCTCTCGGTGGCTGTCTCAATATTTGGTGCCCTCAACAGCAGCATATTCACACTAGGTCGATTAATTTATGCTGGAAGTCAGTCAGGACATTTACCTGTTTTAATATCCATGCTTAATGTCCACTCCTGTACTCCAGCACCAGCCATGATTTTTTCAACCACCATTGCATCCATTTTTATCATCCCCTCTGATCTTATTACGTTAACAAATTACTTTGGATTTTCTGCCTGGCTTATGATTGGATTGACTTGTGCAAGCCTGATTGTACTTCGGTATCGGGAACCTCATCTACATCGACCATACAAAGTAAATGGACCTAAGTTGCAAAATATTTTTTACAGAATTTTTTTGAGTCATGGGTAGTATGCAAAAGTTTCAGAAAAAGTGCAAGTCAAAAGTGGATAGTTATAAAAATACAAATAATAATCTCAGTGCTTAAAGCCTTGCTTCACTGTAGAAAGAAGTGAAACAAACAGATGGCCTGTGCCCTAGAGAATTTGCACTTGAAGACAGGAGATTGTTGTATGCAGAATGGGGGAGATGTGCAAACATGAAACTCTACCAGTGTGGGGCAGTGTAGGACTTTGGCTGACTACTCATGGTTAATTAAACCTTGATGTCTACTCTCATCTTTCCTGACACAACCACAGACATGAAGGATAGCTTGAATTTCCTCTTCATCTAGTAGTCAGAAAGCTGGTTTAGAAGTGTATGCTGATTGTGAAGGCTTATTCTAGGCACCCAGCCCTGAGTGTCTTTTAGGAACACGTAATATCATATGTTGACAAATGGATTTCAGGTACTGCTTATCTCTCCCCTTTGACAATAGAAGGAGGCTAAATGAATATTTTAGAAAAGTTGCCTATCTTGTAGGCAATTTGAGGTCAGATGACTCTTTTCCTGGGTGAGTTTATAGCAGCATAGTACTCTACTGTGGTGAAGAATTGTTATTCTTATGAATGAGGTGTAAAATTACAGTTAGCTGGTTTATTTCCTAAACCCGTCTCTTTCTCTTGCAGGTGTTTCTACCAGTTCCATTTGTGATGGTGGCAATGTCTTTCTTCCTAGTTTTAGCTCCCATAGTCTGGTCTCCAAATCTGCAATATGTTTATGCTTTCCTGTTTATGCTAGGAAGTCTTATTGTTTATCTGCCTTTTATACATTTTAAATTGCATTTTGCATTTCTTGATAAAATTACTTGCCACTTACAGCTCCTGTTAGAAGTCTCTCCTGCCGATGGATCTGCTGAGGGCAAATGTGAATAACAGCTGACGTTTAATACTGGCACAACTAAGAAGCAACACAGGATTTTGTTTGACTGAGAGTGTTAACAGTAAAAGTTAGATGTTAGATGTGATATAATAGGTGTGCATGCGTGTGTAGATATAATGTATGTAGACGACTATATATATATTGCATTCATATATACATACATGCATGTATATGTATATATACATGCACACATATACATGTATGGACATCAGCATAGTAAGTTAATATGTATAAATTTCTGTGTCTGTGTATGTACATGGTAGGTGCGAAGAATCTCTCTTAAACTTGTAAGATCTGTAAAATTCTCTCTCTTGCTCCTGAAAACACATTTAAAAGTTGCACATAGTTGTGCAATAATAGAAATAAGATTCAATTACAGCACAAATATTTGTCAATGTTATCATACAATAAACAAGGAAATACGTACTTAACAGCATGATATAAATATACTTTTGGTCTCGGAACTAAATTGTATGGATTATTCATAGTTTTCAGTAGCTCTTTATTAGAACTTCTGGATTTAAAGGTTTTATTCTTCTGTTCATCTGCTTTTTCTTCCACTGAATTTATTTTTAATAAAACCCTTTGAAGAACATAATGATTGACTGAGATATTTTTCTAATAATAGTGCATCTTAGCTGTTTTAGAAAAACACATAAAAATTCAAGGTCAAATCTTACAAGGCTTCAAGTAAGGCAATAAGAATTATCTATCCTCTCTGTCGCAGCAATAAAACTAAAGATATGTGGATTACTAAATTGTTTACATCTGAGCATTAATATTACTTTATTCCCTGTTTTCTTTCGGGTGTTATTGAGCAGTAAGAGCTTTTTTAAGCCTCCTTCCTTCCATTTTTATTATGTTTGTAAAAGCAGGATAAATTTATTCCTTTTTATTTTGATATTTGGGCCATATTAAGTTCAGTGAATATTTAATACCAAATAACCCATATTCAAGAAACATCATGTACTTAGGTGATTAATCTATTAATATATGTTGCTATTCTATAATTACAATAGAGTTATATATGTAAAGTGTTTTTTCAAATCTGTCAATGAGAGCTCAGCAACACAACCAGTAGATGGCCCCAGTCTGATATCTTTCTAACATGGTGAGACTCTGGACTGCTGGACGTTGTATTGGTGAAACAGTTTTATAACAGTAGAATGAAAAAAAATTCTTGCTAGAATATTCGATTCCCTGATATATCAACATTTTAGAGGTCAGAATGATGGATAAAGACTTTATTCATAGCTACCCAAATTATAGGGCACCCATCAATAAAAGCTGGCAACCAACCAAAGGTTTAAGAGGATTTGACTTTGCACTGGAACGAGCCCCCCAGATGAAAACAAGAACATAAAAAAGTGGCTTTTCTCACAGGTGATGATTTACACAGAATGAAATTTGAAGGAAAATTTATACTTTTAAGAATGCTGTAGGAAGAAAAGTCCATACAAGTGAGGAGTGCAGTGAATACAGCTGAGCTGGAGACTGGATCCTTCTGAAAGCAAGAGAGGAATTGTTTAATTTCACTCTATAGTGCTATTGGAAAAACATTTCTCTTGCTATTTAAATTTAGAAAATCATGAGACTCATAGAAATTTTATAGGAGCAGTATTTTAAGAACTTGTCAACTTGTAAAAGGGAGGATTTTACTGTGACCAAAGCACCCATCAGTGATTTGTAAATGCAGGTGTGGCAGCGCCACAGATTTTCAACTGAGCTTAATCAAATAATTTATTTAAACCCATATTTTAATAAGTAAATAAAAAAAAAAAAGAGAAGTCATAAGGAAAAAAACAAGTATATATAACAATAATATTGTGTTGTAGACCAGATGCTTAGGAAAAGCAAGCATGAGGAGGAATGTATTATTTCTATGTAATTTCTTGTCAGTGTATCTACATTTTAATTCCATAATAGGTGGGTACCTAGTGATCAAATATATCAGGGTGTGTTTGGGTAATTGGAGCATGTATCTGTTAATAATACAAACTTCAAATTTAGAATTTTAGCAGTTTCAACAAATTAGGGAACTCAGAAGTTCCATTGAGATGTAATATGAAATAAATCGCATCTATGTATCTTTCTGTAATGTGAAGTAGACAGTTTTTCTTTTAAGAAAAATCTGGGAAATGGCACATAAACAGGCATGTACATGGTTATTGTCAAAGGATGAGTCAAGATGAGAGCATTTTATATACCCTTACTCATTTATTGGATAGAATGGATGGTGCCCAGAAAATTCACTAATAAGTTTCCTCCCATTTAAACATCTGACCTTGTACTTTTATCACTCACTGCTCTTGACATTGTAAATTCTTACAGACTCTTTTACAGTGTTTCTCATGACAGCACCTGAGCACCTCACAAACAACTACTAATTTGTCTTTACTCTCATGGTCTGAGGCAGTGGTATCATCTTTGCTTGCCAAAAGTGAGTTAAGCTCATATGTAGGTTGCACAAGTGCATTTTGTGATGTTCCCTGAAATCCTTCAATTCACATCAGGCATCCAGATGGAGAAACATTGATGGAGATCCTGGTCTGACTATGGATTTTTCTTTATCTTAGGAAGCAGGGCAAAGAGCCCGGGAATTGGTGAACATACATCTTGTATGGGTACTCAGATGCTACATACAGATGTCAGTTTCCATTCATTCCATCTGTCGGGTGGAATAAACGAAGTATGGCTAGAATTGCTCACTAACTTTGGGTGCATAAGATGGGGCACCTTGGACCTGATTTTTCATAGTAGTTAACAAATTCAGACTGCCTATAGTCCCCTGGAATGAAGTTCCAAGAACAGTAAAAAAGGAAAGAAGGACAAATAATCACAGTCACTTTGGTTTAGTTGAATAGCAAGTATCCTATAGCTCAACTTCTGACTAACTGTGCATAATTGCAATTCTTTTAAGACCTGCAGTCTATTAAATGTTAAATTACAGCTATGAGATTTTAAAATTCCACAGATCAAGCTGGGAGAATTTAAAAGTTGGTATAGAAAATGAGGAAAACAGAACTAATAACAATGTTTAAGAATTATGGTTTAAATTATTCCAGTATGGCCTTGGGATTTTATAGAGAAGGAGGTTTTAATTCTTCAGGTCAATACTCAAATTTCTAAATCTAGAAACCATTCTGCAAGTGCAACCTCATTCACTATGTCAAATAGTGAATTTGCTGTCTTCTACAGCAAATGAGGGATTGGCTAGCTCACATTTAGCATCTTCTTCAAGACAAACTGTTGACTTATTCCCAGATCCGAGTGCTCTTATTAAATGACCCGCTGTTTGGAAAGGGACTCACACTGCTGAGCTGAATTAGCATTATAAAAACAATCTCAGATATGGTATTGCAGATCTCCTGAATATGAGTCACTGATGTTCTCTTAATGCAGCCTTTCTTCTCCCTGAGTGTTTTAGAATGCTAAATCACAAAGAAGCAAATACACTATTAAATTTACAAAGGCTTCTTATTGTTGCTGGATCATTCCACATTTCCAGGCAGTAAGCATAAAGGAACAGAACTCAAATTTATAACTCGTATTAGCTACTCTGGCCAAGAGCAATTCAATATTTTAACCTTATAGCTTGTTTCAGTGACAGTGGTTGGTCTCGGTTGCTTTCCTACTTGAATATGTCTCAGAAAATGCTATATAGAAATGTGACTGTTTTAGTATTAGACTATATCAGACATTTATTTAAATTTTTATTTCTTTTTTACCTTTGACTTATTAATTCTTTTAAACTCATGCATACTTGCATGTTTCAGAAGTTCAGCCTTACAACAAATAAAGACAGAATGTGGATAATTTTCTTTTCAATGCTGTACTGGCCCATGTTGACCTGTAACTTCCCTAGTAGCTTTTATATGTTTCTAACATAATATTTGTATGTATGTCTGCATCACCGGGGTTTTTTTGCCCTTTATCTCCTTAAAAAGACAACGTAAAATACCAAATGATAATCAGTCTTATTTTAAAAAAGACTTGTAGTTGTATATCATGCTAACTTCATGTGCACTGAACTGCTTTACCAAAAAAAAAAATTCACTCTGAGGCAAACCCCAGCAATTGTACAGAAGGAATAAAAAAATCCCCAGCATTGAATTGATTTACTTCCCTTCTCGTAGTGTTCACTCTGATTCCAATAAAAATATAATGAACTAATAATGAACAATTGTACATTTTTGTGCTTTGATGCGGTGATTTTTGGTTGGAACTTCTGGGGCACACAGGAGAGGGTATATGAGAAGATGACTATAGCTGTTAGGCCTGGAAGACCTCAGAGCTTCTGACTTCTGCTCTCACATATGATATATGCACTGTGGGTTTTGCTAAAGTGCCCCACATCTCAGCTTCCACATCCACTAAAACAGAAACAATTGTGTTTTAACAACTTACAGGTCAAAGAGTATTTGCTTGTGACCTCTTCTGGATCACAGTTAGAAATTATTATTGTCATTGCCCTCTATGACTTATTCTAAGTGATGGGGCACTCTGGTCATTTTCAGTCCTTACTGGCTTGATTTATAGGGTTAAGAGTTATATGTGCTTCAGAAATTTTGAAGCTGTTTCTCTTCTGCTTTGGAACAGGAAATGAAACATTTTTAAATTAGGAGGTTGGATAGCCTGTATCCTACAGGTTTAAATGCGCTGTTGAGGAGTTGACTATTAATGTTGATTTTCAATAGCTCTTGCTACATAGGGGAAATTTCAGGAGTGTAACGTGACAATATTTAAAAAGAGTGAAAGAAATGACCCAAGAAATTATAAACTTCTCAGTGTCACATAAATCCTTGGGAAAATAATGGAACGGATAATATGAAACTGAATTAATAAAGAATTAAAAGAGAGTAGCAGAAATAATGCCCGTTTGTTTGTGTTTATGGAAAATAATCCTATCAGACCAGTTTCACATTACATTTTCTGCAATATAGATTGATTAAAGGATGAAAAAAATGGGATTTTCAGGTTTATCAAAGCTGCAGACTTTGACAAAGTAGTCGCACAAATAAAAATCAGTCTGTTTTGTTTGCAAACTTATAAGGGTAGGATTTTTCATCATCTTACAAAGCTACTAAAATGAGCCTTATTAGCAAGCCTATGTGCATAATATTGGCTATGGACTTTATACTTCTCTTGTCAACAGGGAAAGGCATTGTTCCTTGAAGCAAGAGCTAAGTTAGGCTGAGACTTCCCTATGTACCACTACATATAGAACAGGCGTTTACTGTGAGGGTGGTGAGGCACTGGAACAGGTTGCCCGGAGAAGCTGGGGATGCCCCATCCCTACAAGTGTTAAAGGCCAGGTTTGAGGAGCCTTTGAGCAACCTGGTCCAGTGAAAGGTGTCCCTGCCCATGGAAGGTGGGTCGGATTCAGATGATCTTTAAGTCCCTTCCATTCCATGAGTCTGTGATTGTGAAGTGCTGGGCTGCAGGTGCCCCTCATAGTAGAGTCCCATCAGGGTTGGGTGTGGTCAAGTCTGGAACTTTGGGGAGGGGGCGTTGCCAAGAAACCCCACAGATTCTCTGCAAACGCTCCATTGCAGTTGCTCTCATAGGGTCCCTCTCTCTCATTCTGCCTGCATGGGTATGTCCTGTCATCATTATTAATGTATTGATTTATATAAAGTGTGAGCCTTTGCACTTCACAGCCAAGCTCTTGAATATGGACATTTTTTTTCTTTTTTTTTCTTTTTTTTTTTTTTTTTTTTTTTTTTTTTTAA